>OY744526.1:140039007-140066507 GCA_963556195.1 Sepiola atlantica
AACTCAGAGTTCCCAAATTATATATATATTTATATATATATATATATATATATATATATATATATATATATGTGTGTGTGTGTGTGTGTGTGTGTGTGTGGGTGTGCGTGTGTTAGTATATTTTTATTTAGTTTAATATTGTTTTTATATATTCAGATATACATTATATTACATTCCAAACGAAAGCATGTATATATATATATATATATATATATATATATATATATATATATATATATATATGTATATGTTTATATATATATATTTATATGTATATATATATATATGAATATGGATATATATTGATATATATATACATATATATATACAATATATATATGTATACATATATATATATACATTTATATATATATATATATATATATATATATATAGACATACATATACATTTATATATACATATATATATACACATATGTATATATATTTGTATTTATATATATATATATATATATATAGTTATTTATATATACATATATTTGTATATATATATACACCCATATATATATATATATATATATATATATATATATATATATATATATATATATATATATATATATATATATATATATATCTGTGGTTGTATGTGTGTGTGTGTGCATGATTGGCACATATTTACAGTCGACGACAATCCCTAACATATTACAATGTTAGCTTTTGACTGAGCAGGCCATGATTATATTTACAATGTATGCTGCATATGTTAGATACAAAGTTGCTGGTTCCCGTTTTACACTTGGTTACTTGTACGTACCATTTGGTCTCATGTAACAACCATATTGTGTTATACAAAAAAAAACACGTACATTTAAATGTGTATAGGACGTTTTGCAAAGTACGTTTCAAGATTGAGTTCTCTATACGCGTTGCTTTAAATCTACAAGATATATCATATACAAACTTACACGACACCGATCGCTCCAGGGGCATTTTTCTCTCGTATATTTACGTTCATATTAAAGGTGTTCTTGTTGCTTTTAATGACATTCTTAAAACCTAACTTAAGTTGGGTTCTCTGACGTTTAATATGCAAGAGTTCTCCATATAATAGTTTATTTTGAAACCTGTAATCTAACCAGCCTGCGCAGGGCATCGATCAAAGTATGATATGCACTTCTATGTTGTGCACTCTAACTATCCTAGGAACATTGGGGCATACTGTTGATGATTGCAAGTTACTATTAAGTATTCACCTGAGACATGTTTGGTAGAACGTCTTCAAATCTATGATGTGGCTTCGATAGGATATGAGTACAATCAGGACTATGCGTTACAAAACTAACACATAGGACTAACACAAAGCTGAGTATGTGTTATGAAGTGAACTTATGTAATCCCCTATTACATGAAATACATACGCACGACTTCATGAAACCTTAAATTGTTCACTTGAATTAAACAGCGGGTGATATCTCTTTTTTCCACATAAGAGACGTTCTAGTCTTTATATATTCTATCAGTGTTTCTTTCTTATTCGTTATCTCGTGTAAGTCATATACAGCAACAATCTAAATTTCTACAACTACGGAAAGTGATTTTGATCTCTTCTCGCCATCACTAGCATCAGACGGAATTTCCATTGATAATTGTTATTGGCAAAGGCAACTCGACTGTGGCATACATACCCATAACACTGTTTCCATTATGATTACAATGTAGTCGTCTTCACATTCAATGTAAGCATAATAAATAAATAACGAAACGAAATATATATATTTGACAATGCTAGTACTACCATAGTTCATCTCATATCAGCTGCCAATAATTGAGCATCATTAATCCAAATCTCTTGATAGTGAGTCACTTCAAACGTAAGTATAAAAAAAACTTGCTAGTAGATTATTTCGTCAAACAAGTTTCCTAAATAAAGAAGGCAAACAAATTTTAGTAAATAAATGGAAATTCGCCAGCAAGCTGAAGAATATAACTATATAAACAAGCGTTCTTAAAATGATATCATACCATAATGTGCTTCTTTTCGCCGTAGCAACTTATGTTGGTGTCCCTTCGTTTATCTGTTTTACTTGCAATAATTTTTATAATTTTATGGTTACCTTAGTATTCACATTATTCTTGCGTGTATCTCTATTTGGTCAAACCGCCATGTTAGTGGTGTATGAGCTGAATTGTCTTTCACTTTAAGTCACGCGTGTCTCTCTAACCCTAACCCTAACCCTAACCCTAACTCTCACCCTGATCTACTACTACTACGTCCTTCACTGAATCTGTTTTATTTTACACTACTTGTTATTTTGTTAATTTTTATTCTTCCCTTTTTAACTACACCTTATTATTATAATGGCAACCACTATCAGAAGTTGGCCTGCGCATAGGCGGATAACAATCTACTCCGAAACAGTGCTGTCATTGAATTAATATGATCAATAGAAGGGAAATAAAAAAAAACTTTAAATATAGTAACTTTTTTTCAGGAAGGAGAGCAAGTCAAACGAATCCCTCCTCTATCCGCGAAGGCGTTAATTTAGTGTCACTCGCCAAAAAGAAAATGTCGGTTGCTATTCTTTCTATTAGCGGGAGATCACCACGAACGTCACTTTGATATTTTTATTTCACTTTTTATACCTCTGGGGAAAGTGTGTTCACAAAGACCTTGGTTGAAAAGCGTGCGGATTCACAAGAGATACGTTTTTCTTTATGTTGAATAATTTTCACACAGCTATTTTAAAACCATTCTTTTATTTTAATTTTAGAGTAGCATCAGATAAAACAAAGGCAATTATATTTGATGTTAAAAAGGAAAATGAGTAATTTATGTCGAATATAAATATTTTTTTCATAAATCTAATATAAAAATTGATTTTTGTTGTCGAAATCTGAAAAAGACGAAGATGGTGTCGAGTTAATGAATATTTTATGAGAATATTAACATTTTTATTAAAATGGAAATCGCTCCAGACACGGTATGAAGTCACTTGAAAGAAGGAACTAAAACAATACCTCTTCAAGGTAAAAAAAAATATAACGATAAGATTTTGATTGATAGATTCCGAACCAGAAACCAGCAATTCGCCCCCCTTTGTCAGAAACAGTGCTCATAGGATGCGAAGACTACAGGACAAAATAAGGTGAACGAGAATTACGAGGCCACCGAAAGTAAACCAACGTCCACTTTTTACTCTCCTTAATATAAACATTTTAAACATCTGAAGATAATAAGTTTAATAGAAAAAAGTTTCAGAAAAACTAAAATGCGTAATATATATAGCAAACGGATATGTGTATTGCCTAATTTTTTTTTAAATTTAAATATAACGTGTTAGACTAATTAGAAATAAACATATACTGTGGAAGACATTCAAATAGCAATCATAGGATTCTATATAAAAAATAAGAACGTAGTTTTATTAAAAATACAGATTTAATTAATTGTTTTAACTGTTTTATTTTCATGATGAATACATGGACACAAACGTGTGATGTTTTATACGTTAAAGGACAATTCAACTTTCTGCAAGAAATAACGAAATAAAAATGTAATAAAACATCTCAACGGAAAGTGTTCGAACAGCCTCAAATACAAAAGGAGAGATTATATTTACATATAAAAAAAACATATTTCAAAATATTGAACAGGTAAACATGAAACATTTTATATAAGATATAGTTTACACGTTATACCACTATATGTCTGTCTTTCGGTTCAATTGAAATCACATTCTATAACATAACTGTTGTAGACCAATGCTAGGGGTCACAAAAACTAAACCACAAATAGTGACAGGGTAAAAATATAACAATGTATTTATCATAAAGCAATACAGAACGCCACTAATGTGGAAGGAGATTAACGGGTTCATAACATGCGGTAAAAACATGGTATGAAAGTCGTTATTTAACGCCTACCCACAATAGGAGTATGTGACACAAAGTCGGAAAGTGGGATTTGAAAAGCCAGCGCCCGAGAAGGTGAGCGCTCTAGCCATTAAAAATTGCCTGGACAGCCCCGTCGGCATTCCCCGGTAGGGGCGCCTCAGGCAGTAAGCCATAAACCTACTCCTCCCCAAAATGGGGACGCAAAGCCTGGGAGGGTGGACCTCATAGAACTGCACAGGACAGACCCACAGACCGGCGGAATCATGCCCCGAAGGCCAAACAATACCGGTCTGTAGGGTGCAGTATCAATCGGAACAGATACTACACGTGGTATGAAAGTCTCTCATGAGTCTCCGCAACCAGTGGTATTAATTATATCTGGTTGATTCCGTCAGTTCTCCAATAGGGGTGATTTGTACCCCTACAAGAATAACCAAACATAATTCCCTGCGTATCATATTGAAATACATTCAACCGCTGGTTAATTTCGTTTTCAGTTTGTATTAATATTTTATAAGAGCTAAATGTGTAAATTAACACATCATATTTTGTATTTGTTTAAAAAAAACTATCAGGCTTAATACAATCAGACAACAGATTTAACAGATTAATGAATACCTATTTCTATATATGTGGAAAATTCAATAATTTTACTTCAATCACGTAAACACACATTACTAAGAATGTAAGTTTTTCACTGGGAAACAACCCGTTTAGGTCAGTATTTTTCTTTAATTTGGGAGTCATTTTTCACAGTAAAAGAACTTCCCTCTTAAATATCACTAATATTTAAGGAAATTCTATATATTTAAAAAATATTGCCAGGTTTTTCTTACTTTCATTTTAAGACAGTCTAACCGAACTGATGGACGAACCAAAATTGTTCACGATTTTTTCTGCATTCATGATCATATAAGTTTATGTAAAATTTAAGTGAACTGAACTTTTTTTTTATTGAGGAATCGGAAAGTATACGGGCTATGGACAGTGTGTTAAATATAACTGCGTATGTCGTAAAACAATAAAGCAACTCTCTAAACGAGCCCATATGTGTTAGTCTATAAACAATGTGTATTAGACAGCGCTAAGAGCACACACCAAATGATATAAAATAGTCGTTGAGACACTTCTAAATGATTATTATAAGCGGTTTTATCAAACAGGTTTCTATCATGGTCAACGACACTTCGCATCCGTGTGTGATGGCGCAGCTGATTCTGGAAGGTTTAGTAACTGTTCATGTGTTCTTTTGGTTTGTTTAATGCAATTTGCCTTCTATGGTTTTTCTTTTAATGCAACGCTATCATTTCAAATTGCGTTGCTTTGACACGTTGGCATCAATTTTAACGGCTCGCGTTAATTAACACTTGGGATTGCTGAGCATGTATTAATAGGGAGGTTAATCGGTCACTGCTGATCGCAGTGTTTGTGTCTAACAACAAGGAATCTAAGACTCAATCAAAGGTTAAATTACACAGAGGAAAACAGCTCTGATGCCAATGAACAGGCATGCATACGAACAAGCACATTATATAAAACAAAAACGAAAGCTGGGCTGATTACCAAACGTCGAAAAAGAAGTTTGAAGTTGCGTAAACAAAATGTTGTTCCTTTGCAGACATTCTACGATTTTAAATCGAACATCTCGGGCTATAGTTCAAAACAACAAACAAATGACAGGGACTCGTAGAATTTGGCATATTCTGACTACTGTTCTCATCTTTGGTGTATTTATCACAACGTATCGTCCGATTCAACCGCCAACCTTCTTCACGTGTACTTAGTCGAACTCAGGAAACTTTCTGTCAAACTCGGGAATCTGGACGGAATTTAGAACGAAACTATTTTATTTAATCCACGGGGATAGCATGCTCTCGTTCCATCTGTCATGACTGGGAAGACGTCTCCAGTAATTCTTCGTAACGCCCGCACTGAAGGGTTCCGAAGAAGGTCGGAGGTTACATCGGCTGAAACGTTGTGATAATAACACCCAAGATGAGAACAGTAGTCCGAATATAACAAATTATACGAATTATCAACCCTCATCTAAAAATTTCCGAAGCATAATGACATGGCGTTTAGAATGATAATGTAACTGAAGAGTGTGTGATAAATATAAACAGTGCAGACCGCTTATTTGGTTAACATATGGGTTATGCAATACTGTTGTAGAGGTAAACAGTTTATTGAATGCCCATGTGATTTACACAGTAATCTGTAAATGTATTTTATATAGTGTTAGTTCTAATCAACGATTTCTATATTCACTATACATTTGCTTACTATCCACTAGTATGTGTTACACAAAATAACAAATGCGCGAATTATTGAGCCCTCGCGAGTTAGACAACTGTTTTTTTTTCTATTCCATCCTTCACTATCATCATTTTGTTAACTATTTTTGTGTTCTTGAATATTTATCTTCAGATTCAGATTAATCCCATGTTTGTATTTAATTCCAAAACTGAACTCAATATTATAATACACGTTGCAGTCATGTTTTAACAGTGCTGTTACTTGGCATATAGAATGTGCAGAAGCTTGCTCTTTATATTCCTGATCCCAAAACGCGGATATTATAGCACAAAAAAAGGCAAATTAATGTTTATCCTCATCTAATATAGAACATTACATTCTTGGATTACCGACCTTTATCTTCCATATAAACTTTATATTTACACCATTTCTTTTTAACATCGGATCTGCCGTGGCTCAGATGTTATACAAAATATTCATTAGAATCATGAATACCAATGTTTCCAATGTTTATGGTTTATCCGATGGACATTGCATTTCGTAGAGTAAGAGTGTTTAGTTGCATTCTGCAAATAATTATTCCGACGTTATAACTGTTACATAAATCATTTAAATTAAACTTTCTTACACCTACATCATATCTATATAAAATAATATGAAATAAAATTACCTTAAACGTTACTTACGAAGCAGCAGAAATAATGTAAACTATTTCTAAAAGTTTGTCGAAGTTTACTCTACAAAAACAGGGTTACTTTTTTCGTCAGCTTTACGTTCATGAAGTGATTATTGGCAATTGGATTTTATGAACACATATTTTGAAAACCAATATGAGTATACCTTTGATCTAACTAAGAAAATTAGCTCTTGGTAAGATTACAAGTGTATTGTGACTTCTGCGACGCTTTTTTTGGTAGCTATTTAACGGTAATCAGTAAAATAGTATATTATATATGTTATTAGGCTATTAATTACTACAATATCGATTTAAACTTTAATTATACATATGTGGTGTCCTGCAATGTTTTCTGAGAGATAATATTATCACTTTTTAAAAAGTGTTGCTTACGATTAAATCGGAATTATTATTGATCTCGTTCAAAATTCCGCAGATAAAAAATATATTTTAATACATCATATATGATAAATAATTATAGTAGGTGTATCATTTATTTGATCTCGTATCAAGAAACATCAGTAAAATACCGGTAATTACTCATATATGTAAGTGTTAACCACAAATAAATATTCTAAAGTTTACGTGCAATAAATTATGACACCCCAGGAAAAGTAATCCGAGCAACGCCGTATTAGAAGATGTGTTTTTTTAACTAAGGTATCTAGAACTATTGTAAAATACTAACACATATTAAATATGTTTTTATTGAAGAATGTTTAACCATTATTTGTCTATGAATGTGTGCTTGTAAGAGTCCTAGTGACTTGCTTACTCCCGAATGAAGTGTTAGATATAATATCAGGTTTTGTATGTGGTAGAATATAAATAATTGCAAAACGGACAACTATTAATTGAGGAATGCCTCAGTCTAGAAGTACTTTTTCTTCCCGGGCAAATGAAGGGGAGTGCTAGAAAATATGCAATAAATGTAGCCAAATACAAGGTGTGTATAGTTAAATTAAAGGAAGTCAGAAACCAAACAAATATTCTTGTACTTATGGTGTCTACTGTAAAAAATACAGTGGATTAGTACTACTATAACTGTAAACACCAATTATATTTCCATTGTATTAACGATTGAAAATGTGCGTATCCACTATGTTGGTAGCTGACTAAAGATGAAAAAAATATTTTTATAACGTTTAAATTATTCTGTAGTACCATTTATTAGAATTTGGTCGTGAATTTATGATCGCCGGAATACTCTTGCTCATAGCACTGAAATTATAATAAGTATTTAAGTTCTTATTATTTAATTTGTATTCGCCCATATATACGGGCCGTCGAACCGCGGCAATCTATGTAACACATATATAACAATACAATCAAAATTGGTGTTCACTCAAATAATAGATTATTCACTTATGTATGTACTTATAGATGGGCTGATTTATAATTCTGAAATCTATAAAACATAAAATAAATGATCTTGCTGCTATAAATCTGTGCTTCAAAACTCGACATGTTGTCTTATACCGCATATAAACTGTGTATCGAATCAACTTATACATTGCTGAATCACAATTTTATTTTAAAAATACGAAACTCAGAAATCTAACTTTCCCTTCAGGACAATCTCTTATAATTGACATGAATAGGGAAATTAGTTGTCGGCTTTTCTTTTAAAACTCTCGATCAGCCTTGTCACTTCTTTATTCAATCCATCACAGTAGACCTGATAGATCTATATGGTGTCTAAATGGCCCTCCACCCGACAATGAAGAAACGAGCACATCGACAGAGTCTGCATATACAGGTTGGGCAATAACGATGATATTCATCTCAGTTGATTTGTACTGGACATTGGCCAAGCGCGCGGAAAAATCACTGGCAAACGAGCTGTCGATGGAGATGGGTGGTTCCCAATATTCGCCTAGTTTGAATTCTGGCTGGCTGCGATTTGGCTTACGTAAAACTTGAAATGTTATTCTACTTTGCTCAGAACAATAGCTACATGTAAGGTAGCGATACCCGCTATTATATAAAACGAACAACGTGTCAAAAGGGAACGACTATATGGATACAAGTAGGAGTGCTTCATACTTCAATACTTTAACATGTTTTACAATACGGGTATGTATATGGTTAATGTTTTGAATTTGGTTGGGAGAAATCATGTTATCTGAAACAATTGTTTCTGTCTTTTTAAAGGTGTTTTTAGTTGAAATGATTTTGATAAGAGTATTTACTAAATTGTATGTGTATGATGTTTCAATCTCTGGAAATTAAAAAATGAGCAAATACTTAAACTTCCATGTAGTTGTAAAGAATATATATATATATATATATATATATATATATATATATATATATATATATATATATATATATATATATGTATATATATATATGTATATATATATGTATATCTAATTAAACAACTGGGACCATTCCTGTTTATTTCTCTTTTGATCCATCTGTTGACGAACTAATGATCTAATGGTATGTTCGAGTGTAAACAGGAACTCGCTAACACTGCTTACGAGTTCGACTCCCATGAGTCTTCTTCAGGCACGCGAGGAGTTATACAAATTAAATAGGAGAATTTATTAAGAAACTCGATTAAAAAATTTTTCTTTTAACATATAAAAGGCAGTTCAGTATGCCTTTCCCTCCCATCATATCGAGCTTGATTGATGATGTGTTTCTTTGTCTTAGCGAAAAGTTGGTCATTTTTATGTTTCCTGATAAAAGTACGTTTTAAGTGTAAGCACTAGAAGCTGCTGACTTGTTTTAAGCTCGTGAACAATGTAGCATATTTGATAAATAACTCAACTATATAACACAAACATTGATGCAGTTCTAGATAGGTACTATTTATTACAAGGTAAATTATTCAAGTAAACTAATAAAATTAGGAGACCAATTCTTAATTAGAGAATTAACAATTAATAATACTCATTTAATTATGAATAATTCATCAAATTTTCCTTTTAATTACTAAGTAACTTAAACAAAATAGGTTATGCTATAACAAGCATAAATTAAGACCTTCAGTCGCCGTTCTTATTTCTGCTAAAAAAAAATGAATAAAATAAAAATAATAATAATAATGATGATAATAATAATAATATTAATAATAATAATAATAATAATAATAATAATAATAATAATAATAATAATAATAATAATAATAATAATAATAATAATAATAATAATAATAATAATACAAGTTGCAACAGTGGTGGTGAATGTAGTGAAAATAGTAATAGCATTGGTAATAACAAGAACATAATGTAAATAGTATTAATTAGAATAGTAATAATAAATATATTATTTACAAGAAGAACATTTGTGGTAGCTATTATAATAAATGGAATACTAATTTTCGTAGGAATAGCAAAAATAATAGTAATACTAATTATAATTATAATAAAAATGGTAGAAATAGTGATAATGACAATAATAATACTAATGATAATAATAATGATAATTAGAATAACCTAACTAAGTATAATGATAAGAAGAAGCAGTAGAGGAAGAAATAAATAAATCATTGCAATAGAAAAGCTAGAAATAATCTTAGTAATAGTATGTGTAGTAGGAATAATAAATATAATAATAGCAATAACGGGCATTAAAGGCGATAGCTATAATACTAATAATAAACATAGTAATAATTATTAAATAGTAATAAGCGTATGGATAGATATAATAATACTCATAATAATAATGGTAGAAGTAATAGTAATGGTAACAATAAGAATAATAACAGTGATTGATATAATAATTATAATAATTATGATAGTAGTACTGGGGGTAGTGGTAGAAGTAGTAGCTGTAATATAAATAGTATAATAACTACTATCAATAATAGAAAATTAAAATTAAAAACGACAAATTACCGGTCCATTGCGGTTTAGCACTTAGAGCAAATTGGTTGCAATGGATTAACTAAATTTCTCATGATTTCAATATGTTTATTAATATTGTATACTATATATATTTACACTTTCTGATAAAAACTATTCGACATATATAAAATGTTGTAATAGATTAAACAATTGGAGAGCCAGCTGACCGTGACCTGTATTTGCCCAACTCGAACTTTTTCAGTTTAAAATATTCCCTTTCTTTTAATAAAAGAAATGATAAATGATCATTTCTTTTTTATAAGCACCCGGTTCCTGCTGGTGATTTTTCCAATGCCAGATTCCCAATTTTTATTTTTACTTGTATTTTTATTCAATCTTTGCAAAGATGTTGTAGCGTCCAAACGTTGAGCGATTGACGTAAGATTCTAACATTGTTAATCTACTTTTATGAATGGTATTAAGTACTTTGGAAAATATTTGATATTAATGTTACTGGCATATTTGAACTTAATCAATATATATATATATATATATATATATATATATATATATATATATATATATATATATATATATATATATAAACTCTCACCACGACAAAAAATCATCACCCCCTCCTTTATCTCTCACCCTAAGACAAATTCACTAACACTCCCGCCCTCCCTTTTTTCACTCACAGCAATCCACATTCATTTCACTTCCTGCCACTGACTTCTCCCATCCCGGACATTGGTCCAGTGGTGTCAGCAGCCACGGCTACTACTTTTTCTAATCGACCCATCATGTCTACCCACTATTTCGATGCACTTGCATGACATTTTTCTTAAAAGTATCATGCTAAGGAAGTCTTACAAATAAAGACGAAAAGTTGATTAATAAAGAAATAAAAAATATCTCTTGGTTTTTCCTTTTTCATTTCCCATAACGTCGGATTACTCTCATCCTACCTTTATATATATATATATATATATATATATATATATATATATATATATATATATATATATATATGAGAGAAAGAGATATAGAAATCGGGAGAGAGCGGGGTGAATTGAGAAAAACAGAGCGGCAGAAACAGTGGATACGTAATTCTCCATGTGTTATTTTGCTTTTGTGTTTAAAAAAAAATTAGTGTGGATAGCTCGTGAATAATGCAGAGAAAACAAATAGATCTAACCCTAACCCTAACCCTACCTATAACCCCTTTACCACACATCGATTCAAATTCATTCCAGCATAACTAATATTGCTTAATATTTAATATAAAATATTAATCAAATGCAAATAAAATGTGCATTACTTTGTAAAAATACATATTTTGAAGTCATGGTGAATAAAATAGTTGGATAGAGAGACAATATTAATGGAGTTGATGATGATGCTGTATATGAGTCTGCGTGGAAATCTGTTTCATTAGGAGTTTGTTTGTTAAGAGAAAAGTTTATATATGAGTATGCGTGGAAGGCTGCTTGATAGGGAGTTTTCTTAATTTAGAGAAAAGTTGAACCAGTGAATAGACAGTATAGATGGAAGCGCAAGTCGCAACCCGTTTAGTGCTATGATATTTATGAATTTCCTCCGGTCAGCAGAAATGTGTATGTTGGGGAGTTGAGTCGGAATTCATGGAACGATCATTAAAAAAGATGTAGTCGATTCAAATTGTTGAACCAAAAATGCACGTATGTCTCAATTGTGTAGGCGAAGCATGTGTGTAGGTTTTGAATGAAAATATAATGGAATTTTATAATCTTAAATAAAAATTATACAATCACAGACTACAGCAACTGTGCAAAATAGTAGTTATTAGTTGTACATATACACATAGCATTACACCGTTAGTTCTTGTAGACAAAGTCATGGTTTGTGTGTAATACTGGTTTATGAATTTGCATCCTTCATTCATCAGCACATAAATGCACACACTTATATATATATACATATATATATATATATATATATATATATATATATAGAGAGAGAGAGAGAGAGAGAGAGAGAGAGAGATGTGTGTGTGCGTGTGTGTGTGTGTGTAGTCTGTTATTTTGACTTTTTATATTTTGTCAGTCAGATATCTAATAAACCAATACAATGTGTTTAAATGTTGTGAAATTCTTTACTTTTGAAAGGTGTGAGTTTATATATATATATATATATAAACTTTCACACCTTTCAAAAGTAAAGTATTTCACAACATTTAAACACATTGTATTGGTTTATTGAATATCTGACTGCAAAATATCAAAAGTCAAAATCAACTAGTTCAAATACTCTAGCAGGTAAATAGGTTTTAATGGTTCTGAGAATTACATGAAGCATTTAAGTAAAAGCATACCAGGACCGAGAGGTCAAACGTTACAAAAATGTTTTGGCTTGAAGTACAGACGCATATATAATCCTTACTTTTGCTTTTTTATGCAATGTTATAATAATTTAACATACATACATATATATATATATATATATATATATATATATGTGTGTGTGTGTGTGTATTGTCAATCTCATAACTAAACAAATATATATTACTATATATATATATATATATATATATATATATATATATTTATTTATTTATATGTATGTAATGGAATAATTCCTTTTGTAATTGTTTAGTTTGTTTAGTTTGATTATCTGTATATTATCAATTTCAATCTATCTTCCATGACAGTGATTTAGGTATGAATCAAAGTATGACCTGAATAAATACACCATACATATTCTTAATTCGTCTAATACTAATGTATTATAATACCTTCTTGAGAATTAGTAATTACATTAAATAGTATCTATTAAATAAATAGATAGATAGATAGATAGATAGATAGATAGATAGATAGATAGATAGATAGATAGATGTAATGTTTGGCTTACTTTTATTTTAAAATAATGTTAATAATCCACTGCATTAGTATCGGTAAATATACGTACTTGATTTATTTTCATGTTATACAATACTTATTTGCTCTTACATTTCGTATTTTTTTTTACCGCTTCTTGTTTTGTGAAATATCCATTGATCTTATATATTCTTATTTTTTTCATTTTCTTTAGGTAAGTTCGCTTGAAATCTATAAATGTTCAGACTTCAAAAAACTGCTTCGTTTTGTGGTAAGTTTGCTTTTGCTTTTAACATCGCTGATTATTTGATGCATTAGGTCATTTCTTATGTTTTGTTCTGAAATGTATATTTCGTGTGTACTAAGTGTAATTATCGTCTGCACTTTGTCCATTTTTGACTCAAATTAGCCTCGACGTTCAAACAATAGGTACAGAGGTACGGAGTATGTTCCGTCTCAGTTGGAATGTAAACTATGATGATAATAATACTAAGAAGAAAGAGAAGCATATTATTATCATCATCATTATTATTATTATTATTATTATTATTATTATTATTATCATTATTATTATTAGTAGTAGTAGTAGTAGTATTATTATTATTAGTAGTAGTAGTATTAACAACAACAACAATAATAATAATAATAATAATAATAATAATAATAATAATAATAATAATAATAATAATAATACAAATAATAATAATAATAATAATACAAATAATAATAATAATAATAATAATAATAATAATTATGATATAACTCCATGGAATACCACTGGTTTTCGGTGAGCAATCACTGATGACTTGTGTGAGAACTCCTAGTGATTACCAACAATAATACTAACCTTACACGGAAGGCTTGCGCAGAAACTGAGAGGATGTAGCTAGAAAACAGACGTACCTGAGTTGATGACAAAAATTAAACCCATGCTTATACAAAAAACACGCAAAAACAGGAACGATCCCAAATAACTACGGGCTAATAAGTTGTTTACCAGCAATATGAACACTGCTTACGACACAACTGAGATTACAAATCTACCAGTCTCTGAACGCTCTTAGACTGCTCCCTTAGGAATGAAAGGATGCCGAAAGAGAAGAGAGGGGCACATGATATGTTATATATAGATCAAAACGTTCTGAAAGGAAGTACAACGCAGAGGAAATAACATATCCATACCATTGATTGACAACCATAAACTATATGACATAATCCCTCAAACATGGGTAATTGAATGCTCAAAATGTGGAAGATACTCGACAGGATTATTCATCCCATTAGTAAAGCAATAGTAACATGGAGACTAGAAATGACAGCTGGAGGGCAACACCTGGCTAAGATCAAATACAGAGAGGCATCTTCTAAATAGACTTTCTATCACAACTAATATTTATAATATGACACATATTTATATAAGACACAACTCAACTATATTCTCAGCAAATGGTTTGCTGATACAATTTTACAGACACAGAGCAAAAAAATCAACACCCATGTAGATTAACGACCTCGAGCTGTTTGTAAGAAGCAAAAATAAAGTGAAACAGCTAATAATTACTTCTACAATCTTTAACAAGTACATTCAAATCTAATTTGGAATGGCACAGTGTGTCCTGTACGAGATCAAAATGGAAAACTCCAGACAATATAGGGCATGAAAATTCCCAATCAAGAGGGGATAGTTCTGTAGCAGCCACCTTGACATCTTCAGATAATGAATAAAAAAATGAGAAATAATACCTGAGAAGAACAAGATTACTCAAAGAAAGAAAATTATACAGCAGCAATGAAGCAACATGAACACACATTTAGACAGTATCACTAATAAGATACTCTGGAAAGTCATAGACTAGACTAAAGAAGTACTCAGACACCTATAAAATATTACCAAAAAATGAATGGGCATGCAAAACCCACTGCATCAAATAGACGATACAAACATACTCTATATGAAAAATACGAAAGGGGGAAGAGGGCATACTTAGTATAGAAGACTGTGTGGAAGACACAGGAAAAAACTGAAGTAATACATTCACTAGAACACATCGTATCAAGCTGCACCGTCCCAATTGCCAAATCGAAAGCACCGAAACTTGAAAGAAATCACAAGAGTAGAACAGTAGGAAGAAACACAGCTTCATAAACGTTTAATAATGACAAGAAAAGAAAGCTACGAACACTCCTTAGCATGACTAAGAAAAATACACTTGAACAGAGAAACGGAATATCTACGGAGAGCTGCGAAGCTCAATGTGGTTATGTCTGAATAGATTACAGCTAAAAAAGAATAAACTCCAGTAATAGTAACACTAGATAGTATGGACAATGAGACGAAACAGTAAATCACATGATAAGTGAATGCCACAACACCCCCCCCCCCCCGAAATTCAAGAACATACACGACACGAACAAATCGTGCAAACATAAACAAGAGACAGTACAGGGAAACAAAAAACAATCATTTGATGCAATCAGGTGGAAAACAACAAATGAATACAAGCAAAGAGAGCAGGTGCTATAATAGTCAACAAGAAAGAAAAATCGTGCCAAGTTGTAGATGTTACTGTTCTAGCAGAGAACAGAATAAAGATAAAAGTGACAGAAAAACTAAAGAAATACACGGGACTTTCCAGATAATTGATAAGGATATGCATCAGGAAGAAAGTCAATATTATACATATCATCATAGGAGCACTAGGAACAGTCCCAGGGACCTGGGGGGAAACTGGAGAAAAGTGGAATCGAAATGATTATTGAAACTATACTGAAGACGGTAATGAAGAACACAGTTGCTATCTTAATGAAACTCTTCGAATGCAGAAAATGATCCGCAATAGACATTTAAGGTAACCAGTCACATAGATGATACCAACAGAAGAAAACAACATCGCAATAAAAAGACCACCACATGAACCGAAGTAACAGAAACTGCAAGAAACTTCATACCCCCTCCCTCACAAAATGATGGAATAATCCTCGGCAAATGCATTACAAAATAGTTTTCAAAAGTCAAGGAAGATTATAAGACCAAGAAGAGAGGTGCACTAATATATATATATATATATTTTTTTTTTTTCTTTGATGCAGACAGATTAGTATAACATTAGTACCGTCGGTTTATCCCTCACAAGAAATTACCCTTCCGGCTCTCTACAGCTTCTGATTTCACCTGTTTTAAAAATGTGAATCCGCGTATCACTCTCGTGTGAATACGTAGTTTGCTGTAGAGCTGTGTGTATATCTTTTAAATTCATGTTGGGGGACTATTAAGTAACATTTTTTTTCGGAAAATGGTTGTTGTAAAGGTTAAGATAAAAAAAAGAAATGTATTTTAAATTAAAAAAACTAAAAACAAGTCCCATGATTCAATGTTGATTGGAAGCGTATATAATGCCGTTAGGTGACAACATAACATGAGGAGAGCGGAATAGTTAAGTCAGTTTGTGTACCAAAAGTAAACAAATACTATGCATTTTATAGTGATATTCTAGTAATCTAGCACTGCTGGGATTTTCCCCACCGTATTACATAATAAACTATATATATATATATATATATATATATATATATATATATATATTTAGAGAATGGTGGTTACCAACGCTAGTAAAAACACTTTTTCAATAATTATTCATTATCTTATCATTTTAACACTTTATGTTTTTTTTAAATATAATTTCATAACGCGTTTCGAGCATTTATCGTTAATCTATTAGGCCTTCTTCAGATGTAAATTCCATTTGATAAAAGTGTTTCATTTGAGAAAACATTTCATTTTTCTTTCATTTAAAAGTGTCTGTTCCATTTGACAGAAAAAAATGTTAAAAGTGGGGTGGTTATATATTTATAGATTCATCGGGACTTGGTGGGGGTGGGGATGGGTGGTAAATTTTGGCGGGGGTAGGGATTTATAGTGTTTTTTGAAGGACATAATATCCCAAATTTTGCAGCGTTTTTGAAAAACGTCAACAATAAAATTACATGGCTATTGAGGCAGGCATAGCCAAGGTCCAAAATTACAATAATTGGGATATTTAGCTATGTTAGACCTTGTAGTATGGGAATAATAACAGTTTCTATATGTTTGAAGAAAAAGGTCAATTTTGAAGAGGTATAATATACATATATATATATATATATATATATATATATATATATATATATATATATATATATATATATATATATATATGGTACGTCAATGAAAATTAGTAAGACCTGCAAATGGAAGCAAATCGGTATTTTCAGTTGTTCAAAACAAGGAGTAGTTTAGTTAATAAAAACATTTATTTTTCATCTCTTTCTTTCCTTAAACCAGGCTTTTCAAAGATTAAAATCTTATCATCAGAGGAAAAATTATGATTGATAAGTTGACAGGGTAGGACTGTCAAAGTTCCAAATTTGAAAAAGTTTTCTTTTAAAATTAAAAATTAAAAATTAAAGAAATTCAAAAAACTTCTTCTGGGGGAGATAAAAAGTCAAGAAGGAAAAATAATATCTGGTTTAACCCTCCTTTCAATTGCAATGTAAAAACCAACGTCACGAAAGAATTTTTAAAAATCTTTGACAAATGTTTTAGATACCCCCATAAATATTGCACAATTCTAAATAAGAACTCCATTAAAATTTCCTACTCCACTATGCCTAACATAGCACAAAATATAATTTCCTCCAATAATAAAAAAAATAAAAACTGCCCAACAATCTCCCACCCTTCCTTCCCAAAATAATTGTAATTGCCGTAGACCCAGAGAATGTCCTCTTAATGGTGATTGCATTCATAGTGATGTTATATACGCGTGCACTATTAAGGAATTCCGACAGAACTCTAACTATAATTCGAACCCCGATTCGGCAACTCTACCACCTTTACGTACTTCCCCCCATTCCTCTGCCCCGATATCTCAAAATACAACTAACGACCTCCATAGACCTTACTCCTCATCTTCACCGAGTAATTTTGAACCCCATACAATTAGCAGTAATACACCGGTTGTGCTAGGCCCTACCCCAATACCCCAGGCTAATATAGTACCAGATCAATCCTCCCAAACAGTTACCAATGACCCTAATTATTAAATGCAATTTCTGCACCTTGCAAAATTCACACATATATATGTCTTAGCGCTTTCCCAATTAAGATAAGGATCTCAAACCACATACAATCATTTAAATTAAATAACAATAACCCTAGTACCTCGCTTTCTAAATTAATTAGAAACCTTAAAAACAATAATACACCCTACTCCTTACATTGGTCCATATTGAAACAATCTAGATCATACACCCCAGGAGCTCCATACTGCAGCCTTTGCACTTTGGAAACTTACACAATAGCCACAGCTAATAAATCATTAAATACTATTAACTCTAAAAACGAATTGATCTCCCATTGCAGACACAAACGTAAATACAAATATGCTAACTTCTTGGCCCCTCCAGATATACCCCCACCTAACAATAATCAATAGATTTCCCCCTCCCCATATCTTATAATTCTTTGTACTTACTATTTACCTTTCCATGATTGCCCCTATACCAATCCCTCTGATGTGAACATTAAACCTATCCTTTAAAATATACTTATATAATACGTAATTGCTTTGCCTCCAGACTTATAACTCACGGTGTCGTTAATGTTGATACTGATTGGCCATCCCCTATAACTTTTTTCGTTATTACACCCTATCCACCGTAGTTTTTTTTCTCCAATTGCGTTTTTTCTCCAATTACGTTTTATCCAATTGCAATTCCCTGTATATGCCTCATTCCTATTTACTCTCTCTTTACCCATTTGTTTAGGCTTCCTTTCAGTTTTAACATCGAATAATCTCCTTTTATACTTGTGTATATGCGTACTTTTAGTGGATACTCTGAGAATTCAGGTGCATGTATTGATGCGAATGAGTATGTGAGTAGTTGCCTTCTATGTATGAGTATATATATATATATGTAGTTTTTCTGGAATAGCAGGTACTTGTATGGATGCCACGCTTGTGTATATAAGCGGTTTTTTGCTGTGCAGGTATGCTGGGGACGCTTGGGTGATTGTGGCTATTGTACATTTATGTGTATATATATATATATATATATATATATATATATATGTGTGTGTGTGTGTGTATGTGTGTGCATGTGTGTGTATATATGTATATATATACATATACGTATGTATATATATGTATGTATGTGTGTGCATATGTATATATAAATGTGTGTGTGTGTATGTATATGTATGTATGTATGTGTGTGCATATGTATATATAAATGTGTGTGTGTGTGTATGTATGTGTATATACATATGTGTTTGTCTGTATGTACTGGTTTTTTGTATGTACACATGTGTGTGTATATACGGCTTTGCTCGCGTGGCTTTTACATGTGCTTTATTAACAATTCATGCCAGATTACGGTGGATATCCAGTGATGTAGTGAACAATAATCCACAGCCGCGAGTGAGTGGAGGCAGCACTGCAAATATATAACTATACACCCCCATATTTAAATCCCATTATCTATTCTTTAGGTTTCACTATTTATTACTACTTTTATTATTATTATTTTTATTATTACTTTTACTATTATTCATTAGCCTAAGGTGTTTTACATCTGCTTAATACCCCCATCTCCCTATTTTAACTACCTACATTGTCAATTTATTTATAAATTGACAATTTGATTCAAAACTCCTTAGCACCCCTTTAACATCTTAAAGAAATTTACTCAGACCTTAAGAATTATAATAAGACAGACAATCCAATTTCTTGTTAAAATATAAAATGAGGCTTAACTCTATTAGCGACACCAGTTTAATGCTCCTCCCCTATATAAAAACCCTGCCACTATACCCTTCCCCTTGCAAAATTAAACTAACCTTCCTTAGGAGACAGTTTTCTTACTCTTATCTGTATTTAATCTACCTACATCTCCCCCTGGGAATATAACTTAACTGAGTTGACCAACACTTGGCTTTTTGTGTGTGGCCAATTTGATATCTACTTTCCATCTTTCTTTCTGCCTAAATATCATTTTGATCTGAATCCCTAAACCTCCCCCCACCTGTTAGATTACACTCTACTTCCGATCGCTTTTCGTTTTTTCTCTCTCCTTTTCTTTTTTCTTTTTCTTCTCTTGTCTTCCTTTATTTATACAATTCCCAAATAATTTTGATACATTACGACGATTCGTTTTTGACCCCATTGGAGCTTTTGCCTTGGAATACGCTTAACTGAAAACAGGAAGAATATTGTTTTCCTTGAAATGGCCGTTTTTATTTGATTCCTCTCCGTGGACAACAGACCTGAATGAAATCGCCGTCGTTGGATTTTTATGCAGATTCCTCCGGATTTACCAATATTTCTGAGCCCTACGTTTTTTGGATTTCGTTATTGGTGATTCCCATGCCCGTTTGAACCTTTTGGAAACATTTTTTAAAGAAGTTTTTTGAATTTCTTTAATTTTTAATTTTTAATTTTAAAAGAACACTTTTTCAAATTTGGAACTTTGACAGTCCTACCCTGTCAACTTATCAATCATAATTTTTCCTCTGATGATAAGATTTTAATCTTTGAAAAGCCTGGTTTAAGGAAAGAAAGAGATGAAAAATAAATGTTTTTATTAACTAAACTACTCCTTGTTTTGAATAACTGAAAATACCGATTTGCTTCCATTTGCAGGTCTTACTAATTTTCATTGACGTACCATATTTTTGCTCTATCCAGTATATTGAGCTTTCCTTATTTCACAATAGGTCCAACTCTCTAAAAGTTTACCTTTTAGTTATAATTTACATACATATATATATATATATATATATATACTAGTCTTGTGTGTACGCCCGCTCTTATGTAAATATACATGTTATTTCTCTTAATAACGTGACTGATTGCAGATTGTAGGTTGACGCTCTGAAGCTTATTTGCACTGCCTTACAGCCTTTGATTGATACTTTTCTGGCTTTTGTAGGTATTCTTATTTTAATATGTAATCACAAGTATATTATAATAAGCTCCTTTAAGCAATTACAAAACAAGCTGTCTCGGAAATACCGAATACGTACGTTAAACACTCTCAATTAGTGTTATATGTGTGTCCACTTCTAAGTAGTTATATATGTGTACATATATATATATATATATATATATATATATATATATATATATACATATATGTATATTTATATATATATATATTTATATATATATATATATATATATATATATATATATATATATATATATATATATTTATATATAAGTACTGCGTGGTAGGGCAAGAATAACCTAGCAGAGTGCCCGATTAATCCGAGATTTCGAAGGATTACGAGTGTAAATATTTCTGTATTTATTAATTATATATATATATATATGTATATATATATATATGTATATACATATATATATATATATATATATATAATTTTATGTTATATATATATATATATTTATAGATAATTACACACACATATGGATATATATATATATATATATATATATATATATATATATTAATAGTAAGCTATTAAAATATATTTATAGCAATTTACCTACACAGAGGCTCATGCGTTTTATCCCAAAGGGGAATCTTCAGGCTTAAATGCATGGAGTCGGTTTTGCTAGGTGTATTTATATACATGGCTAGCTAGTTAACCAATCCGAATCTTTTGTTGTTCTCTTAGCCAATCGTCGGACTTCTCACGAAAAAAGGTTCGTTTAGTTGTATTTGCTATTTCCTGTTCTATTGTTTTGTTTTCTTTTGAGTTGCCTATATAATATTTCTTTGTTGTGTCAATATAATGGGTGACCTTATTTTTACACGTAGTTCCTTGTATTTCTATTTTAAGTTTTTGTTGTTAAGTTTTAAGATTTTCGTTTAGTTTTGTTGTTTTTACTAATTTATTTATTCATGTATTTATTTATTTATGTAGTGTTAGACTAAAGGAAATGTTATTATGTGCAGGCGGCGGTTTACTATCTATCTTATACAGTTTAATTTATTTGGGGCTCTTTAAAGTTTAGGATTTAACATTTCTCATTCAGACATTATCTACACGGGTCGTCTTACTTCCTACATTTTGTAAGTTCTGTGTTTTTCAATGTGCTTTTGTCGTCATAATATGTCGTTTTACAATCTAGGGAAGTCATACCCACGTAGTGCTTCTTGTCATTCGGTGTTTCCTCGACAAATATTGTGGCTGGGTAAACAGTACTTTTGGTTTGCCAATAAAAATGTTTATTTAATTCATTAGTGAGCCAAAATAAAGAATCCTACTTTACTTATACCAATCAACGCACTCGGTTTTAATTATTAGAATAATAACGGTGTATATTTACCTTATTGATGTCTTAATATATTCACGTGTATGATATCTTGATTTAACTGGCTTTTAGATTCATCATGTTTGCATCAGTTTATAGAAAGCGTATTTGTTATGATGGTGGCGGTTTAAGATAGTGTACCTGTATTTATCTAGATAAGCGAATTATGTTGCCAGTTTCTTCATGTTAAACTTCATAACCCACACGCTGGTATGTTGAGCAATACGTCGTGCGGCACTGTGATTGAGAGAAAGTAGGGCTACTCATAAGCGATATAGAATTCATCCGCTCTGTGATCTATGGATCCTGTCATCTCACTCGCTCGCATTCAGCGAGGCCTCGTCACTACGACGCCGTCCGAAATGGAAACAAAGTGTTAATTGTCTCCCTTGGGACATCTTCTGATGGATATAAGAATTAGCTTTAAATGGCAGTTCTCTCATTTGCCTTCGATACCGCCACACAGAATTATGATCGATATTCAGACAGCCAGTTATCATTAGAATGTATATTTTGTTTTGTTTTTTTCTTTTCTTTTATGCGTTGTCTTTTATCTAGTGCTGGTCTAACGCTCTCCAGAAAGGTTCGAATCATATGTCTCCATATATTTCTTTCTTTCGTTTTTTGTTGTTTTATATATCTGCAACCAACATATCCGTACATAGCACTGCTGTTGTAGATATTGCATCTAGCGTGGCTACAGTGTGATTAGATCATTTTCTTTAAAAGTATATCTTATATTATTACGTACGTTATATATTGGTGTATATGTTTACTCCAACGTTTTTGTTTAATATATATATTTATAAATATATATATATATATATATATATATATATATATATATATATATATATATTGTTTCATTTTACTTAAGTCGAAGTCAAGAGTACCCTTCTTTAGGGTGAACACTTGATTTCTCTATGAGAAAGTTATGTACTTGTAAAAGTTTGAGTTTATTGAGAAGTTAACTATATTAATTTTCTTCTCCCCAATTGACCTGTGAATTATGTTTGAGTATATCTGTTTTGTGGTGTATGTGTCTTACAAAATTCCAGGACAAAGATTCTCGTCTGGTTGAGTATCTAGCTAATGGTGTTACTTGAGGTGACATTAATTGGAAAGGGCGAACTTTTTCTCGTATAACCCAATCTATAACCGTGTCAAGGGGATCTTATATCATATGGAATATTTGATCAGGAATTAATTGTAGGGTAATCGTCATCATGCTTGATTATCATGCTTGATTATCCTGACAAGCCCTAGTCTAGAGAGACCGAAGACACTTGAGGATGGTTTGTATTTTTGAATTCAATCTTCTAATATGTATAGATATGTGGGTGTATATAAAAATGAGTGTGACTACTCTCATAATAAAAAGTACAAGCAAATAAATATGAGACATGATCTGAGATACGCTATTCATATCTCTACATCGAGACCTGCCATCGAAACCACATATAACTATGAGATGTATAGGCAATAAAGTCTAGACTCAAGAGTCCGCCTATATACGACGAATTAATAGCGAAGATAGGAACTCAGGATTCGGAACCCGAGTCACTCGTATGAAACAAAAGTACTCTTTAACTCAGCAACTACTACATGCACAATACACTTCATTAACAAACCCAGTTACTACTACATGAACAATACACTTTATTAAGAAACCCATAAACTACTACATGCACAATACACTTAATTAACATACCCATTAACTACTACATGCACAATACACTTTATTAACAAACCTATAATACACTTAATTAACAAACCCAGTTACTACTACATAGACAATCCACTGTATTAACAAACCCAGTACTACGACATGCACACCACACTTTATTAACAAACCCAGTTACTACTACATGCACAACACACTTTATTAACAACCCAGTTACTACTACATGAACACTACACTGTATTAACAAACCCAGTAACCACTACATGCACAACACCCTTTATTAACAAACCCAGTTACTACTTCATGCACAACACACTTTATTAACAAACCCAGTTACTACTACTTGAACAATACACTGTATTTACAAACCCAGTAACTACTACATGCACAACACACTTTATTAACAAACCCAGTTACTACTAAATGCACAACCCACTTTATTAACAAACCCAGTTACTACTACATGAACAATACACTGTATTAACAAACCCAGTAACTACTACAGGCACAACACACTTTATTAACAAACCCAGTTACTACTACATGAACAATACACTGTATTAACAAACCCAGTAACTACTACATGCACAACACACTTTATTAACAAACCCAGTTACTACTACATGCACAACACACTTTATTAACAAACCCAGTTACTACTACATGAACAATACACTGTATTAACACACCCATTAACTACTACATGCACAACACACTTTATTAACAAACCCATTAACTACTACATACACAACACACTTTATTAACAAACCTATAATACACTTAATTAACAAACCCATTAACTACTACACACGCAATACACTTTATTAACAAACCCAGTAACTACTACATGCGCAACACACTTTATTAATAACCCCATTAACTACTACATGCACAATACACTTTATTAACAAAACCTATAATACACTTTATTAACAAACCCATATTCTTGCAAACTACGAAGAATGACTGACTGTAAGAATGACTGAGTGTACTAAATCAGGTTTGTATTCGTTCTATTATCATTCACCCAGACCAATATCTCAAAAATAGAATGTTACACTCGCTAGACCGATGGCAATCACTTATCTACCAAAGTAATATTCGATGTATTTGTCTTACTTTGTAAGCCACAAGAACACTGAAGCCACAGAACCAGTAACCCCCCCCCCCCGATTCGAAACTCGATATATTTACGTTTTATTCAGTAAGCTTATATTCCTCTTTGCAACTGCAGTGAATACCCTGACTCTGACACAACTGTAATTAGGAAGTACGTAGCTTTTTCATCGCTATGAAGCACTGTAAAGGTAGCAGTTGTCACTCAAAGCATCAACATTGCTGTCAAAAAACTGTTCCTGTTTTCCTTATGAAATAATCGAAAACAACATGTGTAAATTACATTACTTTCTTAACGTACTTATTAGTTTCAGTTATATTTATCAAAGAAAAGTGTTACTTTACTCACATTCCATAAATATCCTAAAATCCGCTAAAGTACAGATACACTTATATGAGAATATATATTAATATTAATATATGCGTTTTACAAAAAAAAACTATCTGCAAATAGTCGACAAGGCGTGTACATAATTCTTAGATTATAATATTAATTATAATTTAGTATCATACTAAAAATAGCACTTTGTACAAAACATAAAAATTGAATATAAAATGTACACTATTATGTATTAACGAATAATATACACTTTTGAACAAAACATTAACATAGGAAATACTCAAAAATATATAAATACATTTTCCTGAAATAATATAGGAGCAATAAAAGTGAGAGGGTTTAGAAAGTGTAAAATGTAGGTTCACATGTATTAATGTAAATGTGATATCAGAAATTGAATGAGGCTTGTGCTACTATAATATCAAATAGTGCATTGAACTAAACAGAGTAAATAATTGTAAACTATGCACATTTTATAAGAGTAAAAAGTAATATGCTTATATGGTAAAACACATACAACAATATTAAGTTAAGATATATATCGCGGTTTATATTTTTTTAATTTTATACACATACATATGCATATATATATATATGTATATATAATCAAATATAAACCATATATATATATATATATATATATATATATATATATATTATTAAGATGTTTCTGTAGGATGAACTGAATTCGAACATGGCACAACATGAGCTCGATCTGTGTCGTTTACAACGCACGATCTTTTCCCAAACAGTTTGAGAAATACTTTATTTTATTTTATCATTGATATGGACAAGGATACTTTTTGGAGAACAAAAAACACTTATAAAAAAACTTTTATCGGTAGAAATAAACAAGAATGATAAGGAAATAGGAGGTGTAATATAAAAAAGAGTATAGTGGAATTATACCAATCGCGCTGAACATAAGAGTGTATGAATATATATGATATGAGGAAAAGGAAAATATCTTAGTAATAACACTACTGCGTAGAGAAGAGAGGTGCAGCCTTACAGGAAATATATAATATAAATTTTCAATTGTGTTCTTTAGACAAATTCCGTTTTTAAAGCAACATCGCAAAATGGAATGACATTTGACCCACAAGCTAATCCAGGGAAATCCAAATAGATATAACAAAAACATACATTCGAAACAAGTTAACATTAAAAGAAACACACACACCTCCTAATTATACAACATTCCTTCCATAAATTACCTTTTGAGAAAATTACAACGTCCACATGTATGCATTTACGTTTCTATTCGATCTGTGAAGTGAGTTAATGATTTGGTGAAGCCATGAAGACGGATTCTTTCCCCGGATACCATGTTACCGTAGTGATAAAACACCGGTATTCAAAACAAACACTGAAATGTATAGTGTTTGAATACTCCACTTTATAGTAGTTCTCATTGAACGAGCACTTTTTCTCTCGACAAATATATTATATATATATGTATGTATGTATATGAATTTATTTGTTGAAAAAACACAATAAAGCTCTCTTTCTGAAATTTCGCCATTCCCCGCTCACACAATGGGGTTCGAACACCAATTAAGATGAGAACGTAATGATATAGAGAAGGAATACAA
>OY744526.1:140069007-140126507 GCA_963556195.1 Sepiola atlantica
CACGTTGTCCAAAATAAGCTATGACCTATTAAAGAAACTCCATCACCCAGTAATCTACTAAATGATATGTCATCAAGAAAATTACAAACATATTCGCGTGTTTAATGTAGTTTTATGTTCCATATGTATGTTGCTTATTTTGTTTTCCGTCCGTGGAAATAATTCCAAATGCATCGTTGTCGCGTGCAGTCTCATGACGTTAATTTCATGCCGTTCTAAATCCTCCGGCGAATTATCTAATGCATTGAAATTACGACCTGACATGCCGACATAATGCTCAGCTTTTCTCAGTGGACATCGCTCGAGATCCCGGTCAGGTTTGCTCTTATTTTAATAATTTCAAAGATCCGTTGTTACTTATATTGAAAAAAGATACTTAAAATGAAGAAGCATCGTCTCTTTTTAATGTTCAGTCAAGATTGACGTAGTCTGCCAACTTTTCTTAATAGTTGTGTTTGTTTGTTTTCAAACTAAATATAATCGGAATAAAGGCTTTACAGTACATGATAGGGATTATTGTTGCCGCTAAATTAAATGAACACAACTAACACTGAAAAGTAATTCGAAAAGTCGATGGCATTCCAGCAAAAAAGATCTGTGTGCGTCTTTTATAAGTAGTCATGCACGACAATCAGTTCGATTCGACCTCATCCATAACGTGGTTTAATCCAGACACAGAAATAATCGATTACTCTGACTTGGTTATGGAGAAAAATGATCTAAAACGTTTATTGTTGCAATATGAAGTAAGCACACCTATTATAATAAACATTTATAGACTTTTATCACAGGTTAGGATTTCAATAGGATATTTACCAAATGTGTAACTAACTTTAAATGCACGCTTCCCCTCTCTCTCTTTCTCCCCTCCATTCCCTCTCTCTCTCTCTCTCTCTCTCTCTCTCTCTCTCTATATATATATATATATATATATATATATATATATATATATATATATATAATTGCATAAACAATGTTATTGCCTTACGTCAATAAACACACGTTTCATTGCGTATTACCGCATCTTGTCAAAGAAGAGCAAACAAACATTCAAAATAAAGACTGAGAAATTTGTAGTCTGGCTTTTGAAGCTTCCAAAGCGAGACTATGAAATTCTCACTTTTGATTTTGAATTCATTTATGTTCTGCATTTGACAACATGCTATAATACTTTGGTTAAATGACATCAGGCTATACTATTGTTTATGCACTTTTAAAATGCTCTACTTGGCATTTACCACTGTTTACAATCTAGCTTTTATGTTCACTTTATAAACACATTTTAACTTGAGTAGTTATATTAACATATTATATATATATATATATATATATATATATATATACATATATATGTATATATATATATCTATATATATATATATATACACATTTGTACGCATCAAATGGTCTACACTTATAAGAGCGATTCGTGTTGGTCTTTATATGCATGTGTGTCGATACACCATACTAAATGGCTTGCACTAATCTATATGCTGATATGAAGTTTTTATTTTTGTCTATAACTCATACGTTTGATCAAGTTCAAACGTGTGTTGTCTAGATATGTGTGTACTTATATTAGTGAACTACTGTGTTGTTGTTTTTAATATATCTTAAAAGAAGTAAGACACACCTTCACGTGTGTAATCTTATTTGATTATTATACATTGACCTAAATGTTTTACTATTAATTGTATACCTATGCAAATACTAATATAGTAAACGAAATGAAAATTATACAAACTATAGATTTACGATGCACACTGGTCGAAAAACCTTATTTTTTTATTACATAAGTACGAAATCAAATACAAATGTTAAAACACTATCTGATTATTTAGTTATACTCAACTACAGTGTGTTTGATATAAGTCTTCGTTTTAAATGCTAACTCCATGGAAGATCGAACCAGAGAGACTCAGTATGCAAGATAAAACGAGTACCTTATTATATATTTTGACTATAACACTGCCTAATAAACATAAACCAATGTGTAAATTATTATTTTCTAGCTTAATTTTTTCTTAGAACGTAATGATATCATAAAACTCGTTCGACGATTTTGTAGTCATAATTCTACCGCCGTCTTGTCGTCATCCTTTCGTGTTATCCAGCCTGGTGTTCATTTGTTATTTCATATTCATTCCACAATCTCTGGATGTGTTTACAAGTGATTCATATCACTTCTTATTAATTTAGTCCGGCGTGAACATTCTTTTGTTCGTTGCTCATGAAATAAATAGATAATCCGATCATAATGATGTTATTCTGAGAAATGCAAGTGCGAATCGCGTCTGACAGATGAAAAATAAAAAAATCAGGAAAAATTGCCAGTCTTCCTTTGGTTATTTCATCAACGGTATTTGTAGTCATGTTCATTCAGCGTTTCATATGTATTTTCTAATGAAAGTGAGGTGGCACACACTTATATATTATTTTATATACAATGTTATATGCTTTTCTGAAGACAAAGATAGACAGCTGTCTTAAATTTACATATCCATATACATACATGTAAGTTTTAAACATGAAATGAAATATAATACACACACACGCATACATATATATATATATATATATATATATATATATATATATATATATATATATATATATATATATCAATGCATCCGTTCAGTCTTGAGAAGACACTGTAATGGAGACGCAAGGATTGCACAATCGAAACCACAACGTGCCATAACCGGCACTGCTGTATACCAGCGAAGAGCACATGCAGAACCTCATATCCCCAAATGACCATTCATTTAATACTTATAATGTTCAACGACGCTTTATCAAAGTAATGTAACGAGAACACGTATTTAAACGTGATAATGATGTATACTAAATATAATGTATATTACTATCATATATATATATATATATATATATACATATATATATATATCAGACATTTAGTCATTGGAACTTACTTCGGTATCATACACTAAATACAATACAAACACAATATTCGTCTACCCAATCTCAAATGATTAAACATATACCCAAATTAATTGGAAACGAAATTATCACTTCTCTAAAGATTATATTTTAATTAACATACGGCTTTAAAATTAATTATAACTTATCTTCTTTTTTCGTGTGAATCAGATGATTCTGGTGTTGGCATTAGCTTCCCGAATGTTTTTCTAGTTTGCAATGTTTCTGGAAAGACGCCGGGTACTTACGGGAACCACCAAGAGAAGGTTGGCAACACGCCTAAGTGAAAGTGGTACTGTGGACCTGACTGGATTCGAACTTGGAACACTCAGCTCTTCAGTCCGAGTCGTTATCCACTGGACAACCGTCACCTCCTATAACTTATCAAACGTATACATTCTATAACACATAATGCTTTACACACCACCTTATTGAAAAATAACAGCTATTAAAATCCCCAAATAGAAATATATTAAACAAAAATCATCTGGCTATCCAAGTTACAAGAAAGAAAAAGTGAGATTATTAGGTGTACACTTTCATTTACTCACATAGTTAAAACACAACCAGGTCAAAGATCCATATGAATAATCACAATAAATTTTCTTCTGAACAATATCGTTCAGAATTTTCTTAATAACAATACCTTGAACTAATGCTATTTTTAAGTGAATATTTAGAACGAAATATCAAAACAACATGCTGATAAAATATATGCTTGTATAACCCCATGACACTTAAGTGTATATACAACTTTTATGTTTCAATATTTATTAATACTATTTAACAGGCCAAGAATATATATATATATATATATATATATATATATATATATATATATATATATATATATATACTGTATATGTACATATACATAAATATATATATATGCATGTATCTGCATATGTATACGTATATATATGTATATGTACACACATATATATATACATATATAGTAAGCTATGAAAATATATTTCTGGCAATTAAGGTGCACAGAGGCTTCCGCGTTTCATCCCCGGGGGGGGGAATCTTCAGGCAAAAATGCATGGGGTTATTTTTGTCGGGTGTTCTTATATACACGTCTAGCTAGTTAACCAATCAGATTCTTTGTTGTTCACTCAGCAAATCGTTGGGCTTCCCACGAACAAAGGTGTGGTTAGGGTTACTTCATTCCTATATCCTGTTATATTGTTATGTTTCCTATAGATTTGCCCATATCCTGTTTCCGTTGTTGTGCCGATATACTGGGGGAATTTATTTTAACACGTGGTTATTTGTATTTCTATGTTAGGTTTTATATTTTTAAATAGTTATGTTTTTTTAGTTTATTTGTGTTTATTTAATTATTTATTATTAATCGTTAACCTAAGGTACATTCATTTCTGTGTAAGAAGCTGTTTGCTATCTCACTTCTACAGTTTAATAGATAGCGTGGGCCTTTAAAATTCAGGATTTCGAATTTTTTATTCAGGCATAATCTACACGGGTCGTGTAAATTTCTACATGTACTTGCCTGTTGTATTATTTTCTATTTAATTATTGGTGAGCGTCAATTTTCATTGAGCTCCCAATAGTGGTTAACTAGTGCTGTTTTAATTCGACGTTCTCTGTTTTTAAATGTGATTTTTTGGTCATAATATCAAGTTTTAAAATCTAGGGAGGTCATACCCACCTAGTATTTCTTCTTTGGCAAATATCGTGGCTTGGTATACAATAATTTTGGGTAGGGATTTATTTTGTAATAGACAAAGTGTACGATTTATGCAAGTACATATTTTCTCTTCATTGCAAACTTTTTTTATTTCTATTCTGGTGGTTACTATTAGTGTTTTGTTTATTTCCATTTGCATTGTTTGTATTTTTGTTCTTCTTACTGTTATTTTTTTCTATATTTTCCCTTTTATCTGTAATTTGTTTATTTTTTTCTTCCCCTCTGCTATTCTCTTTTAGTATTTTGTTATTGTGTTACTTAATTATAATTTCTAGGTTTTCGCAGCAGCTGTAGGTATGTTTTAGGTTATTTTCATTGAATATGTGATGCAGGGGATTGTTTACGGGCAAATGTTTTTCAATCAGATTTAGGAATTGTTTGCCCAGTTTGTTTCATGCATCTGGTTATAGGGCGGCGTATAGTAGATTATATTTATTTTTCTTTTATTGTTAACATTGTTGTAATTATTAGTGTCCTGTTTTTTATATTTAATTTCGGTATTATGGTAACCACTACTTTTTAGAGCTATATTGTAATTGTTGATTTACTTTTCAAAACACTTTCGTTTCTATAATTATTGATAAGCCTACGTTTGATAGAATTCTGAATATGTTTTATGATAGATGAGGAGTGATTAGACTTTGGGTCTACGTATATTGGATTGGAGTTATCTTTGAGGTATGGTTCGTAAGTATTTTCATTTGAGTTTAAAGTGACTTCTAGAAAGTTAGTTAGTTTTATGTTAGCAAGCACTTGTACTTTAAGGCCTAGTTTTTTTTCATTTCCATATGTATAATTTTCTTGAAGTTGTCTCCTTTGACTTTGTTGGAATCTTATAGTATCGCTAATCCATCATCTCTATAAACGCCGATATCTGTATTATCAAATATATTTGTGAGTGTATATCAAATTAATAACCCCACAAGATTTGATGCCTCCGCAGGGTCAAGGGGACCCATGGCCAAATCAAAGAAGTTTGTCATATTAGTTTTAATCCACTCTTCGTCGTTATTGATTAAAACTGATCTCCTGCATTTTTTAATGATGTGGATTTAATCCTTAGATATATTAGTATACATCTCGGCAAATTCTATGGCGATGTTACAAGTGCTGATATTGACGGGTAGAAGTCTACTATGTCGAATTGTAGGAATGTACATTTGTTCTTATTTTCTATATTGCAAAACCAATCGATTGCTTCGGCAGTATTCATCCATTTGTTTAATTGTGTTAGTTGTGTGTTGATGCTAGATAGCATTTTTTGCTGATTCTGCTTATTTCTGGTGTGGTCGGATTAATTAAGCGAGTGATAGGGTTATTATTAAAGTTACTTTTGTGGTCTTTAAATAAGATATAGCCTTCCTTAGGTTTTAATTTACTAACTTTGTAGCTAATGTTTAGTTTATCGGTGATTTGTTTACTTTCAGTATTTATTATATCTATGTAGTTACGTTCGCTTGTATCTAGTTTTTTCTAGTGGTTCGTAATGTTTTCCATTAGTAGTTTGTTATACTCTTGTTAATCTATTTCGTAAACATTTCTAGTTTTGTCCGCTTTTACGAAGCTTTTGTTAGAGTCGTTTTTATGACGATGGTGTGTAATCCCTTTTGAAATTATTTGTGTAATGCTAAATTTGTAATTACATTTAATAGGTAATTTTCAAAACTGATCTATTGGTTTAGCGTGTTTTTAGGTTTTGGAATCCGTAAGAGTCTTGTGTATCTAGGTGTTTATCTTTATTGATCAGGAAGCAGTGTGCTCACCATCGCATTCGGCGTATTAGTTCGTCCGTTTTTTTAATCAATTTAATAATTTATCCATGCTTGCTAGGTGTTGGGATATTCTTGAGAGATGTTTCTAAGTTTATTTTTTCCAGATTATATTTCAGTGGTGTCATAAATTCTCGAGAAAGTGCTCAATGCTTGAGGAGCTAAATATTTTTGTTTCATGTATCAACATAATATTTTATAAGGAGATATCATTTTGTATGTATCAATTTTAAGTATTTACTTCAACAGTGTTCGATACGTCAGTAAAGCTAGGTAGTAAGCCTCTGTGTAGCTTAATTGCCATGAATATATTTTCATAACTTACTACCTAGCTCTACTAACGATCGAGAACTGTTGAAGTAAATACTGAAAATTGATATATAAATAAGTATATCCCCTTATAATATTTTATGTGGATACATGAAATAATAATAATAATATATATATATATATATATATATATATATATATATATATATATATATATATATATATATATATATATATTAATGTGTGTGGGGACATGTTAATCGTTTCGACTTTCTCTAACTAAGTGTATTATATGTGTGCTTGCTTCCGTTGGAAGCTAGAGACAGCACAATACATCTAAATCAATTATGATTAAACATTAGCCCTATACACCAAGCCTGATATTCTCGTGCTGGTGCCTGTTCTGATAATCTATAGACTTTCCGCAAGCGGCCATCTTTCTAGTGTTGGTCGTCCAAGAAAAGATACTAGCTCGACAATAAAGGAATGGAATAGCGATTGATCAATATGATTTATTCAGCCAGCTTTTCCATGCCTCTACCAATCTCGCGATTTTTTATTTCTTCTAAACTAAAGCTATCTCTTTTGAACCACATATTTTCTTCACATACACTATGTATACCCTGTTAACTAATGTATATATATATATATACATATATATATATATATATATATATATATATATATATATATATATATATATATATATATATATATGTATATATATATATATATATATAATCCAGGTAAAACATCCACAGAGTAGTAATCCAAAGAATTTAAACCGGGTTTATAAAATGTGTTCAAGATCAAATAGAGCTTTTATATATGATTATTTTTATTTTCCAAATATGATCTAACGGTAAGATCGGATTCTAACTCTGCCTGATGAGATCTCAGTTCATAATAACTACTGATCGATAACATCGACATGCCAGTGTCGCAGATTTTATACATGTATGTGTGAATAAAAATATTATCATATATATATATATATATATATATATATATATATATATATATATATATATATATATATATTAGTAGAGAATGGTAGTTTGCTTGAAGCATTGCTGGGTATAGTAGTAGTAAGTTTTTGAAAGGCTGTGGGCAATGCAATTCCGGGTAAGATGCAAGTTGAAAGGAAAGGAACAAAAACAATAACAATATATCGAAATTCGATTTATTGTTATTGTTTTTGTTCCTTTCCTTTCAACTTGCATCTTACCCGGAATTGCATTGCCCACAGCCTTTCAAAAACTTACTAATATATATATATATATATACATATATATATATATATATATATATATATATATATATATATATATGAGCGGAAACAATTGTTTCAATTGGAGAAAACGATTGAGAGAGGAAAAAAAGGTAAATCTCTCAACGTTATGGTGGCTTTGAATCATTAAAGATCTCCAACTGATGCTTCAAAATCTTTTGTCTTCCCAGGCCAGGTCGAGAATTGTAAATAACTAACCCCACAATAATATTGAGATGGTAGTTCGACCTGGCACTGTGTAAAACAGCAAACCCCCCATCGGAATAGTTGTCAGAACAACTATTTGTACTAACGAGGTGATTACCGATGGCTGATTCCTGTACCTGAAAATACACGGATGATCTCGAAACCTTGTGTAAGCGAATGTCACGTGGTATGTTGTGGGATATTCTAAATTCTAATCTTTGGGAGGTCTTAACAACGTAGTAAGCTCCACACTGACACATGAACTTATAATCAACATAATTCTTTTGAATGGCTGGCAAAACATCCTTACGAAAAGAAGAAAAAAAGGTTCGAGTCGTGTAAACTACTCTCAGTATTGTTGCTGGAAAAAAACGTTGAGTAGAAGGCCGTCAGAACCCAACAATGGGAGTTTCAAATAAATAGGGCACCGTGATGGGCCAATAAATTTACCACCATTAAATAAAGCAACTTTACGTGCAATGGTGCCTTTTATAGTATTGATGGGATATCCATTTGCAAGAAAAATATTAGTAATTTAACCAAGTTCCGCATCGAGTCGTGTTGGTGAACAAATCATAAGTGCTCGATGAGTGAGAGTACCAATAAGATTTATTTTTTTTGACTTTTTAATTTACCATTCTAGCGTTTCCTCTTAGAGGGTTAGACGATAAGGCCTTAAGGTAATTTTAACAATTATCCTTTTTTTTCAACCCGTCCTTTTCATTGATAAAAATAATGCTTCCTCTAAAATTTATTTTACGATTCTGTTGTACACGAAATTTACTTACATATATATATATATATATATATATATATATATATATATATATATATATATATATATATATATATATATATATATATATATATATATATATATATAAGATTAATCACAATGTTTCGTTCGGCACTATTATGTATATGCTTCTCGCAGATATATATATATATATATATATATATATACACTATCTCACTAGGTATATAATATGTGCCTATAACTCTGTAAGACTATTTATATATGTATATATATATATAGATATATATATATATGTATTGATATATGTATTGATATATATATATATATATATATGTATTGATATATGTATTGATATATATATATATACATATATGTATTGATATATGTATTGATATATATATATATATATATATATGTGTGTATATGTATTCATATATGTATTGATGTGCATATATATGCAACTTTTCTAGTAGCACTGAAGAGCTGTGATAACGCGAAACACTCTGTATGTGGAGGACTATATAAACATATATATATATATATATGTATATATATATATATATATATATATATATATACACCTCGCACACGGGTCATGTCTACATTTGTATCACCTTATATAGATAGACAATTATATACTTTTCTGTAATTCGGAACAAAACCGAATAAAACCAGTATGATTACTTTTTCAGATAGAGATATTAAATCGTACATGGGCATATAAAAGCCATGACATTTCACTTACTAATCATATATATCATTATATATAGAGTTACTTTCTTGCTTCTGGCAATTTCATTATTTATTTAGTGTGTTCTGCCTATATGGATTACTCACAACATTACTCTACATAAGTAAATCAAGTGACGTCTACAATGTATCAGTTGATGTTTAGTATATATTGTTATCAATGTTATATAACGTATGTGTGCCCCTTTATTCATCTACCTTTCTGTTGGCAACGCTCTTAAGGTTTCGCCTCACCATTAATTGAAGTAATATATTATTTCCAGTAATAATCATGTAAATGAGACACAGCATGTTGGTAGGCATGGTTGTGATTCCTATAACTATTTTTACTAAATGTGAAACTGTTCATCATTTGCTTCAGAAATAAATTGCGTTATATGAAAGTAAGCTTTTATATAAATTAGTTTTGTGGTTGATAATGTATAGTTAGAATTCAGAAATTAAGTAAAACACAATTCATATAAAAGCATGTTTTGATAAAACAACATTTGTTTATGAAGCGAGTTAATCGTGACTGATTTGCCCATGTCTTCTCATGCTCACATGTGTTGACACGCTGCAATATATTATTGTTGTTTACTATATATATATATCATCTGTATGATTCCTGTGATGATACGATCTCGATCTTTGAATAGCTTTGGCTTAAGGAAAGAACAATAAACATATGTTATTACAGAATATACCTTGCTTTGAACATTTGAAGTTTGAAATAAATTTAGACATTCGTGCATGTTTATCACTCTTCGTACATTTAACTTTATAATTGCTCTATAATTGAGTTTTTACCATTTCACTATAGGTTCTTTCTACTAAAAGTGTTACTTTTAGTTTCTTAGTATTTTTCCATATACTTTAATTATAGAAAGTGTATGCTAAAACTCCTCAACTTTTAAATCTAGATATGTTTAGAAAACATGGCATGTACATAGTTTAATGAACCGCAATGCACAATTATTTCAATAGGTGCACGATCTTCTACACAATTTCTGATCTTATTCTGTATTGTTCATCCCTGTTTTCGTTTCGTACTCGCTCATGTTCTCTCTGTTTATAAACAGGGTAATGTAACACAAGAAAAGCAAAGTAAATAACATATTGGAATTAGCTATACACTTGTTTATTTACATCGAAGTATAAGTGTTATTCTGTTTTTATTAAACCATTATTTTAAGTGCGGCTTAAAGTTAACAATGTTGTATAGCATAAGCCTTTTTAAAATAAGGCCATTTGAGAAAATGAACAAGTTTCGTTTTAAGGTTGATATCACATATCCATTACAAGATGATATAGCAAATCACATCTGATTTGTACGACCATTTCATTCCTACTCGATCTTTACTTTCCTATTCCAATTGTTCTCACGACTCATGCGTCCATTTTGATTATCTCATCATCTGTTGATATCCATCGGCTTTCTCCCCTTTTCTGTGGCGACGTTGAAAAAGTTGCCAATACGTGCTATTTGAGAGATTTCCATGTGAACTCATCGCGTTAATGGGTCTCAAGTGACATCAAGCTACTGGAAATGGCACGAAGGAAGGATCCCGCTAGTCCATAAATGATATGGAGAATGATTAAATGATAAACTACAAAAAATACAGAGGCATTCACCGAATCAATATTATACTGGAAAAAAAACAGCCTTCCGGGAAGCAATTAATAAAGCTCTAGTCTGTTTCATATGAAAGTAAATAAAAACTTGTTCTTTCACATTTAGCTAATGTGGAAAGCAACCACATGCTTGTATCTGATATATTTCAAGGTTGAGGAAATTTACTTTTTATACACCTCGTCACAATATGATTAGTCGCAAAAAACAACAAAAAAGTTTATTAATTAAGTATTTCCATTGTAAAAGTATAAAAATGTAAATGAATTCCTCATTGAAGCTATTTCTATAATGATATACAGATATAGAACGGAGAAACGTGATTTGTCAAATAAAACAATTATATAATTGAGTTATTTGAAATGTTTGCTTGGTGTTTCCACCTTTAGTATTAGCGTCATCAAAAATATTCTAACTACGTGCTTTCAACACGTAATCGATTACAAAAGAAGAATCTGCGGGCATAGTAGACGGTGTTAATCTGCAATAATGTGTAACTATGAATGTATGTCTGATGTTATTTGAAGAGCTCATAAGAGAGACCCAACTGACTTTCGATTTCACTTTTAAATTGAAATATTAATAATCGGAAATGAATGCTTTCAATATATATATATATATATATATATATATATATATACGTATTGTGTATTTCATGTATATGTTAGGATTCCATATGAAATATGGTAAGTTTAATATGTTATATGTTTCTAGATATTCTGTATAATCTTATGTATATATATACCAAGAAATAAATCCTCTTTCATATGTGTTTCAGAAAATAGATCGAAAATATGACTACACGTACAGATAGAAAATCAATTAAACTGGTTTCCCTCTTCGATACTATCTCTAGTTCTCAAATACTTTCTGACTCTCTATGTATTGAAATCATTCTACGTCTTAATTTTACAACTTCGCTGTCTTCATTCTTATATCAATTGTTGAGTAAGTTTGCAATCTACAATAATGTGTCGTTCTTAAAGTAAAGGCGAAATACGAACTACACGCACGTGTTTATTTGAAGTATTTGTGGGTGGGTGCTTTTATATCTGTTCAAATATATGTATATATATATATATATATATATATATATATATATATATATATATATATATATTTAGTTCCCGTGTTTCATCCCAGGGGGAATCTTCAAGCTAAAATTCATACATTGATTGAGTTAGTTTTGTTGGGTGGTTTTATATACACGTCTATCTTGTTAACCGATCATATTCTTTGTTGTTTTCTTACCCAATGGAAGGGATTGTCACGAACAAAGGCGCTGTTAGTTTCACTTCCTATTTCTTATAATATTGTTCTGTTTTCTATAGAGTGGCCTATCCCTGTTTTTTTTGTTGTATCAACATAATGGCTGACCTTATTTTAACACGTGGTTCCTTGTATTTTTATTTTAAGTTTTAGCTTTCAAGGTTTTAGGTTTTAGTTTAGTTTTTTTTACTTATTTTTTTGTTTATTTATTTATTCATGTATTGTAAACCCAATATAGATTTATTCTGTGCAGGCAGCTATTTGATATTACATTTCTGCAGTTTAATAGATTTAGGGGGTCTTTAAAGTTTAGGATTTCAAATTTCTCATTCAGAAATAATCTACACGGGCCGTCTAAATTTCTTCATGTACTGGCCTATCGTATTATTTTCCATTAAATAATTGGCAAGAGTATATTTTCTTTTAGCTTCCAGTAGTGGTTTGCTAGTTATGTTTTAATTCGACGTTCTCTGTTTTAAATGTGTTTTTTCTGGTCATAATATCTTGTTTTAAAATCTAGGGGGGTCATACCTACGTAGTACTTCTTGTTATTGAGCCTTTCTTTGGCAAATATTGTGGTTTGTTAAAAACTACATTGGTTAGCCATTTATTTTGTAGTGGACAAAGTGTACGATTCATGAACTCACATCTTTTCTCTTCATTGCTACCTTGTTCATTTCCATTCGTGTGATTACTATTCGGGGTTTTGTTATATCTAGTTGTAGTCTTTATAGTTTTGTTCTTCTTAGTGTTATTTCTTGCTATATTTGTACTTGTTTAATGCAATTTGTTATTTTTCTTTCTTTTTATAATTTAAAATTTCGTTATTGTGTGCCTTAATTATAATGTCTATGTTTATTCAGTAGCTGTAGGACAGTTTATGTTATTTTGATTGAATATATTATAGGCTACGGGGAAGTGTTTCTTCAATCTGATTTAGAAATGTATTGCCTAGTTTGATTTTTAGCATCTGATTATAGGGCGGTGTATACAAGATTATATTTATTTTCGTTTCTTTTCAATGTTATTATAATTTGTGGTTTTCTGTGCTTATGTTTAATTTCGATATTATGGTAACCGCTATAATTCAGAGCTGTATTGTAAATATTGTTATATAGAGACACTAACACATTGAACGTGGACGTCGACATGTTTCAAGTACTTGAGGAGATTAGATTTATCTTTTCCAAACTAGTAGGGTTATGTTTAGGAAACATTTAGCTCATGTTCTCGGTATTCCTGTTTAGATCATCACCGTCTCTCTTATTTCTCATTTGATGTCCGTTTCCATAATGATGTCATTCGCTGTTGCATAAATAGTTGTGCATACACAATTGCTAGAACACACTTCGTTACTTCCAAGCACGTTTGGTTAATGGCCTTTACATACTTGGTGTTGTATGTGTGTTAGTTAGTAGATCGAAAGTAGTGATTTTCGTCGAAGCACGTGTTTAGAATCGTCGTCATATGCAACTTTCTAAATTCCGCAAATGTAGACATCAATATCAGCAATTTGTCTAGACCTATAGATGGACTTTCTAAATGTATACCAGGGACCATGCACGATTCACACCGTTAAGTCCACACAACATTGGGCGTCACTTCTACAAGATCAGGAAAGAGTGTTACGGAACAAATATGGTTAACACCTTTTATTTGTCTAAAGAGGCTTGTTATATCAAGCGAAATTATTAGATAAAACAGTCAAGAAGAAGAAAACACATGTATTTATTTTATTTTGATTTTAATAAAAATATCTGCATCTAACATGTTTTTTAAAGGCATTTTGCCTCTTTCTCTAAGTTTTACATTTTAAAGATGCTTAAAAAAATGAACTTCCCCAAATTCATACAACTATACATATTTATGGAAGATAAAATTAATATATATATATATATATATATATATATATATATATATATTTATATATATATATATATATATATATATATATATATATATATATATATATATATATATGTTCCACGTTGATGGCATCACAGATTAACTATCTAGTTCCTGCAATAGCATTAAAATATACACGGAACCCTATTTGATATGTCAAGTAATTTCACATATAACGATAGCTTTCTGCTAGGAATCTACATCTAACAATGTACAACTAATGTTGATGTTCGGTCAGCGTTTTCATGAAAACAATCAGTTTTATTACAATTTACCGAATCAATAATTAATACGATCAGTATTTTTCACTTTGCTTACTTATGTTGAAACGCAGTAGTAATTAATACGTCTCTAAGTCTTCATTTTGCGAACATTTATAATCGGAAAAAATCTGAATTTATTTCGTAACGAACACTTTTTTCCTATTGCACCATGTTGTTCCTATGAATTCGTAACGAAGTACACACCGAATAACAGCAGTTAAACTTTGTAAAAGTTAAGAAATATAACACTGTAAAACTAAGCTTGGTACACTTATCTATGAATATTATATAATATACATAAGAACACGATCCTTTTATTTATTTGTTTTCAACTTATGGTCAATAACCATAATGCAATGGTAGTCGCGTACATGTTAAACACATGATTGGCTAGTGTGTTTATTTTGAATACTTCAGGTGTTCCGTTTGTTTGTCTTCTATTGGTTTTCTATCATAGGTCACAAAAAAAGGCAGACCGCTATTGTAGACTTAAGGGCTACTAAAATGATAGTCTATTTTTTTGGGAGGATCATAAGTTGGGATCTGTGCAGCAGGACCTCTGTTTACATTAGTTATAAATTTATGCATGCCGGTACAGTCGGGAACACCGGGAGCGGAAAAGGGGGTGCAGAGGCCGACAGTGTCAAGAATATTGGAATATATCATAAAAGCTATTCGTATATTTCGACGTAAAACCTTTTTAAACAAGATGTTAAGAACGTTGTTTAAATCTCATAAATTATCATATGGTGCAGGAAACTGCGAAATACCCGTTTCATACGCTAGACAAAGATCGTATAAATATCAGTTGTCGTCTGGGGGAGTTCGATTTCGTTGAACAACATAAAAGCAATTAAAACAGTTATGAGCGTTACAATAGGAAATAGGTATTGCATGCATAGACGTACAATAACATGCTTTCGTATATCGATTGTCGTTCTATCCTAAGCTTTACATCTTACATAAGATATCGTATTTGTAAAAGCAATTCCTCCGATGAAATAGGTCATTCCTACCCGTGTTTCTTTTTTAAATTACCTTTAAAATAGTTAAAATCATTGCAGATCCTATTGAATCATAATTTATTAAGAAGGCTGTTACGCGTATATTATATATATATATATATATATATATATATATATATATATATATATATATATATATATATGTGTGTTTTTCGTTCAAGTTTTAAAGTATTGCATGGAAAGTTAATAAAATTGAAATAAAAGCCAAATTAGCAATACAAGATTAATTTATTTATTTTTTTTATTTACATTAATCCTATCGATTACGGAATAAAATTCCTTCTTCAGGGGTGACCAGTATTGAGTCATTTTTTTTTCATCAAAAAACAAGAATAAAGAAACTTATTTCTTTGTTAATTTGATAAACGTATTTGACGCTGTCGAGTAATGTGTGTGTTTTTCGTTCAAGTTTTAAAGTATTGCATGGAAAGTTAATAAAATTGAAATAAGCCAAATTAGCAATACAAGATTAATTAATTTTTTTTTTCTTACATTAATCCTATCGATTACGGAATAAAATTCCTTCTTCAGCGTACCATCGCATCCATCGTTCGACACCGGTTTTTGAATTCTACCCGCCATTTCATAACAGCAAGGCGATGACGTCGTACCATCAAAGACGTTTATCAAATTAACAAAGAAATAAGTTTCTTTATTCTTGGATTTTGATGAAAAAAAAAATGACTCAATACTGGTCACCCCTGAAGAAGGAATTTTATTCCGTAATCGATAGGATTAATGTAAGAAAAAAAAATTAATCTTTTATTTCAATTTTATATATATATATATAAATATATATATATATATATATATATATATATATATATATATATATATGTATATATATAACACACTTTTGCAATACGTACAGTAAATTAAGATATTCTATACTATTCGATATGCAACCATATCCCTTTTCCTTGTGATTTTCTCCACTGTGTCTCTAACACCAGAATTCACTTGTATAAATAAACAAGAAATACCGTTGAAATGTTATATATATTTTTTTATTTTGAACGCACTTGTATACATTGCTAAATATCGCTTTTAAATTTCTAAAAACGTAATCACGCCATGTCATAAGAAATGCCTCTGAATATTTGCTAGTCTAAAGCTTCGAGTTTTAACTATTTGTATGTCCAGCGAATATAGATTGGCATTTAAATAAATGCTACATTTACGGCTAGTTTCTTTTCTGAAAGCATACATTTTATTTAAATCAACATTTCAAAAGATAGTCGTGATAAGTCATGGAGCAACTGATTTCACTGTCGGATGTGAGTTTTAACTTCATTCATATTTTTGGGTAGGCGATAGTTATCCCCAAACTCAGTCTGCGAACAGAATGTAAAAACAGTTATAACATTGAAACCTTGCATTACACAACTACTGAACTGACAATTCTATGAAAAGAGAACGCCATTATATTTAGTTATTTTTGTTCTTCAACATATTAAAATATTTCCTCTTCCACAGCATGAATAGATTATACAGAATTTGTTTTCCGACAAATTTTCGTATATGTTAAATGAATCAAATTCAATATACTTGACAAAATGCAACATTTTTATAAGTTATGCTTTATAGTAGTAAACAAATAAGATAATTCAAAACAAAATTATAACAGTGTGTCAATTTAAATCTACACACATATCGCATAGAGAAACGTTCTCATATATGCATGTAAATATATATATATATATATATATATATATATATATATATATACAACAATTTTGATTAAGACTGTAACATACAAAAGTGGGTTACCATTTATATGAACAAGCCACTTTATTGCTATATACCGAGCATAATTAAAACAGATGTATACCAAATCTAGTTCAAAGTAAGTTGATTACAATTATGGAATCTTCTGAGTAAACACAAAATTAATTCAGGATCACCACCAACTAACTGCTGCCCGTTTATATATATATATATATATATATATATATATGTATATATATATATATATATATATATATATATATATATATATATATATATATATATATATGTATATATACATATATATCTACATGAATATATATATATATATACATATATATATATATACATATATATGTACATGAATATATATATATATATATATATATACATATATATGTGTATATATACATATATATATATATATGTATATATATGTATATATATACATATATATATATATGTGTATATATAAACACATATATACACATATATATGTGTATATGCATATACACAGACACATATATATATATATATATATATATATATATATATATATATATATATATATATATATATATATATATACACGTATACGTGTTGTCCTTATCTTATATTTTTAAATTCCGGTGTTTATATCTTGAATATATGTCAGGTTATATGTGCAACTTTTATTGAATAAAATATGATACATAATAAAAAAAATTACAAACCAACTAATGTACATTTCCGATAGAAAACTACAACGAAATGAAGGCAAACTGTAAGTTTGATTTACTGGTAGTAGACGAATATTGTTTGCGATATGTTGAGGGCCATTCTGAAATCGGTTATATAATACTAATTATATTGTTCCTATTCGCCTCCAGTACAGAACAAAAGAATACGCTTCTAAAAAGAAAAGTATTCTTCTCTGAAATGCATGATATTCTTGAGCCTTATTCAATTCAGCATAGTCATTACTACGCAATTCATGTTAACGTAATCACTCCAAGGGTTTCTATTGTGTTCCAGATATGAGCGTAAAATCTTGGACAAGGGTAAAATAAACATGAATTTTATAAATGCGGTGAACACAAAAGAAAGGGAAATAAATACTTCTAACACTTATACTGAAACATAAAATTTTTATGTAAAGTCTAGTTCACCCCTAAATACACATATATAGGGGACATTTAAATGCACGCGAGATAAATATGGCACAATCTACTCCTGCGAATAACAGAAGCACATGAAAATAATGCACCCATTGAAAAAATTTTGAAAACTCGTTAATTTATTAACAACTGTTTGTTTAAAGCAGGGGCGGGCAACATCCGGCTCGCGAAGGCTTAGATTCCTGCCCGACATCTTGCTATGCTTTATTATTACAATCCGGCCCACGGACCTCCCAGTAAAACTCATATCATTTTGTGACATAACATCACATACAGAAGTCTCTTGAGAAAAATATCAGATTTGTAGAGTGTTCAATGCAATGTTTGTACAATTTATTCATGTAAACAAAATATATTAATTCTGAGATTTCGTATTTCACTCCGGCCCACGATCTCCTTCCAAAAGTCTCATTTGGCCCTCTCTCTGAAAAGTTGTCCCGCCCCTGGTTTAAATTCAATCATCCCGAGGACGTCATGACATAAATGATATTGTTTCACTTTTTATTTTCCCTGTATATGTTATGGGTTTATGTGAATATGCATATGTGCGCATGCACATATGCATATAGTCAAATGTGTATGCATGCATATGTTTATATATGTGTTTGTGTATATTAAATATTAATACATCCCCTTCCCTTTGTTATATTTTGTTCTCGTCATCTACCCTCTTCCCGCTTAAACGATCTACGTATGCGACGTTGATGTTTAACACCCCACATTACCCATCGTCGATACAAACTTTATAACTTATTTAAACATGACTCGTTTCCAGCCTCACCTTTATGTTTAAACAACCTACAACCTACAGCTACCAATTTGTGACACCCCACACCTTCCAACGTTATTGTAATGTCACCCACTGCTACCACCTTAATGAGCAGCCGTTTTCGGATTACCTGATGCAAGCTCACTCCTCCTCCCTACTAGTTTAATAACTCCAACCGCTATCGTTTATCCCACACTTACTACTTTAAACTCATTTTCCCCCACTTCTATTATCCATCTGTAGCTCATCATGTAGCTTTCCATAAGCGGCATTTTTCAGATATTTATCCCTACTAAAATTACTTACATTATTTTATACATTCCTACGCCCAATCATCCTGAAAAAGTATGTAAGTAGAGAAGAAACGTTGATGAATACATATGTGTATGTTTGTCTGGTTTCCTCTCCCTCTCCCTTACTGTATCTTTCACTCTCTTACTCTCTCTCTCTCTATATATATATATATACATATATATATATATATATATATATATATATATATATATATATATATATATATATATATATATATCCGTGTGTGTGTGTGTTCCTGTGCTATATATATATATATATATATATATATATATATATATATATATATACATATATATATATATATATATATATATATGTGTGTGTGTGTGTACGCCTTCATAATAAAACATTACATGCGATGATTTCATTTCAAAAAGAAAGTAAATTAATGATACGTTACTCAACATTAAAAGCTATACGTGTTGCTCACCGGCGGTCAAATACCTGCGTAGTTGTTGTTATCCTGTTGGATGAGAGTATTCCCATTCTATCATTTATCACATATTTACAAACCTTAATACTAGCATGGGTTATACATATAATTATAATTTACATTTGACAAACACAACCTTACATGAATAAAGTGTATATCTGGCAAGTTTTAAACTTCAAGCTTAAGTTTAGAAAAAAGACATATAAAAAGTAGCACACACATGTTTCAAACGATATAAGCATATTATATATATAGGTATCAAATAATGCTGTTTGTGCAGACTATATGTGCTCACCAAACGATATGCATACACACTGTAAAACTATTAGAAAAGAGAGGAATCCGACGTAATAGGAAATGAAAAACGATAAACCAAGAGATAGTCTTTTTATATATATCTATCAACGTTTCGTCTTCATTGTAATACTTACTCGAGATGATAATTGAAGAAAAATGTAATGAAAATTCATCAGATATTATGGTTGACATGGTGGAAAGATGAAGGAATGTATCAGCGCCAGAGAGTTTAGGCTGTGAGAAGTCAATGATCGTGAAAGAATTACAATAATATGCAAAGTTTGAGTAGATAAGATTGAGGCAGCTATGAAACGTGGAGAGGTGAGAATATAATTGAAATTGTCTTAAGGTGGAAGAGGTGAAATGGGGCTAGGATTTTTGTTGTGGTTAGGTGTGGCATAGATTTTGAGGAACTGGGGGACAGAGGAGGGAGAGGGGAAACATTGTGTGTTAAACATGCAGGAAGTATTACAATTGTAAAATAAGACTTAAAGAAGTGAAAACGACTTTGAAAATAGAGGGTAAGACTATAGTTTAAATAGTCAAAATGATGGGAAAGGTTAAAGGGGAGAAGGTATATATATATATATATATATATATATATATATATATATATATATATATATAATAAAATGTAGAAAGTGAAATAATGACGTGTGTTTTTCTCTAAAGTGGGTTACTTTTGTCGAGATGTTATGCGCGAAATGCTATTTCAGCGCATATAATTTAAATGTATTGTATGGTGCATCACGTGACTCGTGCATTGGTAATTGAAGTTCAAACAAATGTGCACTATAAAATATACCGTGTATACATATGTTACAGGAATCAAACAGCTGTATGTATATATATGTATATATATATATATCTATATATATATATATACGTATATATATATGTGTGTGTGTGTGTGTGTGTGGTTGTATTTTCATTCCGTTATATATATATATATATATATATATATATATATATATATACTCTGTATAATTTATAGCACGCTTCTACGGATAATAAATCTTAATGCATGGAAACATTGGCCAGATTTATGAGTAATGTTTGGATCATAAACAGTTGCAAGACAGTTTTACTGACGTTAAATAATATGTGTAGCTCAACCCAATATCCATTGCTTATCTAGGTACGTATATCTCTATATAAATAATATTTAACCGGCATGCTCCGTGTTAGAGTATATTTGTAAGAAAGACGTTACAGTAAACTATCATTCAGAATATACGCAAATTTACAGTTCTTTTGATGAATGTCGCGTTCAAAATTCAGCTGTTCTTACCATTTTACTATTGTCGACAAAAAATTATATTTTTTAATTATTTTCATGATTATCATTAATTATCATTTTTGAATGTTTTTTATCTGACCACATCAACATTTACGTTCAGTATTTTGCAAGCCGCTAATACAAGGTGTGGTATTAGACCTCGGCGAGTTGCACTATGCTGGCTTTCTCTAAAAGAGGACATTTACAGGGGATATCAAATGCACAGACGGTGCCCAAGCGCACATATACTCTGATATGGGATGATACGGTGCCTAGCACTCCGGGATGGGAACCCATCTGGTATTTGCTAGGCTCCAGGTCTCATAACTTCACTTCAGGATCTAATGATAGCTGGTTTGTCTCCGCGATTATGTCGATTTTAGGATCCGAAGATAATATAAATAAAATGTTTATATCATTGGGTAAAATTTGTCTATCTTTAAAGTGTGAAAGTTAAGGAACTATTTGTACACATAGCTGTAATTGTTTAGTAGCTGTGTTGAATTTGTTAAATATTTAAAGCGTTTAAATTGCCAGTTCGAACTGCAGTTTGTGGCGCAAGAATCATACGCTGTCTACACACATTACTACACGGTAAGTAGATCATAATATTCTTTCGGAATTTTATAGAACCCATTTAGACATCTCTCTCTCTCTCTCTCTCTCTATATATATATATATATATATATATATATATATATATATATATATATATATATATATTATTATTAAATTAAAAACTGGAAATTATCCGTTTTAAAGACAGTAATAAATTCCTAAATAGAAAACAAGAGACGTCTATCAACGTTACACATAGTAGACTCTACCTCCTTAGCAACCCACATACCCACCCTTAACCCCACACCAACTCCTCACATATTTAAAAATGAAATAAAATTAAAAATGAATGATTACATTACCCCCCATTATACACTACTTCAAAAAACATTACACCTACCTACCGGCCACCCAAATTTACCACCCACCTCCACCCTCAACAAGTCCCGATGAATCTATAAATATATAACCACTCCACTAAACTATCAATGACATCAAATCTCTAAGTATTACCTATAATTCTCAGCCTCAATAGCCTCTCAGTCATACTACCAATTCTACCAAAATCATCTCCCACCTAAACCCATAAATGTGATAGCTATTAACTATAATATCACTTAGACTAATCTAATCTCAATTACTTAATCCTTCGATTACTATCTGGAACACTTAATTATTAACTGGTGCCTAGTCCTTATTATTGGTAGTAGAACTATAAAAGCCTACCATCACTTGTAGACTTATTTCGGCCAATGACTTCACAAGTAACAGGATCATAATAATAATAATAATGATAATAATAATATTAATAATAATAATAATGATAATAATAATATTAATAAAAATAATAATAATAATTATTATTATTATTATTATTATTATTATTATTATTATTATTATGAGTATTATTATTATTATAATTAATACTATTGTCATTGCGACTATCGTAGGTATGATTGGCATTATCATTATTATTGTTATTAGAATTGTTTTTATTAATACTAAAAATAGTAACACCATTAAACTACTTTTATATAATAATTTCACTAGTATTGATTTTAGTATAATATAATCACAATTAAAAAATATTATCACAACATAATTCACTACCGTTACTGAGCTCTTTATAGTCATGAATAATACTATTAAAATAGAATGCAAAAGAAGTAATTAATACCCTAAATTGAAATTATCAAACATTTTAACTACACGATAATCGACTATTACAACAGAAATGACAGTTATAACTTTATAATTATAATTCTAGTCTCATTATTAAATTAAACCCACCCTTCCCACCCCCTGGTGGGAATTGAGGTCACGGTGGCGCATACATCACCCCACCCCACTTCTGAAATATCACTTGTTGGGGTCTCCCCCGTTCCCCCTGTTATGCCCTCGCTATAGGCTGTGAGCCCCATCCCCGTCCCCCTCCCTCTTATGCATCTTCAATTTCCGGTTGGGGTTGAATTTAAAATCTTAGTCATTTGAATACCATTGTCGCTTGAAAAGTTGGCGTTTTTATTTGGGCGCTAATGAAACAGCATATATTTTGTCGCAATTAATGGAATAATTAAATCACCAACAATATATATATATATATATATATATATATATATATATATATATATATATATATATATATATATATATATATATATATATAATATATTAATATATTGATATTAATAAATATATATATATATATATATATATAATATATTAATATATTGATATTAATATATATATATATATATATATATATATATATATATATATATATATATATATATATATATAAATGCAACTGTTATTCCTATATCATTTTATTGCTAGCTGCCATATCGCAGAATGGTTCTTGTGTGTAATTGTTTGATAGTATTATTATTGTTATTGCTATAATTGATGCTATTTGATATGCAACTTACCATATCACACGGTAGTCTTAAGAGTATATATTATTATTATTATTATTATTACAATTATAATTATAATTATCATTATTATTATTATCGTTATTATTATTTTTGTGTATATTACTGAAATTTAAGCTGAATGAGCAAATATTAAATATCATATATAAAATATTAAATATAAAATATCGATTATTATAATCAAATATCATATATCGAATATCAAGTATCAAATATATCATCATACACAATGCTGACGGTGTCTATTTAAATACCTGTCATTGATTTAATTTTCATTTTAACAATTGATTGTTTTTATTAATTTAAACCTATTTGGCTTATATATGAGAAATATGATTTCATGATACAGCAAATTGTAGAATACTCTCGAGGATTCATTCTAGTTTTTAATGTTGAAATAGTTCTCCTTAATACATCATAGTGTCATGATGTCTTACTCATTAGATTCTATTTTACATTCTTTTTATTTTAAACACACAACTATCGAACTCGCTCGCAGTTGTAAATCTAACGTTTACAAACTTCCGTTTCCTTCATCTCGAAACATATATACCACACACTGAATCAGGCGGCTTAAGCTTTTGTAAATACACTTGTTATCTTGAGATCATTTGCCAAAGTCTGGCATGAAGCTATTCACAGGAGAACTAACTGGTACGATTCTACTGGGCAAATGTTTAACATAATCGGATGTTTTCTTTTCCTAAAATTGAGATGTTATAAGGTATTTTATACCTTACTTTCATAAACGACCTATCCGATGCAATCTTGTCTGAGATGTGTGTATTCGCTTTTTTTCCGACATGAATGCAACTTAAATGTCAACTCATGCAAGACATTGAATAGATATTTACAACACCACCACCAGGCTGTAGTATAACAGGCAGACATATCGATGGCCACATTTCATGCTAGCAAGATGCTCCTCTCAATAAGCAACTACAAGTAACATTTCCAACAACAAATTGTTAGGGCTGACATCATCCCTTTATGAAGTTCAACGTTCGAACTACTTAGACTGCCATTCCTGGATAACCTAAACTGGAATAAGTACATTGAAGCAGTTGTCAAGTTTGCATTAACGAAAGTATGTTCCCTCTACCGTGTTCGAAAACATATGACATTTGTCAGCCTCGTGTTTTATTATAAAGCTACAATTCTCCCGTCCATGGAGTATAGTTGTCACATCTGGGCTAGTGCCTTGACAACTGACCTCTTCCTCTTCAACAGAGCACACACAAAAAATCTTAATCTCATAGTTTTGCGAATGTCTGTCAAACTCTTTCCCCTGCCCATACCTGTGTCTCTTTAACAAGTGCATCAACGGAATGTGCGATTACTAACTGAATCTTTCACATCCAAATATAAATACTCCAGACACACCCTTCTAGCAAAACAATCCTAACCGTTAGCTGTCGACTTCCTTGTAGCAAGCAGATTGTAAACTCTAATAGCTTCCTCCCTCCATGCGTCTTATGTTACTGACTCATGCAAACATTTTAACATAATATGAATAAACATCTTGCTGCCCATCTTAATAATAATTCTACCTCGGTAAAACTGTTTCCTATCACAGTGACGTTTCTGTTGAAATATTCCTTGGTTCGACTGAATGAAATGACAACAAAAGCTGGTCAGTCTTCATCGAATAAAACAAGTATGATGACATGTTTAAAAAAAAAATAGTCTATCGGTACAGAGTACATTAACATACGGACTCAATCTACCGAAACTAAACTGATATATCTCATTGCTTCTTTAAAATGTATATTGCCTGTTTAACTCTACAATTAAAGCAACATTGTAGATATCCTGTTTTTGATGGCATAGTCGTTGATGAAGGAATATATTCCGTTTTCGTTCTGTTAAGTACATGACAAATATTTTACTTTTTAAGTAATTCCGTTACGTTATAATACATTGTTCGTTTTTTGGGATGTGCATCTATAACGGTATGGTAAAATATACCCGATAATGAGCGAACACATTGGACCATATATGACATACTCCTACACATTTACTTGAGTAAAAATCTTAGTTGATGTTTTCTTTCCTTTTTTATATTTTCTGTGTGTATAACACTTTTCCCAACAAACTTTGCTACGCAATGCAGTCGAAACATTAAGCTCTATTAGATGCATAAATACAAACATAACATTTAAATAAATACGAAACTTTTTTTTTAATTGAGAAATCATGTTTTTCAGTGAGTAACAGTCTCATCTCAGAACCTTCCTTCGTGTTACTCGGAGCGATCTCTTATATTGCACTAGCCTTTTTTCTTCCTGTCTTGTCGAACCACCTTACAATCTTGGAGATCGTTATCTCTTCTTTCTTTAGTCATTTTTTGTCTTTCTTCTGTCTTAAATCTTTTCGAAACGATGCGATTCTTCGGCTCTCTTTATCGTGATTTGCCATTGGTTGCTGTCTCCCTTTTCTTTGCTGATTGTTTGCTCTCCATTCAACTTAACTATCAGCAATTGTTCGTGTCTTCTATTCAGATAAGTCTTCGTATACATATAAAAGGCTCGCGCTGTCAGGCAGCAGGCCACATTTCAGTTTGAAATAGCATTGTAATCGCTATATGGACAGCTTGAATGAAGATATTTTATTTAATGCATTTGCAAAGCATATTTGGAAACGTCTCAATTCGTCTGTTGACCTGGTACGTGTTAGTCTATACTAAAATTAAAATCAGCTAAAGAACTTAATTTATCTGCCACAGGTAAGATCATTTCGTTTTTTTTATCTTACCCGTCAGACGCGCAGATTAAGGCAGTGCATTTTAAGATACATTCCTCTTTTGTGTTGTTTATATTTTAAAGAAAATATTATGTTTTCAATCAATAAGAAGAAAGTGCATTCTTACTTGGCATTCTGATTGTGATATAAAACACTGTATCTCTTAGACGGGGCAATGCTTAACCGTTTACCTATTCATGTTATGTCATTTTTGTTGAACTCCCAGTACAGTCTGTTATGTTTGCTTTAGAATACTTGTGCATTTTAGTATTTAAAAGACAGCACAACCGAAATCAATTACAATTTTCTGTTCAAGTTTACGTAAAAAAAAATCTAGTCACGTTCAAATTAATCCTTAATAGTATTTTTAAAATGAGATTTTAAAAAACTTCATCTAAATAAGTTACCGTCCATTAACAAATACACATTTTAATTACATGAGCATTTATCAATATATTATTTAGACAATAAATTTACACAATACATTGTATCATGTCTGACAGTTGAATTACTTACATATATACTACAAGCAAATATATGCTCAGTCCGGTCGCATAATTTTATGAGGCTAAGAAGATGACATAATGATAAAAGAACTACACCCACTGACCCAATAGGAGGGAGTTAGCACTAGGAGGATAATATCATGACGAGCCAACACTCTCCTCACTAATGAAAATAGGGGTTAATGTATGGGAGGAAAGTTATATGATAGCAATATAAATAATAATACACTAAAACCTATGAACACAAAAATAAAATACCGGTTAATACTACAGTGAGGAATGAACGTATATTATAAAACTACCTCAAAGCGGAAGTGATGCCTGGGAGGAATATATCATGACGAATGAGAATATACTACAGAGAATTATATAAACATACACCGTTTATATGTTAATACAGTTGAATAAGTGGAAACAACATTCGCATGTAGATAATATTGCAAACAATGGCATGGTTCATTGTCAACCTGAAACACCTAAATGAGTATTTAACGGAAAAATATAGTCGGCATCTTTATAAACAAAGCTTAATATTATAGCTTATTAAGAAATATAACTTCTTTCATAATTTTCACTTTGAACAAGACACGTTTCTTATACACTTGAGTTATCGTGTGTTCTTTAGCTTGAATTATTCTGAAGGTGAATATACTACACTGACCCTTAACTTAGAGGATACTATAATGACGAACGCACACTACTTCTATCAACCCAAAAGGAGGAGATAATTCTCGTGAGGACGGTATCATGAGAGCAGAACCGATACAACACAACCCCACACCCTTATCAAATATTCCGATTAATCGAGTGTCTAAAGGTGTTGCTTTTTTTTTTAATTAAACCGGAACATGTAATTCTCTGTGAAGACATTCTTATAACAACAGAACCGATCCTACACTATACTCCACCACACATTAAACATATTCCAATTAAACCATGTTTTATTAAACAATGCCTAGTAACACAACACATATAGTTGCATGGCCTTTTGGCTGAGGTCAAAGTTCAGTATCTGTTCTCGATATCTCATCGATATTTGACTTGAGCCGAAAGTAAATTACTTCTATTGAAAATGAAATTCTCAAATAAATTTTAAAACGCTAGAATTGTTTTAAATAACATGTCTTTATTTAATTTTATTTAGAATTAGAATAATACCACTATGAATAAACCGATTTCGCATGAGGAAGAACATGTAACAATACACATTAGAAAAGTATATTGCAGAATATTGATTGATTAGAAACTTAAATATACATAAATATATGAATACGGCATTTTAATATATTCTTATATAACTAAACATTAATTAGTCTGCCCGGTGTTGATGTTGATATAATAAAGATAAATCGAACACACTTTAGCATTTAGATAGGGCGTGTTTTTTTCCTTATTTCTGTCCTATTTGATAGTTGAATAGTTTCTGTAATACTGGGAAATATTGCACATTTTAAGAACAGACACCGAATCACTATTATATTAGTCGATTAGTGTTCATCGTCAATCTTATTGGTTATGTATTTTTTCTTTTTATTCCGTTTCCTTTTAAACAATTTACGAAGTTGTATCATTATCGGCGCTACTTTATACCAGTCTGCTTGCTTTGCGCATGCGTTTGTTTCACTGTTGCATGATTTATTTTGAATGTTTTCTTCAGTGTGTCTCTCTTCTCTTTAAATATCGTCTGTCAGTGGTTTTCTCGATAAATCAACTTCATTCAGGATACATTTTTTCACAAACTTCGTTTTCTGCGATTTTCTTTGTTTTGATTTTCACTTCCCTTATTTTGTTAGTGTTCTGCTAACTTGAAATCTTTATCATCATACTTTTTCCCCTTTATTTGTCTTGGCATTCTCTTGTTACTTAATTCTAATATCCTCAGCACAACCTCATGATTTAATCCCGCCCGTTATGTAATAGTACTTTCCATTCCTAAATTGGAGTCATTAAGTCTTGCTTTCCTTTCCCTTATTTGTATTTGCTATATTTTTTCCCATTGCAGGCTCTTTCTATCCCATCCATCTATATATCCTGGTTAAAATGTAACGCTTTTAGGATGTGAGGCTTTATAATATTAACTCGAGTGCATATGTGTGCGTTTTCACATCATTGTGTGTGTATGTGAATGTGAGGAGATTGAAATTAATGAAGGCAGAGATGCGGTAAAACAGAAAGATAGTGTGTTAATAACTGTGTTTGTTTGTGTATGGCTACACATCAATTTACAAACACGAAAGTACTGATATCTACTCGAGACCTAAACTGAATATAAGCAGCTTATATTAGTACATCTAAAGTATATAATATACGTTAGATATATCATAATAACGATAATAAATTGAACAATATATTACATTGCTTAAAAAGTATATTTGGTACAGCATTACAAAATGTGATGTCATGCTTACATGTGCATTAGCACATCACTCAGAAGAAAAACCAAACAAAAAAGAAGTTCACACTGATTTCCAGGTGTTTATTTTTGTTCAAAAAAGGGCCAGATGTTGCCGAAGGTTTCAGATCACGCAATGTCAAGAAAAAGAGATAGCGGAAATAAATGGGCTTGCTCAGACACAATGAATACAGTTATGATTAAGCGTCGTGGCAGTCATTGATGAAAGTTATGGTCACAGAATCGGACGCATAGTTTCTGTACGATACATTTGTTAATATATTTGTGTTACCTATACTACTGTGTGTGGCTTGGTGTTTCCCGTCCCTGCAAGGCAACACCTATGGCAACAAAGATACGGGGTCTACAATTTATAAAACTAGGTTTGACGATTGATTCGAACGTTACCACAACCTGTGTAGAGCAACTTTGGAAACAAGGTTTGTAAAATTATATCCTACACTAATAGAGACAAGGTACCCAGAACCATTCGGTATAACATTTGTTTTCGAACGTATGTCGCGTAACTTTTACGACAAGAAACCACGGATGTATGTCTATAGTTGAAACGTTTGATTTTGGTAAACAACACTTCAGTGATGTGCTCGTGTTATTTGTTTCGAAAAGAGCAAACCGTTTAAATTATTTGAACATTCAAAGTGTGTAACTTCTGATGAAATCATCAAACGTCGCGAATTAATATTGAGGAAAAGTTGTCGGTTTCTAAGTAGAAATACATCTTAAACAGTTTTTAAAAGTAAAATTGTTAAACTGTGAAGTAAAAAGTGAGATTAACAGAAAAAAAACTATTTCAGTTATATTTTCGTTATTCAGAAACCACGTAAGAAGGTTTTGTATCAGAATATTTTCTTCTAGCGAAGAAGTTACATACATATCTTACAGTAAGAAAGAACTGTAAAACGTGTGCATTATATATATATATATATATATATATATATATATATATATATATATATATATATATATATATATAGCACTAAGTAAAGTGAAAGAATAAAATAAGGAGCAGATTAAATGTTATTAGCTTTCAATGTTCAAGCAAAGTACTTTAAAGTCCTTAACTCATGAGCTTTCAAGGAAAATCTTCTCATAAGAGGACCATTACTGCAATGACATTACTGCAGGTAATAAAATTACACTTTGAAAATATATAAACACAATTTACATAAAAATACATAAAAATATATAAAACATCAAATATATCGGCCCAAAACATACGTTTTAGCAAAACTTATACAGTTCATGCAAGTCATACAGTTCAAAACAGCACTGATTAAAAAGCAATCCAGGTGGTGAATGATAGTCCAACAACGAAAAAGTGATTCAGTATATGACAGTGAAAAGTATATATATATATATATATATGTATATATATATATATATATATATATGTATGTATATATATATATATATATGTATATATATATATATATATATATATATTTATATGTATATATATGTATATATATATATATATATTTATATATATATATATATATATATATATATACATATATATATATATATATATATATATATATATACATATATATATATATATATATATATATATATATATATATATATATATATATATATATATACGGGTTATTTGAAGGGACGCAATTGAAACAGCTCATGTCAAAAACACAAACTTACAGATGTTCACGCATGAGTAAAATTAACAAGTACAATTATAGAAAGAATCAACATCATACCCAAATAAAATATTAGCTGACAATATTTGCAGTAAGAACAGTTCACCTGAAATAAATCATTCTAAGAGATATTCAGTCAGACACAACGGTAACAAAATATTGAAATGTTACAATGGACTAAAACGCGTTCTCTCAGAACACGATTTAGAAAATTGTTGATAATTTCAACTACCATGCTAACAACGGGTTTAGTTGTACTTCGTTTTACTAGCATTATATATATATATATATATATATATATATATATATATATATATATATACTGAAGACTACGCCGATTTCAAAAACTTTAGGTTGCTGTAAACAAAATTGGGTTCAGTGGAATATATAATATTGGTAAATTACATTGTACCTCAAAGTTTCAGCGATCTAATAGTTGATAAGAGGTTACAATTGTTGACTAAATTATTTTGTGAAAATATATATCCTGCACATAATTGGAAGTGTAAAAACCTGACAGGAAAATATGGTGAGGTCTACACGACTCATGGAATTGTAGTAAAATACATTGTGATAATTTCAAATTATCGGAATTAAGTTCTAAACCCTTGAAATGCATAATGTCTGCACAAGAATTGGTGTTGTCGCAATGCAAACATGTGATGGAGATTTTTAAACAAAGCGGGAAATAAATCAGTTTTAACAATTAAGAAAAAAGCAGAGAACTACAAACGGTTTATTTTCGTTTGTAAGGATTCAACGCATATCGGACGGAGTGGAGTGTCCAATATCAGAAAACACGATAAAGAAAGAGATGAGTTCACCAAAAAAATGTTATAGTCAAATGTGTATTAGTCTGCCCACTAAAGCATGTTTATGTTTCAAATATATAGATTGGCACAGGAAATTGTTGCTATAAAACGAAAAGGTCCTTTAAATGCGATCGCGTATAAAATAAAATACGTACTACAAAATAAAAAAAAATGACTTTCATCAGAATCGCGAAATAGGACGATATTGGAAATGTTAGTAGGTTTGGAAACATCTAGTTATTAAATAGAAATATAAAAATGTAACTTGACTCATTCTCCGATTTTCCATTTATAAATCTGAGGAAATAGAACACACTCGGCAATCCAACTTTATTCCGGACTAATAGAATAGCTAAAAGCCTCACCAGAAGGAAACTAAAGTTCGAAAGTTGATAACGACAGTCGAACTACAAGCTAACAGGCTAAAACTTATACGTGATAAACAATTCAAATAACATGCTATGCACGTATCGGATTGAGAGTTAGCTACTGTAAGATTTACCGATAAAATCTTACTGCTAGAATGAAAAAAAACGAAATATGCTGCAGCAGGAAAGCAAAAGAAAGAATCAAAAACGAATTTTATATACGTTATTTTCCTTGCTATTTGTGTTAATGCAACACATGAATATACACATAAAAGTTAAACTCAAATATACAAACGATCTTCAAAATGTTCCGTTGGTACCAGAAGAAAAAAACAAACTAGATAGACTCGAGAAAATAGGAGTACTATTAAAGGTTGGATATATCGAATGGACTTCCCGACAGTAAAAGCAAAGAAAAAATTAAAACACAACATGTATATATATATATATATATATATTCATGCAAGATCCAAACACAGTTTGGTGATCACTTTCACTGCTCGTGTAAATTAGCCGCCGACTCGCTATTTACAAAGTTAAATTTCTCTTTAATTATTAGCTGATTCGTTGTGACCGACGGGGGAACGCTCTTGACTACAAATCAGTGGTGATCAGAGTTCGAGCCCGGTGACCGTACAGAATTCACTTCCTGCACTGAACAGTGCGTTAGCATTAAACATCGATGTGTGTAGGTAATACATAATAAATATTTATTTGTAAATATTTATTATGTATATATATATATATATATATGTGTATATATATGATATACACATACATATACTATATATATATATACTATATATATGTATATTTATATATATATATATATATATATATATATATATATATATATATATAATAAGGGTAAACCAAAAAATTATTATATGAAAATTAATATCTTCTTTCTGTGTGTGACTTCTTATTGTTGTAAATGCATTTTGGAAATTGCCATAAACATTATGTAATATGCTTGTAAATGGCTTTACGTAACACAAACAATGTATATCATTGTTAGTCGATGTTTTTTTAACGATTGCATTTACACCGCCTGCGGATTTATTCATTTCATTTCTAATCTGACTGTGTTAATTTATTATTATCATGGTCTCTACAATGGTCCTTAGTTTATTAATGACGCAACTTGATAATATATTAATGTTCATTTTTAGTTCTACTTATTTAATTTACTTTTGAGATGAAATAACTGCATTGATGTAAAACGTATGGTTCATTAATAACATATGCGCATTTTACGACTTTTTCCAAAAACATATAATTAATTAAATATAGTATATACCATTTAAGCGCCTTGCACACACAGACACACACACACACACACACATATATATATATATATATATATATATATATATATATATATATATAGATAGATATAGATATATAGATATATATGTATATATATATATTTATATATATATATATTTATTTATATACACCGTATAATATATATATACATATATATATATATATATATATATATATATATATATATATATATATATATATATATAAAAGAGTTTAAACAAAGTAATGTCGTATTTCTTATATCATTACTTGGCAGCCTCCTAAGTTGTACATAGTTCTAGATTTGTTGGTGAATTAGTGTCTTAATATTTTCCTTCAGATATAGTAATAAGTTGGAAAATATTAAGTTTAACGGTGTCTGCCGTCTAAAAATCGATATTAGTGAGAAGCATCTGAGACATTGTATGCTCTATGAATTCAAAAAAGGAAACTCAGCTGCAGAAGCTACAAGGCATATTAGGACTTTTTATGGGATAAATGTTCTGAATGATCGAAAATGTCAACGGAAGTTTTCAAAATCTTCTTCTAGAGACGTTAACCCTTCAGATCGGTGACGTTCGCGAATGCCAAACTCAATTGATAAAGACGCCCTCAAAGACGCTGTGGAGGCCAATCAAATTTTAACCAGCGGAGAATTAGCTCAAGAATTCAATACAACCTATACCACAATTAGTTCATACCTTCACGAGTTAGGAAACGCTTCAACACTTTCACTCTAGGGTTCCTAAGATTTGACTGACCCTCAACGAAATCAAAGATTGACTGTTTGCATATCTTTGCTTTCTATGAATCATCGATCTTTGCAAAGAATTATGACAGGAGTTGAAAAATGGGTTCTTTACAAGAATACCCGACGCAAAAATACAAAAATCTTGACGATAGAAATTAGGTCGCTTATATAAGCGTGCCAGTTGTCTATTTTTTCTCAATGAGACGCCTGGTAACTACACGAGTATCATCAAACCAATACTTTTATTTTTGGATTAGAAACAAAGTGTTTCACTCGCATGATTTTATGCTGGAATTTCTACGACTCTCCCATTGATTATCAATGTATGTTTGTAGTGTTCGGGTAATACACTTGCCGTATTTTTTGGCAAATATATGACACTCCTCGCATCTTGGAGACAGCTGGTGTGAAACGTCTTGACGTTCGCTTTGCTCAAGCGCTTTTTTTTGTTTAATTTGAACCCTCAGGTTGAGCAGAGCAAAGCAGACGCTTATCTTTCCAGCTGGCTGAGCATATACTGATAGTCTCTGGCACGAAGGATCATGTAATTGGTCACGAAGTGTATTTTTACAGATTTCATAGGCGGGACCGCGTGCTGTTGATAACAAAGTCATGTATAGCGAATTTCATCAGCAAAAAGAGATTAATTCTCATTAACACTTTTAACTCTTTCTTTGTCGATTGTTATTTTACAGAGCCTGAGATCTTGTCCAACACATATGAAGTTAAATTGTCACTTTCTTTCTCTAACTGCCATTCTCCTTCACACCGCGTTTGTCTGAACACTATAATGTGATAGTTGAGTGGGTTCAGTCGTCTCGCAATGATCGCTTGTCGTATTTCTAGGCCGTCAGATCGTTGGTTGTCTAGTATATTACGGACATCTCATGCCACGAATGTAAAGTGTTATTATTTTTCCTTGGATTTAATTTGTGTTTTCTTATGTTTATAGCATTTATTTGTTTTCTACCACTAAAGATTAAACTTATAGGCACGTTATCCCATAGACTTTATTTTGAGACGGACTATGTTAAGGCAACTTCTTTACAGTTGGAGCATAGCGGATTCGTAAAAGAACTGCCCAGTCGTTGCAGCAGCTACCCCCCTTTTCCTGAATCATTGAGCGACAATCAAATCGTGTCGCTTACCCATGTCAACAATGGCCGTTCGGTAAACGCTTTTTTAGTAGTAGTACGATATTTTCGCCAGGACTTAGGAAACCGTGGGTAGAGTTTTTTAAGAGTACGAAATGCGGGACTTCAAAACGTATACCAAGCTACACAAATCACTGTTGCGTTTCCAAATGCATGAATAGCTCGACGAGTGGAGCAAGTTTATCAGTAACAACTTTCATATGCTCATATAACTGTTTGTTATATAAAGCTCTTCCACTCAGAAACATCGGTGATATTTATAGGTGGCTGTCACAGTTACATCACGATTAGCCTTAAGCAGTGGCCTGGGATCCAGTTTAACGCGGTGGCAGAGCCTACGTTGCAAGCCAACACGGCGGGCCCACACACCGGTGGATAATGCATGTCATAGCTATCGAGGCGTTAGTCCCCCGGTGGTTTCTTTCAAGTATCCCACATCTTGCAAACTTAATCCAGTGCAGGGCTACGTTTTCAGGAATCAGTGTGTGTTCACACATCTGTGGCTTAAGCATGCCGCGGTTATAAGGGAACCGCCCATGACGGAAGACGTCCGGATGTTTTTTTTTCAGGGACGTCACGCTTAGCCTTTTGGTATTTAACACCTAGACTGCTCGACAGCAGTGATCTAGCTTATAATAGAACAGGACACTCGCTTTGGCCAGCACCGTGTCTGTAAAATAAATCGCTCAACATAAAGGATGATTGGCTAAATGTGTTGAAGAACGTATGTGTACGTTTAACGCCCTCCTAATATCTCAGCAATTTCTACGATGTTATTAACTTATGAGAACTTGAACAATTAATATATATATATATATATATATATATATATATATATATATATATATATATATATGTGTGTGTGTGTGTGCATTTTTTCACATATAGCTGTTTCGCTAAAGTACGCTTCTACTGTGTGGCCAAAAACGCACTGAAGCTTTAAGCTGAAACTCAAATCTAAATCACATTGTCAAACGTCAAAAATGTATCGTTTTGCATTAGATTCATTCACTTATGAAGGTAACGCTTTGGTGTTTATTTTATGTATTATTTATCGGCTCTATAGAGCATTCTAATTTTTATTTAGATAGGCTACACATTAACGTTTTGAGAGAACCAATGATATACAGTAATATGTAAATTTACGTTGACGTTGATAGTAAATATATTTGATAAGACAATCCGTGTTGCTCTATTACGGCTCTTACACTTAGACCATATCTTTAATTCCTATATTTGCTATTTTCCCGATAGTTATTTTACCAGGCAGCAGACACATGTGTTCTACATTTATATTAAAGTCGTGGTGTAAGTCGAACAGACGTGTATTATCAATTATTAAACCGGAAGTATGCATGAGACGTCCGGAAATATAAGCGGAATGTGTGACGGCAAATCAGATGTATTTCATGGACTATTAGCTTTATTGAATTAGGTACATCAAACGGAGCAAATGAATAACATACTGGTCAATGTTAATAGTGTATTGCGATTAATAGGAAATGTTATGGGTAACACGGAAACAATATCAGTAAGTGCATTTTGAACAGTATGTGTTCAATAATAAAGTGGTCGTCTCTCGCTGTGCTTGCCAGATTTTCACCGGTAACACTGTAGATCAGTAATCAACTCACCAAATCTAACGGAAATTTCAAACGTCGGAAATGTTGTCGGATTACAATTAGCAAACTCACCAATATCAGAGTTTCTTAAATATCATATTATTATAATTCTTCATTGTATAATTATTATCAAGAACTCACTAGGAGTTCTCACACTAGTCATCATAAGTGATTGCTCATTGACAATAACCAGTTGTGTTCCCTGGAGTCAGAGTGCTAACAAGTTTCCCCACATTTTTAGTAATATATACTTCTTTAGAAAGCTATTGCAAATGATTTCCAGTTATCGCATCAGCATTTATTATTCGCTAGCAAAACCCAGTGATCTTCTCTGAGGTGTTCATGGTAGTACGTAACTATCCTGTTGAGCTGTTTGGGGTGCTTTCCTTTCTTTTGTATTTCTGGTCTCTTTAACGACTATTTTTCGTGGTATATTAGCAAAGGTTTGTGCTATCACATTGCATGTTTTATTGAGCCATCAGTTTATGAGAATATTGCAGTTTACACTCCCCCGGGGTTATATGGTGCTCCTTGTTTTTTTCTGATGCCACTCACGTGTGGGTGGGTAGCGTTGTATAGTGTCAGTCTTCGCTTTAATAACAATTCCTCTTTCGTTTTCCATACCTGTTCCCAGTGCTCCTATGCTTATTACCATTTGCCTTATGTTCAATATTTTACAGTTTTTGTGCACCTTTTGTAAATGTCCTTCTTTACTCCGTCTATTTGTTATTTGCAGTGTGGTCTGCTTAGACCGCAACACCAACTATTTGACAGTGTATTTCTTGTAAACAATTATGACATCCTGTCTCCCTGTTTGAATGAGCGCTTAATTTTGTACCTTCATTTTTAAAGGAGTTTTAGAGTAAGCATTTACTGTTTTTTCTTGTTTTTATCTATGTTCGCCAAATGTATTTTGGTCTAACATCACTGCTTTGACCAGCTGTCAGTAGCGATACCGTTTCCCGGTTCCAGTGTCATTGTGTTAACCATGTCTATCTAATCTCTTTAGATTCTTCTAATCGCATTCTTAGGAATCGTTTATAAAGATATCTCTCTTCTCACTTAATTTTTCTCGTATTTTTGTTTCTAGTCACACTGTTCGTTAGTGTTTATTTTGACGGTGTTTTTTGCTGTGGATATCAGCCTTTCTCTGTCTTGAGTTATATATTTCTTACATTTCTTTTAAGTCTCTGATACAAACCAGTCGGCTTACGCTTTGTTTACTCTTCATGTAGAGTTTGTCAGTATAGTCATTTGGTTTCAGTGGATTTGATATGAGCATTCGTTTCCTAGTGTTAAGGTAACGTTGTCTAAGTTATGTTTTGTAAAGCTGTTTAATGGACTAGAGTTGTTATTATTATTAGCAGTAGTAGAACTATTATTATCATTATTATTATTATTATCATCATTGTTATTATTATTATCATTATCATTATTATTATTAGTAGTAGCAGTAGTAGTGGTAGTTGTAGTAGTAGTAGTAGTAGTAGTAGTAGTAGTAGTAGTAGTAGTGTATCCGTCGTTCTCATAGACACCGTCTGGCGTAAAGTCCTCGTGGAGATATCTGTGAAGTATTTTCGGTCTACACCAATGATTAAAAATAAAGACACTAATACTTAAAATATTAATAACTATTACTTAATTACTGGCTAAATATTTAAGTTAATAACTAATATAGTTCTGAAGAGAAAAAAAAAGAAAAAGTCAGACAGACAGATAGAGTGGAGCGATCCAGTTATTCGCTTTCATAAGACATATGATTGTAAACTTAACGACCATTTTGCCTGAATCGATTGGCCAAGGAAATTGTTAGAATAACATACAGCATGCTATGCGATGACATGTGTGTTCCCGTTTAAGGGGGCCACACTATGACATGCATATACTAAATAAAGTCTGATACATTCGCTAGCTTAATCTGATCTCGGCCTTTACGCAGTGTTTTGGTCGTTAAAGCTGCCGCAATGAAGAATACATCCGATAGACATGTGCTATGTATCAATAGGCACAAAGTCAATGAGCGTAAAATCTGAGGGTGTGTTAAATTAAACACAATAAGTGATTCACTGATTAAAAAAACGGGGTGTGTTACAGGTTCAGCGCAGAATTGTTTCAGTAGCAACCCAATAACAGGAATAAAACGTAAGGTAGTTTAACTAATAACCCTTGAATAACAAAGTGACTTAATCTGTGAGAATCATGATATATTTTCAGAGAAATACTTATCGACATACTAATAATTTTAAAACTGCTTCACATGTTGTGAGACACGGTGAATTAAAGTTTAAATTTCAATCGGGTTGTAATAGGTTAAAGTAAGAAACCCAAGTTTTTATTAAAGTAAATTCAGGATGTTTATTAAATATTCATAATTACGAAATGCTTTTTTTATATTAAATACATACTACGCTGTGATTACCCACAACGAAGACACTTTTTACGTTAATTTTCGCTGCATTACAAATCTAACTATTTTTAAGAAAACTGAATCCAGAATTGGTGTATCATCTCATTTCTCCGCTAAGTGGTGTATGCGGTATTAGAAAGTGGTATCCAGATAGACAATTAATACTATGAAAGCAAACATATTACTCATTGTATATTGAATAACTTCAGAAATATCGGCCTGCTACAAATCTATTCAAAATAATGTGTAGATTATGCAAACAGTCAGTGATCGATCTATTGTTTAGTTGCTGTTTCAAATGCTTATACCCTCGTAGGAATATTCATGGACGTTGTCTTTCACTCCGCGTAGGAATCCGCTTGGCATGCCCGATTAGGTGAGTTTCGATCGTTAATCGCGACATAATTCCTCACCACTCCTCGTCGCCGACATATCGTTTTGATTGTATTGATGGCTTATCAAGCAAGATGTAAGTAAACTAGTAACCATATAACGGAAATCAAATGTTAGTAGCATTGACAACCCTAATACAATGATATTAATACTGGAAAAAAAAACGTAAAGTCTCTCATCGAAATAGTGGTATATTGCTATATAAGAACATTTACGAGCAACAATACAATTTTATTTCCATGAAACACCATTTTATAAGTGTGTCATTGGTTTGCTTCTCTTACGAGCTTGGATTTCGCCGATTATTTATAGAATTAGATATTCACATGTACGGACTCATAATGCCTCTAATGCATGTCATTCTATTTAAAAAAACAACACTAAAACCATAACGATATACACTTCATAAGCGACATCAAGGAAAATGTCATGCACTGATGTGTCAATAATATTAAATATATATATATATATATATATATATATATACATATATATATATGTATATACATATATAAATATATATATATATATATATACATATATATATATGTATATACATATATAAATATATATATATATATACATATATAAATATATATATATATATATAAGTAACATTCTAAAGTGTAAATGTTGTAAGTAATAACATTTATATTTCGTAATGTGTTGATTGATCAGCGCTTTTATAATTATTTGATAGGTGCATTGACATTGCTCTATTTTTGTTTTGTTCTGGGGTGTATTCGCTCACATCCGCTCAGTAGACTAAGAAGAACCGAGGGCTGAAATGAAAGAATATAGAAGAGAATACTAGAATACGAAACGCATATCTTTTGGAAGTTTCGACCGCTTATTTAGACAACCAGCTTAAATAATGGCCATGGAGGTGGAATTAAGTTACATGGAATCATTGGCTGGCAGCTGAACTTTTGCATCTCAGCCGCCGGACAAACAACGAGATAAAACCATATACGTAAACCAATATCGATAGTGACATTTGATTCCCCTTAGATTGCAAATGCTATTGCAGAAATCCAGTCGCCATCATGACCAGCAAGCAGCGACAGACGCCTGACTAGTTCAGTTTGTACTATCTCTATATGCCATGATGTCAATATGGAGGGTAAGAAAATAGTGCACATCAGAGTCATATATCCAGGAACACTTCTGACTGTGATGCAGTGTAAGCTTATTTTGGCAATCGCACAATCGTTATAGAAATACGAGTAAAAAAGTGTAATACATCGTATGCAAAACGGAGCATAAAATAACGATATTCTTACAGATTAAAAGTCAAAAAATGGGTTAACGTTTATAAATACGATGATTATATATTCGCAAATACATTGTAATATCATGAATATATATTACATATGTGGTTGCGCTTTCTATGTGGGCCCATTTGTGGGTCTTCGTAAACTTAGAGAGTCGAGATTAAATAGTGATGTCATTGATAGTTAGAGAAAGAACAACTGTTAATAAAAACAAGAAGTACTCGAAGGCACTTCCAGTTTATTCCGTCATTTCAGAAAGATAAAATGCATTTTTGTGTCGTTCCCTATTTAGAGGGGGACTGTAAAAACGGCCCTAAAGTTTACGTTTATTCCTTCGAAAGATAAGGTATTATTTCAAACTGGGATATATTTTATTACCAGATATACCTTCAGACCTATGAAATACACCTATATTTTTTAAATGATATTTTTAAAATAAAATTGACTAGTAAATGTATGCTCCCTCTTATCGTATATTTTTTTGTTTAAAAAAATGTGACTGACAGACACAAACATCTGTATGTATATGATACTTAAAAACGTGTTTATAAATAGATGAAAAGTGAATATAAATGTCAAGCTCCTACGAAAACCCCACAATATTTGTATACATGAAATAACAACAAACCTATTTCTATTTTATAGATGTGAAAATAAAAGCAGAAACCACCCATTTTTGTATCAATAAAATTAAGTACAAGGTATTATTTTTATAGATGTTCAACGTGAAAGAAAATAATAGGGAATTACAACATGACCACAAGCAATGTAGGCTTTGCAAATCGAACTTTTATGTTTGATTTTTGAACTTTTAAAAATAAATTATAATTTGATTTCGAGATAAAAATACAATGTTATTCTTACATTGTATTTTTTCAGGTATACAAATAATAATAATAATAAATTCCATCTAAAATGTGTGCGAACATTAAACAAAGCGAGATATTACACCGTTACTATATTGTAACTAAAATGTTCGCTTTGCAAAGAGAACCCCCACATTTACTTTATTTCGATACATGTTCTATTAAGTATTTTGAATTCTTGAGTTTGTAATATTTTGAGCTCAATTGATAACATGGATTACATTAGCTAAATAAAGTACATTTTTCGCATGATTAGTGGCATTAGATGTGTTTTAACAGTAGTCATGGATTGCCGATCTTAGAAAAACATACATTTATTGCATATTTTTCAGAAATTGCAGATTACTTAAATATATCTTATGTTTGGTGGATGTAACACTCCATAAAAAGTGTTCATAATTCATTTTTTTACTTAATAGTTTGTTAACTATATTTATAAACAATTAACTATTTATATATTCAATACAGATAAGCTGAATCTGGTTCCTTCCTTTATTTGTTTTTTGCAAATGCATTTTTGAAAGTTTTCAAATGCTGTTAAAAAAAAAAAACTTGCAGTCATTAGATATGTGCAACAATTAAGACATTGTTTCGTATTATTTATGTTATTCAATTCTAGAATTGACTTTTTCCTCGAGTTATATTGATTTAATTAATACGGTATTTATGGGGTTTATCTTTCGTAATATATGAGAACTATGCTTCAAAAGAGTGTTTCTTATTGTTTACATCTACGATGCTTTATTTGTATGAAAACATACATTACTGTGTTTCTATTTGTACCCTGTGATATAATTTAGAAAATATTTTTTTTGTGTACACCAAATAAAACATTTACACTGGAGTTTCTAATAAAGTAATGTGGTAATTACATTTCGGGATCGGTGATTAATTAATACTGACAACTTTATTAAAATCTGTTGATTTCCTGGAGTTTTATTGAATTTTTAAGTAGAGATAGGGGTCAAAATGTATACTGTATTTCTGTTTCAAGTATCCCGTGTGTTACTATACAGCATGACGTCATTCCCCAGTTAACATACCCTTGTTTACAATTTAAGATTCCCGTTGTTCATCGCGATATGATGATAGACTTTTAAATGTGTAGTATACTCGTAAATATATATATATATATATATATATATATATATATATATATAAAGGTTTCGTCAACGGCCATTAGCTATAAGGCAATGATCATTAGGTAAACCTAATTTCGAGCTCAGGCATTTGCAATGTTTACATTTCGTTACATTGAGATATCTCTTACATTCAGTCAGTGTCGCATGATGGCGTAGGGGTTAGCATCGCCGACTGTCAGCTCGACGACACTAACTGGTCTAGCCGCACTGATGAGGTGTGAAAAAGCGAAACAGTCTATATGTGGATAACTTTATATATATATATATATATATATATATATATATATATATATATATATATATATATATATACAGGGTTAGCCAAAAGTTTACATTATGGGTTCTCCTAACAATCTGAGAAAAACAAAACAGATTTAATTAAAATTACAACACAATTATACAATTTTAATTATACAACACATCAATAACACAAATAACATAGTTATAACAAAGTTATAATAAATAATTGCATTAATATAACTGATACATACACCTATTCCCAATGTTGTCCACCTACTTTTGGCTCACCCTGAATATATATATATATATATATATATATATATATGTGTGTGTGTGTGTGTATATATATATAAATATAAACATATATATATATATATATATATATATATATATATGTATATATATTGATATATATATGTATGTATATATTAATATATATATATATATATATATATGTATATATAGATATCAATATATATATATACATATATTAATATATATGTATATATATATTAATATATATATATGTATATATATTAATATATATATATGTATGTATGTATATTTATATTAATATATATATATATGTATATATATACATACATATACATATATATATATGCATATATATATGCATATATATATATATACATATATATATATATATATGTGTGTGTGTGTGTGTGTACATGCAAGTGTATTTTTATATGTGTGTGCAGACAGGCATGTCTACATCTGTAATCAGTGTACGAACATCATATACCAGTCTGATTCTACACAGTGTTTGCATCATAAATATTGTCTGTATCCGTCGTCCAATCATTTCTATTTAACCCCTGATACAAGATTTATTTTTCACTCAGTTTTTATTTCCCTGTCAGAAGAATACAACATCTTAGATAGCAGGGAAGAAAGCTGCAATTCTATGATTTATAACACTGCATGTCTTATTTAGCGAAGTCTTAGTTTCTTGCAATCCAATCTTATTTCAGTACAACATCACAGCGATTAGTAAAGGTTTGTTGTCTAGAGCCAACGTCGTATTTCACTTTTTATTGGTTTTCTTATTACGTCTTTACTTGTACATCTATCTGACTTCTATTTTGTGTCTCATTATATATATACATATATATATATATATATATATATATATATATATATATATATATACGTGCATATATGCACACATATGTATATTTCGGCCGCATTCCTTCTTTTAAACATATTTGGTTAAATGTGAGAGACAACGTCTGTATACATACTTTCGTTCTGATCCTTTTCAGATGTTTAGTTATGTGACCTTTACTGTTAACACCAAACACCCCCTGATGATGGATCCTGACGGATCGTAAAGTACTCGCGTCGAAAGCAACTATCGTCGATACATAGACACTTTACCGTCAGAAGAATATTTAAAGAGAACATTGAACGCATCAAAACGAACGTCTGTAGACAGCAGTTGTCTACATATTTAACAAATATGAATATATATATATATATATATATATATATATACATACATATATATATATATATATATATATATATACATACATATATATATATATATAGAGAGAGAGAGAGAGAGAGAGATAGAGAGAGAGAGTTTAAATTGGACACAAGACTAATTTATGTCGTCAAATCGGATAATTGTAGAGTAATCGAACTCAACAAATTTATGTTAATTTTAATGTTCACTCTGAAACAAGCATAACGAAGGATAAGGGTATAACGCACTGTATAAACGGGTTTACTTATCACCAATAAGTATATACATGTATGTGTGACGATACGTCTAAACAAAGCGGGTCATTGGAAATAGTGTAGTCGTACATAAGCTGAACGTGATATATTGGCATTTCTATTAACTTTTAACTTTGAAAAATACTCTTCCTTCATTTTCTATGTATAAATATATGTTCATATAAATATTCAACAATTTATTCTTCTTTTACAGCGTTTTGGGCCGAAGGTGAGATTTGATTTTCTGAGATGTCACAGTCACATGCCATGTATATACGTTTAAAGAATGCTTTCTGTTTGAACATTTATGTTTTCATTAGTTCAGACATTTCGTTAAAAATGTCGAGTAAAAGAAAAGTATACACATTTACTAATTCTTATGTTCACGGGTTAATTCCCATGTCATGTATTCACAGGACTCTCCCTATTCACAATCAGTACTCATTTTTCACTTTAAAAAATGTGTAAATAAAAGTATTACTCCGTTTACATAGAAAACATATGCTTATTATTTCAAATCATTATAATACATTATGGCATGATTTATTTCACATTTAAATTGTAGAAATTGTTATAGCTTAAATATGTTCACATTTCACAAGTGTTTAGGTAGCATTTATATTTGAAATAGTTAATTTAAAATTATATTACATGTAATCTAATTCACAAATGTTCACTGTATGCATTACTAAAATGATTACACCAGTTGTGTAAAGTCGTTAATATCCTCACAATTGTCAAAATTATTTATAGTTGAATTTTCAACATATCTCCATCAAAACGGAGATCAGAGACAGATTACACCGGAAAAAAAAAGTTGTTTTTTTTAGAAGTTTGGATTTTCTCGCAACATATCAAAAGACAGTTATTTTATTTCTCAACCGGATGTATTCCATGTTGAATGAAAGTAACTTCACAATACAAAAAAGGTTTGGTGGATGTTCTCTGCTTACTATTGCTATCAGTTAAAATTAAAATCAGTATTGTTAACGGATGTACTTATGGAAAAATATGGTATGGCAATTAACATATAACACTCTAAATTATGGACCTAATACATAACTCATTTAACTGCCATCAGATTTTTTGGAATCTATATGGTTTTATATGATACCAATATGAATTATGTCTCGTAAAATGACAATTATATATAGACTATATATTGTTTTTAATATTCATGTTATTATTGTATGAATGTGCACTGCATATAGTACATTATTCCATATGAAATTCGCACGTATCTGTATTCACAGCAAGGCTGGTTGAGAAAGTGATTTTAATGAATCAATGGACGCTAAATCCTAGAAGCATTAGCTTATTTCAACCTAGCGTATTTCCTAGCTACGTTTACATTTTTATAATAAAAGCATACTTTGTAAAAGATTGAGAAGATCCGCTATATATCTGTCAACACATTTTAATGATCAGTTCGAATTTTCAAGCAAATATATGAAACATGTGCGAGGGTTTATCAATGCACACCCGATGATCATATTATCTGTGATAGTGCAGTATATTTTAAAGAAGAGCAACAGTTATGTGCATGTATCGTTATGGAGTTCTATCTAACACAATATAATAAGCATTGGGTTTGCAAATAACCTCCTTTTCGAAAGTTGATTTTCATGATATATATGTATATATATATATATATATATATATATATGTATATATTGTCATTATATATATATATATATATATGTATATATATATAGTCATTATATATATATATATATATATATATATGCATATATATACATAATATACTTATATATATATATATGTATATATATATATATATATATTTATTTATTTATTTATTTGGTGCTTCTCCAGATTAGGCTCTGAGCTAACTTTGACCTTTGTCGTTATGGTGAGGGTGAAGGTGAGGGGGTTAATATTTATGGGTTCAGGTCAGAATAGGTGTCAGGGTTCGGGCTAGCGTTAAGTTTAGGGTTAAGGTTCTGGACAACGTTAATACCGGTCTTAATCTTAAGAAGAACTATATATATATATATATATACATACATATATATATATATATATATTTATATATATATTTATATATATAAATATATATATATATATATATATATATATATATATATATATATATATATATATATATATATATATATATATAATAATGGTAATCATCCAGGTGAAAAATATCCACAGGGTGGTAATCCAGAGAATTTTAACCGGGTTTATAAAAAGTGCTCAATATCAGAATAGAGCTTTATATATGATAATTTTATTTACACAGACATGTACAAAACCTCCGACACTGGCATGTCGATGTTATCGATCAACAGTTACTATAAACTGAGATCTCATCAGGCAGAGTTAGAATCCGATCTTAACCTCAGATCATATTTATCTCCAAATATGATCTGAGGTTAAGATCGGATTCTAACTCTGCCTGATGAGATCTCAGTTTATAGTAACAGTTGATCGATAACATCGACATGCCAGTGTGTGAGGTTTTGTACATGTCTGTGTAAATAAAATTATCATATAGATAAATATATATGTGGGTGTATATATATATATGTGTGTGTGTATGTGCATATATATACACATATACATATATATGTGTGTATATATATAAATACATATATAATTATATATACATGTATATATGTTTGTATATATACATATATACACATATGTGTATATATGTATTTATACACACATATATACATATATATATATATATATATATATATTTATATATATATATATATATACCCACACATATATATATATACATATCATATCAGAGACAACGTTGAAACCTTTGGAAATAAAATTAAACAGCAGTATATTCGCCAATATTTTAGGCATTAACACCATCTTAGAGGAGTTTAACCAATTACTGCGCACTCGAATAAGCTAGACGTGTCTGTCACAGTTAGCTCTAAGCGGGTCATGAACTTGAATCATCCATCCTTTAAGCTGTCCTCAGACACATTGCTTAACACTTGTCTGAACCTAACAATCAGCTTCTTTCAGTTGCAGGTGGTAGCGTTGATGGTTTTCACAATTGTTTCCTAGGCATATTCGCTATTCTATCAGACATGTCAGAGCTCCAGATATTAGCACTGGAGAATTCGTGACTGTTCTTTGAGAGTAACAACTGCATCGTCCTCGAGGTGTGTCAGGAAGTTGCTTCTACACAAATAAATCACAATTTTAGTTGTTTGAAAACTTTCTAAGCAATTAAATACAAATGTTGCTGATAAAATACTTTAGATAATTAAATGAATTCGACACATTCAAGTTACTTTGCCTACATCAAGTGTATATATTATCAGTGCTGTTGTGGTTTTAATAAAGATACCTATGGTATATATAGGTTGTGTAGGTTTATTTCGATTATATGCTGCTCTATGCTTAGTTAATCGCTATGAGATTTGTGTTGTACATCCCGTCACAGCCTTCGTGCGAAGGAGATGGTTTCTGTTTTTAATCATCGCTCCCCGTGCTGCTGGTATTTTTTAAATCAAGAAGTGCCACACCTCCATTCTGATCTGAAAAGCACTTGTGTCTATTGAATCAAAATATGCTACAGGGAAATTATTAAGGAATGGGACATAATATATAATTTCAGGTACCGCTTCAATTTATTTCATCAGCATATCCATCTCGTTTTATTGAATCATTTATATGTAAGATATTTAACATTTTATGTTGTTGTTAATGTATCGAGTGATCGGTGTATTTATTAACTTCGATTGGAATCTTGAAGCCACCCTACAATTTTGTTATTTTTTTACGTAATTGTATCATACTTTTTAAAAAACTTAGGACACTTCCTTTCTTTCACTTCACGGATTGACAATAATATTCTTCGTTTATGCGTTTTTTGGAATCAAACTTTAAAACAACATCGTCTAGTCTAAGTTTTTATGAATATTTAAGAACACATATAAATATGTATTGAGTTAAACATAAAACATTGTTATGAGACATCATACTATTATAAAGACGCAATAAATGATGTGTGCTCACTAGACAGATATATGCATCAACTACGTGAAACCAATAAGTAAGTGTACTCAGTCCAGAAGTTATATAAGTATCTGAATCTATATACATTATGTTATTCATATAGATTTTATAAATGTTTGTAAAAGAATTATCGCGTAAACTAATTCACTGTTTTTATGAATTTTGCAACATAGTCTATATATAGTTCTATTTTTCTTTCGGCAAAGCTGGTAAAACAGAAAGTGGTGCGTAAATATCCATATATTTTAAATATATAGGAAACGTGTTCACTAAGTAAAGTTCATCAATAAATATATATTAAACAAATTAACGTTTCTGTTGAGTATTTTAAAGTTTTTTTTAGGTGACTTAATATGAATACAACCTTACATTTGACATTTTTAATATATCAAATTCTTATTACATTTAATCATGGATTTAAATAATACTAAGTATCAATAATGTTCTCATTAATTGTTGCACATTTCATCCCGCAGGAAATGTCCTAAATTCAAGAACGTTTTTATTCTATGGCGATGACTGGACCTATTATCTCGCTTGGTAATGAAACATACAGTGTACACACATACTAAATTAATGTAATAGTTTTAAGCAACGTATCGTTAAAGTGTTGCGAGAAGATCCGGTCATCTGGCGGGCACCATGGGATTTTGCTGACAACTATATAAACAAACACGGAATGAAACGACGCTTTAACTTTCGTAGTATGTGAAATCTGTTTGTTCTAAGATGCTCCTTAAAAATAATATTCTACAAAAACATCTATCTATCTGTTTTGTTTATTTACTAACGCTTTTTACCCTACATATACTACATAGTAAATGAGTTTATGTTTTTATATTGTAAGGAGGTGTTTTTATCAGATATTTTTAACTTCTGTAAAAATATAAATCTGATTGTTTGACAATTAAACAAAACACATTTAATAAGACGACTAATGTATTGCTACAATCATAATATAATGCAAAAATGCTATGATCTTCTGACCCCTCCGAGTTAAGACCTCTCATAATTCAACGAATATCCTGATCCTGTCTGTCCATGATAAAAACAAATGTCAGCCTGTTGTATTTGCAGATCTACTGATAGTTTCTCTTTGATATATGGCTGTTTTGATCGACTTTATTAATAGAAAGTTGCTTCGCCTCCGTGGCGGGTGTCTTACAATTAGTTGTGGTCAAATGTGTTATCATCTCAGGGAATAACATTACTCATAAAACAACGGAGACCAAAATAACTACGCGAGGAAGCGAATATCTGTTACTATAAAAATCCACAGAGCGAGTGATTGACTCACTTTAAATATACATTGGACGGACACAAGTGATCATGTTTAAAACAAAATAAAAATAAAATATATTGTATGAAAATAAGATGATTGATGTTTGTTTCATTGTAAATTAGAATTATTTACTACATTAACATCGCATTATATTTCTTCTTCTTCAAATTAACTAATACAAAATATAATATATTATTCATTTCTAGTTGAGCTGAACGGGTGTCTGAGGGTTCATGATGTTTTAACATCTCCAAATCAAAGCCAGCTCCTTTCATCATGAACCCTCAGACACCTGTGTAGCTCAACTAGAAATTAATAATATATTATTCATTTCTCGTTTAGATGAACACGTGCCTGAGGGTTCATCATGTGTTAACATCTCCAAAACAAAGCCAGCTCCTTTCATGAAAACCCTTCAGACACCTGTGTAGCTCAACTAGAAATGAATAATATAGTATTCATTTCTAGTTGAGCTGAACACGTGTCTGAGGGTTCATCATGTTTTAACATCTCCAAAACAAAGGCAGCTCCTTTCATGATGAACCCTCAGACACCTGTGTAGCTCAACTAGAAATGAATAATATATTATTCATTTCTAGTTGAGCTGAACACGTGTCTGAGGGTTCATCATGTTTTAACATCTCCAAAACAAAGCCAGCCCCTTTCATGATGAACCCTCAGGCACCTGTCTAGTTCAACTAGAAATGAATAATATATTATTAATATCTAGTTAGGCTACACAAATGAATAGTTCGCACCTTTAAGAATTATTTTACTTTGAGACCCTCTTAGAATTAATGTTTACTCGATACCTAAAATAGAAGACTATCTTATTTCATTTGATTTTTGCATATATTTTGGGTATCATTTATTAATTAGTCTTCAATTGGATTTAGTATCTCTAAATTAAATTCTAATTCATTTTTAAAGAATTAACAATTATAATACACTAAAATGTTTAAATCGCTGGCGGTCATTTTGTAATTTCCTATTACTATACAGAGTAAATCATCGGGTCTGTTATTCTGTGTATTATATTTGTATTTGTCATGATATATTCCTCCTAAAAAGAAGGGGCTGACGCGGCAACTTAGCAAAAATATTCAACCGCACGTAGAATATTTTTCTATGTCTATTATATAAATGCGATGTGTCTGTCTGCAAAAGGCTTCGAGATACTCGACAGAAACATTGTAAAATAATTTGTTTTAAACCCACCTCGATTACTTCGTGCCGAACTGAAAAAAAGCACAACATAAAAGTGACTTATTTTCTTGTAGATGTTGTTCTCTTCGTCAATAACATAACGGTTACAGATATAGAACCACGACAAGGAGGGCTAACGTTAGAATTCAACTGACACAATTTGTTATTACATATACATAACAGGGGGGGGCGAAAATATATATGGTACTTTTAATAGAATTTCGTCACACGTTTTCCCGGGAAACGGGAAGTAGATCGGCGGGGGAGATAATGGCATGGAGAGAGGGCGACCATGGAAGAGGAGATGTATCGAAGTCGGATTGAGCTGTACATTTGTAAATTACTACCAGTGTTCACAAACTTATTATTTATAATTTTACGTATTGTGGATGTGCTTTAATGTTAAGTGATAATACTACATTACCCTGAAGTACATCATTTCAGATGTTCTTTGAAAAACAATTTTGTAGGTAATAACATAATTTCATTCTAAGTGATGATACCGCTATGAATACATAAGTTACGAAAAAGCTATTTCAATCTTCGAACATTAATGATATAAAATAAAATATTGACGAATCAAATGATAAATTATTATGTAATAGAGTCATTTGAAAAAGTGTTCGCATATTTTTTCTCCATGCTTAACTGTGATAAGTATATTTCAACTTATGTTTGACGAATTTACCGATTAAACACGCTGACATAATAATAAAGATATAATAAATATACTTTCGTTTCAAATAGTTTCAGTGAAAAGAATTTTACTTGAAAGCAATAAGTGTATATTTTCGTACAATAGCTTCTTGATTTCTAAAGACTCGATTGAGAAATGTTTCGCTTTGTCGTTGTTTCTTAAGCAATTTATTTATTCCATTTTATATTGGACAATAAAAAGAATTGAGTATAATTTATATAAAAGTCGATGAACACTGCATAGAAACGTATTTAGCGAGTTCATATCGTTATTACAAAATATTCTCCATGGAAACCTGCTGCGAAAAGAATTTACCTCTATCTATCTATCTATCTATCTATCTATCTATCTATCTATCTATCTATCTATCTATCTATCTATCTATCTATCTATCTTTCTTTTTATCTATCTATATATTCATATATATATATATATATATATATATATGTATACTTATCTATTTATATATACTTATCTATTTATATATACTTATCTATCTACTTATCTATTCATATATCTATCTATCTGTGTAGCTATACAATTGTCTAGCAATCTATCCTTCTCTCTCTTTCTCTATATATATACCATATGTATACATACTATATAATGCTATATTATGAAAGTTAAAACTATATATATATATATATATATATATATATATATATATATATATATATATCAATATTTGTATATATACATTTTTAAAAATGTTATTACCCTAAAAAAATACAACTTTCAACTGTAGACGTAATGGGCTACTAAAAATTAAGGTGAAAGTTTAGGGAGTCATCCTTAATTAGTAGTTGTGATATGATTGTTCACATTAGTTTTACATTTCTGTATGTCGGTACTGTCGGTCAAACAGTGAACAGGGAAGATGTTCCAATGGCTGGCGACTCGAGGAAAATTTGCGAGAAATTAATAACACCCCATAGTTACCATATTTAATGTGTTTAATGTATACAATACCTATGCAGTTTTGTTCATGTTAATAAATATTTCAGTAAAACAGACTATCCTAGTAATTATAGACGTCTAGAGTGCTATACAATTTTATTATTAGCCTAATTTATGAATTTCCCAAAGACTTTAGTTTAAATAGTCTCGCTCTACCACTCACGCCTCCTAGATAATGTTAGCACCTTGCCAAAATACACATTTCCATTAGACACACTTAGCTAGTTCGGAGCTTGCATTATTCTGTATGATATCCGAAACTGATGTATTGTTATCTTGATAAATTAAAACCTTACATAAGGCATTAAATTGAATCAGTGCCCGCACTTTTCTAACCAGGCCCAATGTAAGACAGCATATGGACATATCGGTGTAGACATGTTTGTAGAATCTCTTACCTTATGTTTAAAAAGTTGTCCCCACATGTTATTATATGGTATGGCCCCAGGGTTAAAAAGTTTCACATGTTATTGTGTTGGGTATATAAGTATTATATCTACCCAATATAGCCTACTTCAATTAAAATTAATTTACTTACTAATGTGTTCTATTACATGGCTAGCTAGTGATGTAAAATTATTTGGGCGAATCCAGAATAAATCTAGTTTTAAAATCAATAAAGTGTGTAAATATATATATATATATATATATATATATATATATATATGTGCACATATATATATATATATATATATATATATGTACATATATATACATATACATATATATATATATATATATATATATATATATAAATAAATATACGTGCATATATATATATATATATACATATATATATATGTATATCACATAATTTATATGTATATATATATATACACATATTGCATTTTACAATACATCTATTTAACTTTACGTATACATATATATGTTGTTTGATAAGACTGTGCCAATATATAAGAAAACTGGATTGCTTGTGGAGTGTCAAAACATGTTTTATGTCCATTCTAAATTACATCGATCAGGCAATACTTTTTTTTCATTTATAAACATATACATCTGGGGTAACATCTATAAACTGATTACTGTGTTCTGCTGAAAATTGCTCCAATCATGCGCCGCTATGCTTATAAAAGCTCGCCTGTGTCTTCTAATTGCCTCAATAAGGCTGTGAAGAATTGAAGCTCTTTAGAATGAACATGTGCCTTTCATAAGTGACAACGTGGCAATTACGATGCCTCAGTTAGCGACACGCCTTGTTCGCTTCTATGACCGGCCAACGTAATTACTAGGAGTTTTAACAGAACAAAAAAGAAAACAAATAGAGCAATAAATATTGCATAGACTCTCCTTTTAACCGTACACGTTCATTGAATCAATGATAACAACACCCCCCCACAGACACACACACATATATATATATATATATATATATATATATATATATATATATATATATATATGTATATATGCATTTATATCCATATAAATTATTGTTATTCACCACATACTCGTTTAAAAGATGTGATGGTATATATATATATATATATATATATATATATATATATATATAAATATATATATATATATATACATATATATATACATCCCCACATATATATATATATATATATATATATGGGTATATATATGTATATATATATATATAAATATATATATACATATGTATATGCGTATACATATATATATATATATATATATATACCAACATATATATATATATATATATACATATACACATATATATGTATATATATATATATATATATATATATATACCCACATATATATGTATGTATATATCTCTCTATATATGTATATATATGTATATATATGTGTATATATGTGTATATGTATATATATATATATATATATATATATATTCCATTAGACAATACACATTTGAGCTTGTATATATATAAATATATCTATACATATCTATTTCTCTCTTTCCTTCTCTCCTTCTCTCTCTCTCTCTATATATATATATATACATATATATATATACATGTATATATATATATATATGTTTATATATAGACATGTGTGTGCGATACATAGATTAATTTATATATGTAAATATATATATATATATATTTACATATACACCTATATACACATATATATATATATAAACATTTTATATTAGATTTCATTACTCTATAATTTACTTTTGCAAGGTTGTCTGTTGTTTAGTGTTTACGTCTATTTTTAAATATATATAAAACAAATGGTGAGAAGTTCCATTTTTAAGGTAATCATGAACCCAAGCACCATATGTCTAAATGTACGCGATGAGGTTGTTAAGGGTTGTATACATCGTAAACAAACACTCCTTATTTATTGGATGGATCGAGTGACTTAAGCTTACCAAGAGCCCCCCTTATATACAATTTTCAGACACTTATATACTTCAACTGCAGATCTCACTTCTACGAACCTGATCACAGTTCATTTTTCTTTTGTTCCAATTTTCCACTTTTCTCCTTCGGGTCCCTTCTACCATCCCCTTTCTCACCACCTTCTTTAAATTTAATTTTCTGATTTAAAAATGTTTCTTTTAATTTTGATGTTTTTGTTTTTATTTGATTTTTGATTTTTTATGTATTAATTGAAACCATCGTAGAAATGTATATATATATATATATATATATATATATATATATATATATAATAGTTACCTCCCTTTTTTAGATATTTTAATTAAATAGAGTTACGTACCTTTAACCATGGGTTTTTTTATACATAAATAATATTTAATTTTCTCTTAATTTTTTTTTTATTATTATTTTTATTTGTATTTTCCCTTCTCTTCTTTCTCCTTTTCCTCACTTCTAAATATAGAATCTCTTACATAACGGCTTTTTTCTGGTTTAAGGGTCTCACCGCCTCTTCATTTAAAATTCTGTGTGCATAGCGGTGCATAACTGTTAAAGACTGTTTTTTTGAAGAAATTCCATCATTTTACCATTTCAGACAATGCTGACGAAGACGGAATTGGGGATTCAACCCTTTTCTTGTCAAAAACCACTGGTCCATGTCTGATTAAAATCTGTATTTATAAATAAAATATATATATATATATATATATATATATATATATATATATATATATATACTGTTCTGCTTACGTTTTCGACTCTCATGAGTCCTCTTCATGAACGTAAGGAATCATGCAAACTAAAACTGGTGAATGTTAGTTAGCATAACTACTCACGTAGGGAGTATAAAAAGTTAACAGTTCCGGCGACTTCCTGTTAACACACGAACAGAACATTAGATTATTAGTTGGTCAACATGAAAAGATGGATCAAAAAAGAATCACACAGGAATTGTGTTTGTTATTTAATCAAACGTGCATCAATAAAAAACATGCTGGCCAAGTATTAATATATATATATATATATATATATATATATATATATATATATCAGTATATATCCGTATATATAACATTTTATGAAAATATTTTAGGGGATCATCAGAGAGAGAGAAAGAGAGAGAGGGATAGAGAGTGAGCGAGAGACTAAGACAGAGAAAAAAGTAGATAGAAAAATCACCAATATTGCAGTGGCTTTCTCATTATTCGTGATATATATGTTATTATGATATTAAACTCTGCTTATTATATGTATGCCACTCAATTAGGAAAACATCAGCCAACAATGGCGATTGCTTTTTTTAAAACATTTCCAGGCAATTAAATATTTTAGCCGATCTGAAATAAAGGAAACATAAAACTGCAATG
>OY744526.1:140136507-140146507 GCA_963556195.1 Sepiola atlantica
TACTTACATCCTAGTGCTAATATTCATTGCTTTATTGTCAAAATGTGGAAGCATAGACATTATTATTCCGCATATTTTAAGTTAACGATATGTAGATTGTGTTAGTTAATACATACCGTATACCTAAAAGTCCATCAGAATAAGATTCATATTAAATGGTTAATATTCTTTCGATAATCTTCATACATGCATATTCGTGTTTTTGTCATTGATATACATGTTTTCCATCGATCCGTCAGAGTTGCTTACTTGATAAGTATAAGAATTGCAGCAATGCATTTTTCATTTTTAAATATAGGTGGTGGATTAAAATAGTTATTTAAAATTTAGAATCGTTGATGTTTCTGTTTTTCTCAATGAATTAAAAATTAAACTTGAAAAACAAAACTAGAAGACACAACATGTTGACTTTTTGAAAAAAATCAATTAATCATATATTTCATGAAAAACCTACTGTGTAAAATAATACATTCATTAAGGACCATAAATGATATAAACTTACCTAAAGATATCTTCAATGAAAGACCCATCGATGTCTCGTTATCACAAAGTCTATTAAGGCAAGACGAAAATTATGATTAAAGTGTTGCCATCCCAAAAAGGAAACACACTATGCATATTTTCCTTTTCATAATTTATTCACCTTAACTGAAAAAGATATATATATATATATATATATATATATATATATATGAGTATTTCTATTTACACAGACATGTACAACATCTGCGACACTAGCATGTCGATGTTTTCGATCAACAGTTATTATAAACTGAGATCTCATAAGGCAGAATTAGAATCCGATCTTTACCTTAGATCATATTCGGAATATATATATATATATATATATATATATATATATATATATATATATATATATATATATATCTATCAATAAATATGATTATTTTTTATTTACACAGACATGTACACAATCGGCGACACTAGCATGTCGATGTTATCGATCAACAGTTATTATAAATTGAGATCTCATTAGGCAGAGTTAGAATCCGATCTTAACCTTAGATCATATTTGAAATATATATATATATATATATATATATATATATATATAAAGAGAGAGTTAGAAGTGTCCAGTCCGTTAAGTGCAACCAACACATACACATATATCTGACTAGAATTTAACGGATGTAATTAAGCGCATATTTTGTTAATGCAACGCACAATTTGTCCATAGATACTCATCGGTGGTCTGTCAAATAAAGAAGTACCCATCACAACTAGTTTGTAATTAGAAAAATAGATAAACACTAATATATTGGAAATTGAAACTACTCTTGAATACACCAAGTAAAATATTAAACGTTGATCCATGTAGCAGTTCTCTTCTAAATTCATATTACTATCCATTTTTCAATATCTATTCGAATTTCTAATAGAACATCTTGAGTGATTTGGTGTTGGAGGGCAGGTATTTGACAACATGTTTCCTGACGAATATATGAGAGTCAAGTTTGAAATTGATGAGTGTGTGATTATGTAATTTTTGGAGTAGGCTTCAGTAAAATTACCGTAGCTTCAAGAAAACTTCCGAAATCATCCTTTCCGAGGAGAGCAGTTATGGTTCATCGTGTTTAAATCAGTTGCTTTCATTACAAATGCATTGTATAATATTCTTATTACGAGACTTTATGCACTGTCGCATCAATATACAGCATTGAGGCCTCGGGAGCACTTCGGAAATCATCCATAATCAGGTGCGTCTATTAACAATACGGTCACAGAAAATAATCGATAAATAACTCCGGACGTAAAATGCTTTTATCTTAGAAGATCTGACAGACTATTGCATGAATGAGTCTTCGTCTGGACTAGAACCAGTGCAGTGAAAATAATTTTTAGTTATTACGCCCTGAAGAATGTAAAATAAATAACACAATTATCGAAAATAAATTATGAATAGCGGCGTTTGACTTTTCTTATGGAGGTAAGGAAAGTAATTTACCTAGGTGATGAGTGAAATAGTTCGGTAGCGTATTATAATTTAGTCGAATGAATGTGATACATAATAGTTTTTTTAAAGAAAGGTTGTGCTTAGGACGAACATCTGCTAATGTACATCAAATAATGTGTAACCAAATTAATGTCTAATAATCCCAACCTTTGAACATCCGATAAGATAATTTCAGATGTTCTATGATTGTACTCTCTATAAATAAAAATAAAGTTGCATTGAATATAAACACACGTGTTAATCTCATCGTCGCGACTTGAATTTATTCACGTTTAATGTTCGCTAAACGAATATTAATTGCATAAGTTCTAATCTGAAAATAATCTTAGCTCAATGTCATATACCGCGTATATCCTTTATTTATATTGTATTACATTCAATCATGCAATTTGTTGTATTAAATTAATCTTATCTTCTTATATATAAAGTAAAGACGTTTTGTTCCCCTGTACCTTCTCGGAGAATAGGAAAATAACCACATGCATCACAGGCTACTAAACTCACCATTACATTACACTTATTCACTCGAGCGTGTTTTAGTATATCTGTTATTCTTTATTCCAAACAAACACTGAATATTACATTCGGCCCGGCCGCCACGACTCTCCGAAATACCAACTACATATAGGTGGTAGTAAAAAATGTTCTCCCTAACAATTATGTACTGTGACTACACTCATCGACACCGGGAACTAATAAACACAGTATAATTTTTACAAACCACTATTGTTATTTCGTATTTGTCTGGCATTATTATACTACATAATATTAAGCAATACGCAAAAACTTAACAACCGCTCCCTTACACTCCGATGATTATTCGCGAATATCAGATTACGTTACTTGTTATTCTACCTATAACTTCTACATTTACATTCATTTAATCATTCAAGATGGCCTCTAGAATGTCTTGATCGAATCGACTTCTTACTTAATTGAATAAGCGCCAACATACTGGTAGAGCCCGAAATATTTACATTTTCCAAATCATACACCTACAAGACGTATATTATAGAAATCTTGGCCAACTCCTTTACTTCATCACCAAATGCCGTAAACTATGTCATTGTTGAACTTTATATTCGGTCGATAAACAAGCTTAGCTTAATTGGGGTATTTACACATACTTTTTAAACTGGAAACATTGGGGCAATGGTTAAGAAGTTAGGCTTCATAATCGGCAGTTTCAGCGTTCGATCCCAATCTACGCTAACACTTTTTTTCTTTTTCGCTACGACTTTTTTTTTATTATTTAAAACATTCCCTAACACGGTAGATGAACAATAGACCGTTTCTTTTTTTTATTCGACGTCATGCAATAGGTAGTACTTTCTCCCGTGCAACGCGGGGCGACAGGTTCCGCTGGTATATTAATAAAATAATTAGATTAAAAATGTAATATAATACATGTGCTTATATATTTATATACGTGCACAAAGCATAAACAAATGTACATTTGAATTATTTGATGGTCGACTGATTGGTATGATTGTAAGAACCGATTGTTTAAACGTTATGTCGCCGCTTGTTAATGGACAAGTATCTTTATACGAATAGTTTTTTAATTGAATTATTAAGTACACTTTGTGTGTATATAGGTTCTCGCTCTTGTAAACCACATGTGCACAACGTAAATCTAAATTATATGGACGAGCTGCTTAAATCCTCATTGTCAATATTATCTGCGGAACGCGAAACGAGTGTAGCTAAGTGTTGAACAGTCCGCAACGGCGCCTCTCCTAATTTAGCATTGCTGGAAGTCAGCGGAAAAAAAGTCTAAGACGGCTTTAAATATTACTGCGTACACAGATAAAGGCTGGTTTTATGTCGATGAATTCCATCCCTTAACCTTATTTTTAAACCAAATATTCAGATTCTCGTCTATCCTCGTGATTAACTCGGAATAGGAAACAGAATATGCAGATTCATACGTGCCCTAAACTGTTTAATATCGGAGGCGGTACTCGAACCAGCCACACCGAAATCAGAATGCAAGTCAGTAACTACTACAATAAATCAATTCAACATATTTCATAATAGATAGATAGATATATACATACATAGATGGATATATAGATAGATAAATAGATACATACAGAGATATATATATATATGTATATATATATATATATATATATATATATATATAGAGAGAGAGAGAGAGAGAGAGAGAGAGATAGAGAGAGAAAGAGCAAGAGAGATAGATAGATAGATAGATAGATAGATAGATAGATAGGTAGATATATCGGTAAATAAATAGATAGATAAATAGACAAACAGATAGATTGATGTACAGATGGAAAGATAAAGCATATTGCCAGGGAGCAAAATAGAAACTACATAGATACAGCTATATTAACTTGGTGGAATGATGGTGTGTGTTGATAACACATACCATTTTAATCGACTTTCTGCGTGACCAACATAATCGCCAGGTTGATAATCACTCTCTACGTGTTGAGGTTATAAGTCGCATCGAATAAAAAGAATCAGGACTGGATTCATCGATCTGTAGAGACAGTTCGAGGCTCCAAACTGTCCACGAGTCAGAGGGGTGCGATAATTGGTGATATCCGGTATCAGGCTTGATTTCCGCCTCTATCATGGATCTGACATGATCGCCGTTCCATCTCTCCTGATACACGGCCAAACAAAACAATATAGATCGTGCCAGCCGATGGCTACACAACCCCATTTATTGTGCATATAAACATCATGTACACGCAATGTCAAAGTTGATCGGCCTATTAACCACCTACATATACACTATAAACAATTCACACACAGACAAATACACACATGTATATATATATATATATATATATACATATATATATATATATATATATATATGTATATATATAGGTAGGACATATATATAGATATCCATATATGCACATATAAAGATATATGACTTGTTATATATGTGGTGAGTTGTTAGTTCTGATATTCTGTACTGAATATAACTTTTTTTGTAATATGGTTGAAAAAAACAGCCGAATGCCTGATTAATTGAGAATAAAAATAAATAGCGTAATATATGTTCATATTTTGTACAAAAAAGTTAACTGAAAACATGAGTAGAAGAGAGTTTGATAGGTAAGTCCTTATGAGCTTGAAACCGACGGTACTAATGTTATACTATTTTTTATTTACCAATATATATATATATATATATATATATATATATATGTGTGTGTGTGTGTGTGTGAATTAACAATTCTTATTATGTAAATACAATGAGTATAAACCAATGTTTTAAAAGATATACATACATAAAATAACCCTCTTTAATAACGTTTATGAAGATTACGATCAAGATATACTAACACTATTCATCACGTCTGAAATCTTTAAATGCACAACATACACATGTACACATACCTACCTTCATATAAAGATATACAAAAGTGTATAGTGCAGTGTTTAATGAAATATTATAACGATATATATATATATATATATATATATATATATATATAGAATTATAAAAAGAAAAACTATAGGTGTATAGTTTTTCTTTTTATAATTCTGTTTTGCTCTGTTCTAATTACATTGAGCTCTGTTATTCAAATTCTCTACACAAAATTGAAATCTACACTATATATATATATATATATATATATATATATATATATAGAAACATTCAATAAATTAAAACATTACGAGTGTTCCAAGAATAAGAACATCAAGTTCAGTATGGCGTAAAGTTCGTTTGCAAAACAGTTTGGAAATACTTTATTTTCAGTTATATTATAAATTAATAAAGCTAATGCAAAACGTCTCTTCATCAGCGTCTTTAGCAACACGTCTTACAGAAAGTCAGAGAAAAAATGAAAACGCTCGTAGCAGAGAAACATTCACTGATGGAAATAGTCACCGGTTTATATGTTGGTAGCATAGGGGTGGTATAACACAATGATACTTATAAACGAAACACTGATACATACAACAGAAATAATCCTATATTTTCCAGAAATGTTCGCTTTTAAATAATGCAATAAATTTATTAAAGCAACACATTCTTTTGTCAGAAAAATAGTGAAATAGAATTTAAATTATCATTATAAATAGATATATAGCTTTACCAACCAATTCCAACAATAACCCGATTTACACAGAACTTAATAAACTAGGCATAAACATATCCCAAATAACTTCTGCAAGTATTATAAATTTAATCAAAACACCTAAACTGAACACGACACCCAATGTCAAAGCTGGCATATACTCCATTCCTTGTCTAGACTGTAATAAGGTCTACATTGGAGAGACGCAGCGTAATCTGGACAAGCGGATTTATGAGCATAAAAGAGCGATTAAAACTAACAACACACTTAACGTCTTATGTGCTCATACTATGGAATATGGTCATTACTTTGACTTTGAGAAATCCACTTTAATCAAAATAATACACAATATGTCAACACGTCGAATAATTGAATCTGCCCTCATAGCCCTTTCCACAAATAAAATTAAACAAAGAATGGGCTTCTACAATATCTCCCCCAACCTATCAAAAGCAATCATTAGTGAAAACAAGATAATTCTAGACACCGGATGATTCCCTGAGCTTTAAATTAAATATCCTTTGGACCCCTTTCTGCTCTTTATTTTCTCCTCTTCTTTTCCAATGCTACTTCTATGTATATTTGATATATATGTATGTATATGTGTTATATATATGTTTCGATCACATTTATGTGCATATATATATTTATTTATTTATTTATTTATTTATTTATTTATTTTTTTTTTTTTTTGCATACCCTTTATCTCGACATGAACCCAACCACTATATATATTCCCCATAATTTACAGACTTTCTCGTCTTTTGTCATTTTTGTATTCTTCGTCCGCTCTTGACAAAGCCCACGTGAAATTTGGGCGAAACGTTGAGCGAAAAGGTCTTCCGCTTTTCCATTTTTAATTTCATATATATATATATATATGCATATATACATATATACATATATATTTATATATATATATATATAAATATATATACATATATATATATATAGATATATAGATATATATATATACATTACACAATATATACCTTACATTTAATGACATTTTAAAAGACAAACACAACATAAATAAGACGTGAGCATTCATTATTTATGATGTAGCCTGATTTAAATTGCTTACTATACGGAATTATGTGGCCTGCATATATTTCCCCCTTATTTACTCTCACACACTTTTCTTATTCGTATAATATAAAATATAGTATACATGATTTTTAAAATTAAATCTGATATCAGTATTTATATTTGCCTACGTCTCCTTAACTTTGAATCAGTTACATTTTAAGATATGTGTCTAAGTGCTTCGTTGTAAGTCTATTACTCAACATATAAATCAGAACTGTATATTTTTCATGACATTCAAGGTGGTTTCGGTCTTTAAAAGTCTTGCTAATCGTATGGATGTCTACATTCCTCTTAAGAAATATATAAGAAACTAATTACAGTAGTGTTTGTATTAATATTAGCATAATATTTTTTAATTGTTTATATGATATTTATAGAAGGCGATATTTAAGCCAATATGTGGTATTTTCTTTACTGCAACTAAATAATCCGTGGTTTGTTATAATCTAAAAAATATGTGAATATTTTTTGAATAATCTACGAGTTCGTTTACAACCAATGTTGTAATACAACCAAACAAAATATTTACCTTATTCGTTTGAAAGAGTCATATCTTAGGTGGGTTTTATACTCGTCCTTCATTATTTTTTTATTTAACAGCGATTTATAGGGTGATTCCCTGATAAAATTGTAGTGATTGCAAATTAGTATCTTTTTTTGGCAAGTAAGATAAGAATCCAATACAGTGCGTTGCAATCTTGGTGCCACCGTGCTTTGGACGAAAACATAATTGCATTTTCTGAGTTGATCAAATTCCGAATTTAGTTTTTTTAATATTTAATATTTTTACATTATTCCTATTCTCTTATATAATTTTCGAAACTCCATTTTGTCTCATCACTTTTATTCAATTCTGTTTCATTGTTAAACCGTTCAGCAGATAGTTGTATCCTTTTATACATATTTTAAAACCAAACATAATCCTATTTTGTCTTTATTTTCTATTGCAGGTAAGTTAATCAGAAATCTTCAAAAAAGTTTAGCAATAAGAATTGCTAAAAACCGGCCATTTTTATTCGACAGAAATCTGTAAGTACGCTATTTATGTAGTGATAATGAAACTTGCATGTAAATAAGGTAATACTACTTGCATGATAACTACACTCACACTTTACCATATTTGTCCTGTTTCCCTCATTGTTTTCCTGCAAATCGTTACAAAAAAAATATACATTAACATATACCTAGTATTTTGGTTATTTCTCCTTCAAGAAAGCGTATCACCATAATGATTTTTTTTTGAAAATACAACATTGCACAATACGGAATCGAGGAGTTACACGGTGATGTCTCGAGGTTTAATGTTTCGAACGGGGTTTGAATGTTCAATGTTCAAGATTACCATAGAAAAACGAATCACTAAGGAAACAATTGTTCAAACTAATCATTAACTAAACACTGGTGCTTATTACTTATGTGCAGGAATTTAAAAGAAGACTATTAACGAATTAATAATATCGAATTAGCAGGATGCAGTTTCATATACATACATACATACATATGCACTATATATATATATATATATATATATATATATATATATATATATATATATATATACATATATATTTAAAGAATTGTGGTTACCAACGCTAGTAAAAAAACTTTTTCAATAATTATTTATTATCTTATCATTTTAACATTTTAAGTTTTTTAAATATAATTTCATAACGCGTTTCGAGCATTTATTGTGTAACCATTATGCTCTCTTCAGATGTAAATTCCATTTGATAAAAGTGTTTCATTTGAGAAAACGTTTCATTTTTCTTCCATTTAACAGTGTCTGTTCCATTTGACAGAAAAAATGTTTGTTCTGTTTGACAGAAAAAAATGCTGTCTTGTTGAGATAAAAATATATTTAGTTTGGCCAGTGTTTGGTCATTTAAGTTCATTTGTGTATTAGGTTTTATTGCTTTAATTGCTGTCGGTCAAATCTGTATGGTATGTGTGGGTGTGGACATTCCCGGTCATTTATAACGGTGTCCCTGCTGGGTTCACACATGAATGTGGATGTTTGCTTGGGTTTGGAGAGAGAGATTAATCTCTCTCTCCAAACCCAAGCAAACATCCTCACCCCCAGCCACCCACACATCCACATTCATGTGTGAACCCAGCAGGGACACCGTTATAAATGACCGGGAATGTCCACACCCACACATACCATACAGATTTGACCGACAGCAATTAAAGCAATAAAACCTAATACACAAATGAACTTAAATGACCAAACACTGGCCAAACTAAATATATTTTTATCTCAACAAGACAGCATTTTTTTCTGTCAAACAGAACAAACATTTTTTCTGTCAAATGGAACAGACACTGTTAAATGGAAGAAAAATGAAACGTTTTCTCAAATGAAACACTTTTATCAAATGGAATTTACATCTGAAGAGAGCATAATGGTTACACAATAAATGCTCGAAACGCGTTATGAAATTATATTTAAAAAACTTAAAATGTTAAAATGATAAGATAATAAATAATTATTGAAAAAGTTTTTTTACTAGCGTTGGTAACCACAATTCTTTAAATATACTTTTTTCTCTCGTTGGAACTGCACTGATGCTACACAACCCCCTTCTCTATATACATATATATATATATATAGTGCATATATATATATATATATATATATATATATATATATATATATATATACATTTAAAATAAGGTGTTAGATAAACAGCGATGTGTTTTTCGTCTTAGCCCAGACTCATCGATATATAGCAGACGGACCGGCTGCGCAGAACTGACTTCAGACACCACTGATTTTTTAAATCAACACTTATTAGCTGACGCTACCTACAGAGACAGCCGCTACAAAATATAATGTAATCAATCATATATCTTTTTTGTTGAATAA
>OY744526.1:140151507-140181507 GCA_963556195.1 Sepiola atlantica
AGGACATAACATTATTTAAATAGTAATTGTAATTACAGTGTTTACAATGAACTGATAAAAGAGTGGCAGTTGTGCGAGTCATTAATTGATCAATAAATATTTTTGTGGTTTTCATTTGTCACAACGAAGAATATACATCATATGGCACACATACACGTTGCATTTTTTTAATTTGCTACCCAGGATTATACTACATATGTAAATATGTCTCTGTAGACACGTTTACTACGTGATCGTCGCCAATCTTCGTCACACACCATATATTTAAACTTGGGCATATATGCGTCTATTTAGTAACATCTCTTGTGTATATAGTGTAACAGTTAATTTATTCAGAAACACCATATTTTAGTTCAGTGGGTCAAGGACGGCATGTGCATTTTATCTATAGTGTGATGATTGAAGAGTTTTGTATCTTCAAGAAACATATCGGGTGACACAACAAAAACAATCATCCCCAAAATTCGAATACATACCGAAATGTAATTTAGATGAAAACAAAACTTGAACTACTGTATTTTAGCGTTGCCATAACGAAAAGAATATGTTTACATAAAAGTATACTGACAAGTTGAAAAAAGTTTAGAAGTAATGTATACAAGATATATTGATGCAATTTCAAATGGTTCTGTATAGAATATGTTGTTTTTTCTATCAAAGTTTTTTTACGGATTCTTCTTGCACAAAAAGGAATATTACATATTACCAGTGTACACATACATATAAATATGTATATATACATATATGTATACGCACACAAATATATATGTATATATATATATATATGTATGTGTGTATATACATATATATATATATATATATATATAATATATATATATATATATATATATATATATATGTGGAAAATAAACAAAAGAAATAGAAAAACACACATGTATGTATTCATCACCGTTTCGTCTTTATTTTAATACTACCACATGAATATGGTTGTAAAGAAATAACACACAAATGCAGATATTTGAAACGTTTTGTCTGTTTCTGACGTAATATAGCAGGAATAGGCATTTAGACGAAAGCGCCGCTCATGAAAACATACATTATGGGCTCAAATAGATAGTAGCAGTGGGATAAATTTAATAAACTGTAGAATTGACCTCAATAAATAGGATGCACATTCCTTCTTCTCCCTAATCGTGCTAATAACGCTGACCATTTCCGTGTTGCTTTTGCACATTTCAAACTGGATGTTCCGCATTGCAACGTCTGATAAAATACCCCCTACGTATATAGGTATTTCATAAGACTGCCTGTGATTCAAAACCAACAAAAACGCTAACAGGAAAGATACACACATATTAGATGACAACCTATGCGATACTTTTCTTCAAAATAGTATATATCTAGAGCATTAACATGGATCCCCTAAGAAAATCAATGGAACACATCAACTCAAACTCAATAAAGCTTTGTTTTAAAATGTTTAATGACATTTGAAAATATTCAAAATTACTCATCACACAATTATCAGTTATTACACGATGGGGAAGATCTTATATCAAGTGTTACACTATATAATATCTGATACATTAGTACACGTCGGACATTTATATATATTACTTAAACTAAGGTCTTGTCATTTTTGACAATTCGCGTAAATATTTTATGAAACTTTCAACATTCCTGAATTCCATAAATCAATCCTGAGCCACATTTTATAAACATTATTCATACAATAAAATAATGTAATAGCCAATATGTGCCTACCATAACACCTGACAAATTTATTAACGGTCATTTATGTGTCACATAAAGTTTTTGCTGGCAGAACCATTGTAAATTATGTTTAACAAATTGATACATACCCTCATTAGTATTTACATTTAAACTATATATTTCAGCGATTACCTACTTCCAGCATTTCACCACCACATATAAAACGAACATATATATTTTGTTATTCATGCTTGTTTAAGTACAATCGTTAATGGAGACATTTTGCTGGAAATATGTCTACGTAGCTAATTTAGCAGGAGAAAATCTGACATTATGTCTATTATAAGGAAAATAAAACCTGGATGATTTTTCCTCGTTTCACGATTTAATCGAGGTCAACACTTTAGTATTTACTGACATTTACGAGCCGGTCGTATTAATAAATAATGCTATTAAGAATGATACAATTTAGTCAGTTTCTAAGTGTTCGAGTTGTTTGAATTGATCTGATTCTGATGTGATATACGTGTTAAAGCAAAGACAAATAAAACAAACACAATAGTAAAACTAAGAAATTAGAAACTTAGTAGAATATACTCAAGATACGTTTGTTTAATATGTGTCTTTAACCAAAACATGTTGTCGTCATACAATTGTGTCAGCAATCATCAATACCAAAAAAAAACATTGAAGGATAAGGGTAAATGATATAGTCATCTGAATCAATTCGGCCTCTATTCTCTGTGGTATATATGTCGCATTAATAATTATTTGGAATCAATGCAGTTAGAATAAATGTGGTAGTTATTGTCCTGATGTGTAACATTGAGTTTGTAACAAATAAAGTCACTTGAATGTTTATGAGACTCTTGGGCACTCTATATTGTAACTATTAGCTGAATAGGTCGACCCAACATTTAATGTGACCTAGAGTAATACACAACAACTAGAGAAAAGACATGACTCCTCTCTTATTGAAATACACACATTACACACATGAAATTGAACATCCGTGTTTGTCATTCTGGCTATGTAAATATGCATAACTGTTTTTATTACCTAGACAGTGTGAGCTTTTTGATGTTTTTCCCATCTTTTAACAATAGAATATGCCTCTAACTGACTGACTATGTATCAAGATGTATAATAAAAGGACACTTACAGCAAAAATATGTAAACAACAACGTAATTATTTTGACTTGTATATAAATATCTTAATACATACATGTGTATTTATTGGACTTTTTATATTTTAATAATGAATTAATTGTGCGACTTATTTATTATGTTTGTTTCTTCTAGCTTACAACCTATCCGGAACTCATACATCTTAACATATATATATATATATATATATATATATATATATATATATATATATATATATATATACATATATATATATACATATATATATATACATATATATATATACATATATATATATACATATATATATATATATGTGATTTTATGAAGGCATACCAAAGCATTCCTTTCAAGACACCAATGATCACCATTAAAGATATTTTTTCTTACAAATACTATTTATTCAAATTAAATGTTTTTTTCCTACACGTGTTTCACTACCAAGCAGTTACTTGCTTGGCAGATAATCAGGGAAATTAAATGTCTGGAATACTGGTTTCAACTGCCGACAAAACACAATGTGGCGTTGTAATAGTTGAGGTCACTTAAGAAAAGAAGAGGAAAAAAGATAAAAATAAAAATAAAAATCAAACTTAAAAAGCAAGGAAGAACAACGGTAAGAAAAGAAAGTCCTAGAAAAGTCTTAGAAAAGTAGCTTGTGCATTATTTCTTCCACCAAGCCAACAAGCAAGTAGTCGGTCCCAAATACATTCAATAAAACCACAAAACCGGAACAATGTGCGATAATACACTTTCACGTTAGCTGAATAAACCCCCCCCCACACAATAAAACAAAAGAACTAAATCATTCAAGTTACCGCTCACAAGTTACCATTCCAATCCAATGATAGTATGGGAATTCTAAATCTAACTTCTCACAAAGAAAAGTCAACACAAATGTTCGTCCGAGTTCAAAGAGTCTTATTTCAATTGTTGATTTATTACCCTTCGAAATAAACACACGACGAGTTGAATGTCAATCCCGCCGAAAACTCCCTTCCATCAAGAAAAAATCTTAATATAGAAACTATTTATTCAAAATACTGTTTCTAAAAATATTTATTATTTAACCTATTCCTTATAGAAATTAATCATCTAGTGTCTGGGACGTCATTTTACATTTTGTGAAAATATCCTTCATTTAATTAACTGCCGAATTGTTATCGTTTTGTTGTTTAACGAAGCGAAAAAAGCCTATCCCGCAGAATTTGTTTTTAAAAAAATTATTCATATATCAAAAATAAACTGTTATTATAAAAAGGCCTTCTACAAAAATCTAGTTATTATTTTAAATCATTTAAAATATTTCCTTAACGGCTGTGTCTGTTTGTAACTCTCTGTGGAGAATATTATTCTATATTCCATAAATAAATGTTACAACGGAATATCGTTATCAGAAATCTATTTTCTATTTTGAAAAAAAACAAACTTTTTTTTAATGGACCGGTTTATTTTTTTGTCAACTTTACGGGAAAATATCACTCTTACTCATTAAATGACAGGAGACTTTATTATTACTAATTTAAAATCCCGTACAAAATACTTTTTTTATAAAATTCAATTGTTTCTATTTTTAGAAATTAAGTCCGTGTCGGCATGCATGTTTTTAAAATTATTTTTTCCTTAATTACTTTTCCCCATTCCTGCCACCAAATTGTTTTATTTATTTTAATCTAATTAAAAACTAATTTAATTTAACCTAATTTAATTAAATAGTGATAGCATCCAGGTTGCTATTTCTTATTTTTCACTTAAAATTACTTGAAATCCCCAATGCATTTCGTATAATATATCTATTTCTGAGAATAAATTGTGATTTATTATTTATTATTCCACTATCTTTTTATATGTAACACAATTTCCACCCTCTATTCCGCTGAATAAGTATTTACTATAGTTGACTATCACTGGGCCTTATTCCGATAGAATATTCCTACCTTATCACCCCCAACCTAAGTCTCGAGTATCCGCTAATAATTGAATTAAGACATATCTTAGCATAAATACGTGTTACTAATTCTCATCCTCCCTATTATACACTAATTATTGCCCCGAATTGCCTCAGGAAGTGTCCATCTTGCCTATCTCTGCTTTAAGTTTATACTTCCCCCAATTCCCCTCCTATCCAGGTTTTAGGCTTGATAACAGGTAACGGTTTCTATGCAGACAGCATTGTAGTATTTCCTGCCTAGCGTTCAGTAAATTATCTCTAGATGTCATGATGTGGTACGACTCCAATGCACATAGGTTGCATCTCTTCTTTTTGTTCGGTTTATATTTGTTAGCCCTCCCCAAAATTGACCATTTCAGTTCGAAAGTGTCTTGCCTAGCAATGAGGTTTCTCACAAAACGGCCAACAGAAGTGTTAGACCTATCTATGTCTTCCCTTTGGCCTCCCCTGAAGGAACTCATGTGGTTTCTGAATCTATCTTTGAACTCACCCCCGGTTGAACCGATATATGATTTCCTACTACTCTCTGTTATCACATCGCATTTGTAGACAATGCTTGAAACTCTACAGTTCCCCCCCATTGGACAGATGTTAGAAGCTCTGCAGTTACAGTTGTGTGCTGGGCCGTTGCTGGATGTTCTACTACTATGGTTATTTATAATGGAGGTTCTCACTGAACTGGTGTTACTGGGATCAACACCAGAAGAGAACATGGCTTCCCTTGTTTTAGTTATCTTAGAATTATTATATCCTATGATGGATGTGGCTATATTTCTACAGGTTGAATAAGAGAGTTTTACAGTATTTATGTTAATGATTCCCCCCAATCTGCTATCCCTTGGAAAGTTTTTTTCCACTATGCTATAAAAAATCTTTGGGATATTAGTCTTAATATGCTGGCTATAGGGGGGGTTGAACCATGTAGTGGTCCTTCTCCTATTTTTCTTCCTACCTTCCCCCCCGGTTTGGGTAGCATGTGAGTTCAATTCGTTACTTCCAACTTCACGAATATTATCATCAACCGGTTCCCACCCTATATATATATATATATACATATATATATACATTTATATATTTATATTAATATATATATACATATATATATATATATATATACAAATATGTATCTCTTTCCCCTTCTCTTTTCTTTTTCTTTTCCTCGGCCCCCCCTTTCTACCCCAGCTCAGCGTTGGATATATATATATATAAAATATATAAAAGATAAAAATAAGAAAATAGTAATTTCTAACGGCAATCATATTTTAAAATCGGTCACATGACTTTTATTTCTTTCTCCTCTTCTTTTTTGCTTGACTTCATTCTCCCTGGAACTCACTATATAAATATATATATATATATATATATAAGTATTAATAATTGTTTCACTCTAGCTTGCTTTTATCTTTTTTCCTCTTCTATATTATGTATGAATTGTGTTATTAATTAATATTGGACTCTTCTAATTATTTCACATATTTGAAAGTGAATACAGAAAAATATGCCTTTTTGGATCAGCCTATACAACATATTACATTCTTATAGTTATCGTTTTCATTTGTACGTGAAACCGAATCAAAATAGTAAACTTGAGAGCTTTTTTTTCTTTCTGTACACTGATGCTAATTTAAATATGTTTCGCTAATCTGTTGTAGTTTGTGCACCAAGTCTGTGCACAGGACAAACCCATTGACCGGCGTAATCAAGACCCGAAGGCCAAGACAACACCAGTATGGGGTGCAGTATCCATCGGAACAGATACTACACTTTATGTCAGATAGCTGTTTGACATACCCCGTATATATATATATATATATATATATATATATATATATATATATATATATATATATATATATATATATAAAGAGAGAGAGAGAGAGAGAGAGAGAGCGAGAGATGAGAGCGTACACTATAAGAGAAACCTCAGGACACGAGATGCAATTATTTTGTCTCTGCTCGTTTCGCCACAAGATTAAATAACGGCAAATGCGATGGTATTCTACTTACTATACATAAGTAATGAACTGTGATTCCTGGATAACGTAATGTGTTTCAAAAGGTGAATCGAGCAAAAAGATTTTAAAAATAAAGACACAACTAAAGACATAACAATCAACATGAAACACCTAAGATTAAAACAAATATACGCTATTAAAATACATCAACATACACATCGTGCATTTAAGGATGTATGCACACTGCTTTTTGTCATTTATTTACAATCACTTATAATAGTCCTGATAACAATGATATGCTTTCTCTGTCTGTCTATACTTATCTATCGTATTGTTTATGTTGATGTTCGCTCTCTGAGATATCAATTGAAATGCTAGCCTAAAACCTGCGCCTAATACTGTATGAGTATCAATATAATTGGTGAGTATCCATCTGCGCAAAACATCAATTATCAAACCAAATGAGGTTTTCATTTTATTTTAGAAATTATGATATAAATAAACAATATTAATTTTTGCATTACTTTAGGAAGTATAAATGTATTGATATTGCATTCAAAACAACACCAGTAATTTACTGTTGATTATATTATATTGGCGGTGTAGGTGTCACCTTTTTTGGAAATTCAACTGAAAGTAAAAGCCTACATGATTATCAACTATTACTTAATTTTAATGGATTGATATTGTCCACGACATAAACAAAACTCACACTTAACATGTTATTTGAGTTTTTATGTATATATATATATATATATATATATATATATATATATATATATATATATATACACATATATATATATATATATATATATATATATGTGTGTGTGTATATATATATATATATATATATATATATATGTGTGTGTGGGGGGGTTGTATTTATGTGTTAATAGACCGACGGAAAAATAAAATACAGGAAAATGATGAAGAAACAAGTATATATACTTGTTTCGTGATTATTTTCCTGTATTTTATTTTTCTATCGGTCTATTAACACATAAATACACCCCCCCACACACACATATATATATATATATATATATATATATATATATATATATATATATATATATATATATATATCGTAAAAACGGAAGTTTCACTGCCTTATTTGCATAACTATTTGTACACACTTCATAATTAATGGGTGGTATAATCTATTCGTAATTTTATCGTTTGTGAATTCACTATATATTCAATGGTTATGCCGATGTAAGTAGTGATTAATTAAAGTAATTCAATAAAAAAGGATTAGTTATTTATTTATTTTTTTTAAATATTTACCAGAGAAACTATTAATGCCCCAGAGAGAAAGACACACGAGGCATAACCAATAGTTCGGAAACAAAAAAAATATTCATTAATTGACCCTCCCCGACCTTTATCTTCCTCACCCCCTCTCTCTGTTCCGTAAGCAACACCATATAGAAAAAGGGGAAAATGTGTCTCAATGCGTCCATCTATTAAGCGACCGACGTAACGTTTTTTTAAATTGTTATTAATAAATAAAAACAAAGAAACATACTCGCCTCCAACGAGTAATGAACATACCTTATTTGTTTTCGAAAAAAAGCGTCGAGTATCTCCGATACCTGAATGTGACTCTTTTTCAATTCCTAAAAAAATAGGTTCGAATTAAATGGAAATTGGAATTGATCGATAATTAATTTGATAAATGTGTGCAATACTTACATGTATAAATGGGAAACAATTTACATACGTGTTTCTCCGTTTTAAACAAAACATAATACACTGAAAACACGAGTATATAACTTCGAAAATAGCGAGATAATATATAGTAATATTTAGATGTTATATCAAATAAAATCAATGGAAACTACAATAGCTGTAGCTGTGGGGACAAATTATCTCGTAAAGTATATATACTTATCTCTCTCTCTCTCTCTCTCTCTCTCTCTCTCTATATATATATATATATATATATATATATATATATATATATATATTACTATTTCATGTGTCCACATGACATTTTATAAGTAGATCTTTTATGTAATCAATTTTTAGTATTACTTCAACAGTGCTCGATACGTAAGTCGAGCTATGTAGTGAGCTATGAACATATATTTATGGCTATTAAGCTACACAGAGGATCCGGCGTTTCATCCCCGGGGCATCTTCCGGCTAAAATTATGGGGCCTCGGTGTAGCTTAATTTCCGTTAATATATTTAATAGCGTACTATATATATATATATATATATATATATATATATATATATATATATATATATATATATATATATTTATGCAATCATTGTTATAAATAACATAATTCGTCCGTGTAATTAAACTATGGGTATATATATATATATATATATATATATATATATATATATATATATATATATATATATATATATAGAGAGAGAGAGAGAGAGAGAGAGAGAGACAAATGGAAACTTGCCGTTTCAGAAACACATAATTTTTCCAAAGTTCGAAACCATATAGACGTTATTGGATTAAGTATAGTGCCTACTAATATTTGAAAAAATAGTAATTAAAGTTATGCATAGAGACAGGATGAGTATCATAAATATATCAATTATACTGAAGTAATATGGTAGTCAAGTATGATCCTTGTAAATATATATTCTTCAGAACGGTGAAAATACAATCTTCTGAAATTTACATGGATTCAATAAGTTTGTGAAGTGTAGGAGAAACATCTAGGATTGAAGGGGGTAAAGCTTGAAGAACTCCGTTTAAAATTAGTATTAAGCAGCATTGCCTGAATTACTTAAGGACTGCACTAAATATCATTCGAATAACTTTAGCATTATTTAAAACAATATCAACTGGAAAAACATATAGTTGTTTTATGAAATGTTATTGCGTTATTTCCTGAATATAATAACCCCTCTCGAAAAGATGCTGAGTACAAGTTTAGCAATACGCTTACACTAACTCTGTTTTAAATGACCGTGAAGTTGACAATCCTTTTTTCTGATAAATATTTAGGTGCTAATAAAGTAATTATGTAAAACCATAGCATTTTTTATAGTTAATTCGCGTCGAGTATGCTAAAACCTGCCTCACGAAATAAGCACTATCGGTTCAGATTTACATCTAAAACACATGAAGATATCAATTGATTTTGGAATTGTATGCAAAAATGATATTTGTCATGAGGAAACCGGCGTGCATATTTCTTACTCCGTTTGAAGCAAGCCAGCGACGAGACCATATCACAGAGGAAACAGTATATTTCCATCGGAAGGAACCCCGAGGAAATCACTTGGAAAACAGCGAAATTATCTATGGAAATATTCAGAGGGTATGTCAAAATTAGTCGATAAAGGAAAACGTAATTCCGACTTGAAATGTATTGCAAACCTCTGAATAGGAGATCGTATTCCTTTTCCTTCGATGCATTCCCAATTCACTCTCTGCGAATTTCAATCGATTGATGGATACTTATATCATCTTTCTTTAATCAGACGTATTCTTCGATGAAAATGAACGGTTTCGGTGAAATAGTAATACGAGGAGACACGCTTATGTAGACCTGATAGATAACTGCTAAAAACGGGGTTGCTTTCAAATTCTGATTGCCCGAAAAAAGCGTATAATTATTTCCTTCGTCATGCCGTTTCTTGTTTCCATAAGATTACGTTAAATGCAGTCGCCCAAATGCCGTGTTGAATGCATATTCATATCGGAGATGCGATCTATTCTCTGAAGTCCTCGCATCAATCATGATGAATATATGATGAATAATTCCAATTCTTGAATGCTATTGGGTTGTTTTCTGTCTCATACGACAAAAAATAATTTACGAAAATGTATATATATATATATATGTAAATATGTATATCTATATATATATATATATATATATATATATATATATATATATATATATATATATATATACATGTATATATATATATATATATATATATTCGTGTGTGTATAGGTGTATATATATATATACATATATATGAATTAAACGTATCTATCTGTCTCTTTTTCTCTCGCTCTTGCTCTCTCTCTCTCTTAATATATATATATATATATATATATATATATATATGTATATATATAAATACAGAATAGGACTATGATAAACTCAGAATGATATATGTACATATGTATGACGTACGTAAACACACATGAATATTTATATATATATGTGTATATATACATATATATATATATACATATACATGTATATATACATATATGTGTATATACATACATATATATATATATATATATACATATATGTGTATATACATATATATATATATATATATATATATATATATACATATATATATATATATGTATATATAAACTAGAAAAATGTAATTCGCCTAACTCTTTAGGGAACCAATTTTGTACCGGTTAAATTGTGTGTATATATATATATATATATATATATATATATATATATATATATATATATATATATATATATATATATATGTTTGTGTATATATATATATATATATATATATGTTTGTGTATATATATATATATATATATATATATATGTATATGTATAAATGTATATGTATAAATGTATCTGTATGCGTATATATATACATATATAGAGAGATATATATCATATATATTATGCATGGGTGGATGATGTGTGTGAGGTGCGCTGAAGAAAAAGTCCTACCAGTAAAATACATAGCCCTGTTGTGCTCGCATACTCTTAATGACAATAAAATTGTAAAAATATAGGGCTTTCCTTCCTTTTGTACATTTAGTGTATATGAACGTGCATCCTAACCCTATTAAGGGCATATGATTTCAGTATACTGACATTTTTCATGGAATATATATATATATATATATATATATATATATATATATATATATATATATATATATATATATATACAGGGTGTTTGAAAAGTCTTGGGAACATAACGATTTTTAATAACTCAAAAACTATTAGGAGTTGAAAAATGAAATTGGTACCGTTGGAAAGGTTAAAGTTTCAAGTTTTGTGGGGAATATTCAAAGTTGCTCAATATGAGCACCATTTGTCACACGGCAGACATCTAGTCGATAGTCTATTTCCTGCCAAACACGTTCCAGCATCTTGACGTCAATGGTTCCAACAACTGCCGTAACTCGAGCCTTTAGTTCGTCAATATCTCTTGGAAGGGGCGGCACATAGACTTGTTGCTTGACAAAGCCCCAAAGGAAAAAGTCACACGGGGTAAGATCTGGAGACCTAGGAGGCCAGGGCATGAGAACGTCATCACCTCGCCCAGATCTCCCAATCCATCTACCAGGCAGCCTTGTGGTAAGAAACTGCCTTACTCTAAGACTCCAGTGTGGTGGTGCACCATCTTGTTGAAAAATGAAGGCATCAGATTATGCTTGTTCCAACTGAGCCATTAACCAGTCTTCCAGCATGTTGAGATAGGATTCACCAGTGATAGTTGCCTCTTCAAAGAAGAACGGTCCATAGACACCTTTCTTGGAAATTGCACAAAACACGTTCACTTTTGGTGAATCTCGCTCGTGCTCAAGAAGTTCATGAGGATTCTCAGTACCCCATATGCGAGTGTTATGCTTGTTAACTTTGCCATTCAGATGGAAGGTTGCCTCATCGCTAAAAACAAGCCGGTCATCAAAGCCGTTATCTTCCAACTTCTCTTGCATTGCAATGCAAAAGTCACGGCGAAGTGGCTTATCAGTGTCCTTCAACTTTTGGACCAACTTGAGCTTGTAAGGTACCATTTGCAGTCGTTTCCTTAAGACACGCCAGACAGTTGCTGGAGCAAGCTGAAGTTCCCTGCTGGCTCTTCTCACTGATTTACGGGGGTTCCGCTGAAAGGCTGTCCGAACTTGCTCAACTGCATCTTCTGAAGTTAAAGGGCGACCTGTTCGCTTACTTGGGCACAAACACCCATCTTTCACAAATTTAGCATGCCATCTGACAATGGATTTCCTTTCAGGGGCTTCTTTTTTAAATTTCCTGCGAAATGCACGCTGAACACATGTCCACGATTCAGTCTTTGCAAATTGGAGGACGCAAAATGCCTTGTCTTGTTTAGAGAACGCCATTACTGCACCTGGAAAGACAACACGAAAATCATTAGTATGACCAAAAACTTGATTAAGCAAGCTTAAAAATGGCACCAGTTTCATTTTTCTACCTGGAATAGTTCATGAGATATACGCATTTGTAATGTTCCCAAGACTTTTGAAACACCCTGTATATATGTATATATATATATATATATATATATATATATATATATATATATATATATATATATATAAATTTATTTATTTTGGTACAGAGAAATTGGTACAACATTCGTCTATACTAATTTTTCTGTACCAAAATAAATAAATATTATGCTCGCTCTTTATTTTTTACTTTAATTCTACATAAATCGAGCACTCTGTTGGGATTATTCCTACTATATTACAACGAAGTTATATATATATATATATATATATATATATATATATATATATATATATATATAAGAGGGTGTTTCAGTATCAGTGCAGTTGTAACGCTCTTTTAAATGGAAAGACATGTCTTCAAATTGATTCACATATCTGATCAGAGCGCGCCACGTTCGAAACGTTGTATTAAATTATAAAATGATAACATATCAAAACGATAAAATTATAAAGTAACAAGATAATAAATAAATGTTGAAAAATACAAATGTTGGCAGCCTTACTTCTCAATATATATATATATATATATATATATATATATATATATATATATATATATATATGTACGGCTATTTATATATAACATATCACTAAATATGTGGTTGGCTTGACATATTGGTTGCTGCACAAATATATTATACGATATTATATTGTAGACACGTTAAAATATCGAAATTTTATCAGTTATTCAAAGTAATAAACTGTTACACATTTTAAAACTATGTATAAATCCTAATTCCGCGTGTCGAATAATTTTTTTTTTCTGATGGAAAAAGCTAAGTCCAGTAGAGAGATGAGAAATTACCCATGCTAGAATTGATTTAATCAATTTATCCTTCTTTATTCTCTATCAGAAATACTTCGTTTCAAAGTTACGATCCAATGTAATGCATTGAACATTTCTACATTCTTATTACAGATATAATAATATGTTAAACATTTAAAAAAGAAAACAGTTCAATTGTCTAAAACTCAATCGTAGTGTACTCCGTACTAAAAATCAATTTTAATAAAAAACATTATACAAAATCACAAAAAAAGCGGGAAAAAAAAGAAGCTAACCTGCTATTTCAATATAAAATATTTAAGGAGAAAAAGAAATATAAGAGGAAGTGACAATTTGTGAATCGATATTGAAACAAAAATGCAGCTGTTCACTGACGCCATTTTGACGCTGATTTTTATGTTGAATAATTGAGAGACATTGAATCGTATTGATTAATTGCTTTTCTCTTGCAACATTATATTTTAGACGTGGTTTCAAAACATGGAATAAAAACATGGAATCAACAACATGAGTATACTTAGATAGAAACAGTAAAGTAGTTCAACACAAATATATATATATATATATATATATATATATATATATATATATATATATATATATATATATATATATTAATTTTTAGTAAATATCATTTAATTAGTTAAACCTACATACGCTTGCGTGCCAAACTTTCACACTCATCAGTGTAGGGAATGATAATTTTAGACGGTCGCAGAGTTAAAACCCCTGCCACAGAATCAACTTAGACTCCTCAAGGAAGCGCCATATCCATTAGGCCATGAGTAGTTACCATGTCAAGAAGGCGATTTAAGTAATATTTATACGAAGAGCGGCATATCAAGAAATTATATATATATATATACATATATATCTATATATATATATATATATATATATATATATATATATATATATATATATATATATAAGGAGAGAGAGAGAAAGAGAGAGATAGTAAAAGATAGGATCTGTGTATATCACATATTTTAAAATGTGAAATTTTATAATATGTGATATGTTTTATATATTAGTTTTAACGTTAAAGATACAAACGTGTTCATAAATATCATCATAAACGGCAGAATATGTACGGGATATGAGATGCATCCATTAAAACCGATGTCGTTTGCGACAGAGATTGTTGAAATATGTTGCTTTGTGTACTATTGCTACGATCAGTAATTCATGGACGGCGGCACCGAGGGGGCAAGAGGGGGTTCCAACCGCCTCACTTTTTGACTTGCCCTTCCCCCACTTTACGGTAATGAATAATTAAGTTAATATACATGTGGTTAACCGGGCCCCCCACTTTCTTAGGAGGAGCCCCCCTCCCACTTTTATAAATGTCCCGCCGGCCCTGAGTAACTGACGTAGGGTATAATTCTGTTAAGAATATGTTCTAGTATCTTTAATAGTAAGAGCGTATATTAGCTTGTCAAAGAATACGCATACAAACACACATATTAACATTATGTGTAGAATATATCAATAATATTACAAAGCTAAGTAAATCAAAATGTGTTTCAAAGAGGAGTTTTTGTAAATACATAAACAACTCCATACGATCAGGATTTTCATATGTTGAGACATTTTTTTCAAATAACTCAGCAAGTGATTAAACACGTAAGACCATTTTATTCACCCCTCAATATATATATATATATATATATATATATATATATATATATATATATATATATATATATATATATGTGTGTGTGTGTGTGTGTGTGTGTGTGTGTGTGTGTGTGTGTGTATAGAGGGGTGATATCGCCAACTGCCATTAGCTTTAAGGCATAGCTCATTAGGTAAAACTAATTCGAGCCACGGCAATTTCAATGTTTACATGGAGATATATCTAACATTCAGTCAATGTCGCATGATAGCGTAGGGGTTAGAAGCGCCGACCGTCAGCTCGACGGTCGAGTTTCAATTCCGGCTTGAGGCACTAACTGGTCTAGCCGCACTGATGAGCAATGAAACAGCGAAACAGTCTGTATGTGGATAACTATATATATATATATATATATATATATATATATATATATATATATAGATAGATATATAATTGGTGGCTCGTCTGATAAAAGGCGAATTAAAAAAAATGCGCTCGTATACATGTTCTTAAATACTAAACACACCGGACATTCACCAACTGGGCAGACTAAATATTTGATGAACTTTTATTACATGCACACACTTACTTTCCATCAATTGAATTGCATATTGGCTATGCCACTGTCAACTTATCAATCTGTATAATTCCTCTGATGATAATATTTTAATCTTTGAAAAGCCTAGCTTAGGGAAATAAACAAAACATGGGTTTACCGAGTATACCTTGCATTGAACAATCGAAGATGAAATAGATTTGTCATCCATACATCTTGATCTCTCTTTCTGTTAATTTCTCTTTATACTTCCTCTATCTCGTATATTTAGCTTTACCCATTTCACTATAGGTTCAATTCTCCAAAAGTATACTTTTAGTTTCATACTTATATATATATATATATAGTTGTGTGTGTGCGTGTTGTGTGTACATATGTCAAAATACAGAAATTCCCTCGTTTTAGGCATTTCAAATATTTTAATTATATTTAACAACGGTTATGATGAAAAGAATTGCGATTACTAGAACTGTATTTATTTTACAACTTGAATTGTAAAAGAAGAAATGACTAGGGAGACACGTAAACGTGTTCTAAACGTTATCGTAGGATTACATTTCATAGTAAAGATTTGCGTAAGCGATCAAATTCCAAGATTAGATTACTGCCTTCGTTTCCGGTTGTGACTCGAAACCTCTTATCGTTTTCCATATCATATTATTACGTGATGTGGATAATCTCGGTATCATTTATGTTCAAGAAGATCAACCTCGACATAATTAAAGAACATCCGATGTATTTTATTACGGAATAGTATGAAACAGTTAGTGAGTTACATTTTTAGCTCTTTATATATGTTATCTAATGTAATAATAGAAAGCCTTCAATATCAATAGCAGACACTATTATACAACTGTTGCATTATCCGCTTATTTTCTTTTTTAGCATTCTCCTTGTTTACGTATTTTTTTTAAAAAAATTATTTATTTTAAACTAATTTTTGCCCGTCACGCGTTCGATTTACGTATTTACATTTTTATCTCCAAGAAATAGAGGTAATCATGAAACAAAAGTGATAAATGCAGATGACAATGAATTTAATATTAATACTGAACACTTGCACAAAGATTTGAAGATAAACAATGGATTATAAATAGGATTTAAAAAGAAGAAAACAAGTGGCAAGTAAATTTAATTTCAGTTTCATTTCACTTTCTGCTGAATAACTCACAGCGGCCGCATTAAACCTTTGAAGTAAGGTTGAACACCCATCTAAAAAAGAGATACTTTCCGGAAATAGCATGATAGGACACTTGCATCAGCCCACAGTGACGCAAGTAGGGCAATTATATGATATATATATATATATATATATATATATATATATATATATATACACATATGGCAACATAGATATATTAGATTATATTAATCGTAAAAGACTAACTAAAACTATGAATTTATGAACACGGGCGACGCAGAATATGTAAACCATTTGTTTTGCCGAATTAAAGTATATAATAAAAATACGAATACTCTCATAAAAACAAGAATCTATTTTCCCTAAAATGGCGTTCCCTATCGGTTATCATCAATATAGCGAGAAAATTAGCAGATCAATGGTTATATTAATTGGCCCCCTGATTTATAAAATCGGGGGACTTATGTTTTGAGGCATGTCCGTCCGTCCGTCTGTCAGTCCGGATTTTTTTCCGCAACCATCCATTAAATTTTTCTGAAATTTTGCATGAAGTTGTAACTGTACTCAGGTCAGAAAGTGACATTTTCCGATTCTTGAAAAACAATCTGGTTAGCATCCGAGGGGGTCAAAAGGCCCCGAAATGGCAAAAAATGACATTTTTTGCCCCATAACTTTACGTCCATCCATTCAATTTCTCCGATACTTGGCCAAAATGTGGAGGTAATTGTTCCTAATAGAAAATAAGTATCGCTGATCTTGGAAAAAATCTGGTTCGCGCCCCCAGGGGGTCAAAACCCCCAACATGGCAAAAAAAAACGTTTTCTCCCATAACGTTTGATCCATCCATTCAATTATTTTGAAACTTAGCCAAAATGTAGAGGCAATTGATATGGATACAAAATGCGCATCATTGCCCTCAGAAACATTCTCGTTCGAACCCCCAGAGGGTGAAAGGGGGTCAACAATGCCACAAATTGCCCAAATTTATTGCATTTTACACTCGCCACATCGAGTCACATACATAGGGGGATAACGCATGCGCGGCTTGTTATATTCGATTTGGTGTACAACTGCCAAAATATTTTAAGTTGTTACACAAAATAATCTGCTGTAAGACTACATTTAAAGTAAAGTATTTCACGCCAACCAGCACTCAATAATATGTGTATATGTTATGATAGTAAGTTTTATAATAATATTCTGATATCGTGTCAAATGAAACGAAGAAAAACACAAATAATTTATATATTAATCACCGGCAAATGTGTGACGCGTGGCTTAGGTGAAAATATAGTGTAATTAAACGATACATGTTTAGTTTGTCGAGTAAATACTCACTATTTATTGTCACATAACAAACGCACCACATATTTAAGATTATTTTATTTGTATGTTATTTTCTCAAAGCAGTCATATAGAGAAAATTATTTTTTAATTTTCGTATTTAACTTACCATATATATATATAAATAAATATATATATATATATATATATATATATATATATATATATATTTATTTATATATATAAATTAATATAACAGAAAATTAGATTAATCTAACAGAACTGAAACTGCAAGCAATTTAATCAATTGTGTTTACGTCCATGATACAAATTTAGGGCACAAGTTTCGGCTGATGCCATAGACAATAGTTGGGAAAGGTCAAGGTTGATGGTAAGTCCGTGGAGGAAGACAACACACAAACCATCCACAGCAAGGAAGCGAAAAGTAGTAGAGCTTTGAGAAGGCTTAATGCTAGCGAACCAACTATGGTAAGCAGCTTTTGCAATGATGCAAAGTCAGTTCATATGGTTAAAGACAAACGGTGGAGATTTCTGAACATCTGGGTAGATTTGTTGTAACTCAGACTTTAGGGAATACTTCGGCGTATTACCAATAATCAATCGCAGATGATAGTGTGAGAAATGTTGGCATGTTGATAATATTAATAAGAATAATAATTCTTACTACAACAACAATACTACTACTACTACTGATAATAAAAATAATAATAATAATAATAATCATAATAATAATAATAATAATAATAATAATAATAAAAAGAAGAAGAAGATTAATACAACCACACTTAAAAATATCTCTGACAACATAATCGTTGTATAAAACAGACATTTGCTGTAAAGAGTCCTAGATAATGGAAAGAACACTAGGACAATATCTTGAGCAAACGTTAAGGTATACTTGAATTATGAGGATGTATACTGTTATTTGAAATCCCAGAAAGAAGGTAACCGGCTAACTTTAAATGAGTAGATCATAATTAACGTGTGTTGCAAGATACTCACATGACTTTCCATGGTTATTAATAGATATGGAGAGTACTGGCTTTTGTTGAGAATTGTTGTCACTCCCGAAAACACTACCGATTATTAATAGTTAGACTTCAGTTGTGATCATTCGTTTGAAACTCATTGTGATTAAATAGTATTTATATAGTGTCACTAATACTACTAGCACTATCACTAGTGTTACTATTATTAATATTAAAATTATTTCTAATAATGATTGTTTTAAATATGGTAGTTGTAAATAAGGCCCATACATCCGGAAGAGTGTTCCAACTCTTATCCTTGTGTCCGTTTTATTCGGAGACAAATAAATCATATTTCTTCACATAACAAATTACTACATTATTCTGGGCGTGTTTAATGTAAATATATCTCTGAATGTAAACATTATCTGATATTTTACATGGGTAATGTCTACAACCATATGTGCATTATATTTTATATGCCTACATTAAGTTTCCGATAATAATTGTCTTCACTCACCAAAGAAACGTAATGTTCAACTATTGTTTGTTGTGATAACTCTCAATAATTCCACCGATTCTTCAAAGTTACAAATAACCCTATATCCTAGTGCATCGTCTAATCAGGATTAGCTGTATACTCCGTTTACCATTCTGTACATAATGCTCGTTTTGATATGATGTTAGATGTTAACTAATTTTTCCAACTGGCTTTAGTAATATAAAGAAGATAGTCTGCATAGTTTGACAAAAATGAAAATGAAATACAATATGTGTTATCGTTATATTTATTGGTTTCTATTAAAACACAACATTACTATTACATGTTAATTTACTGCTTAAGAAACAGAGATATATAAATATTTAGACCACGTTAGAAATTCACTTTAAAAAGATAAAACATACATATATCTGTTTGTAGTATGTGATGGACTCTCTCCCGTCGATTTCGACGTATGAGTGCCCAACTAGGGGTTGCCCACGCGTGAATTTGTAATTGCAAGGGTTGCGCAATCTTCAACAACCGCTCTCCTAGGTTGGCATTGCTTGATTCCAATGGCAAGTAGTAGTACAAGACGACTGGAAACAATGCCGAGATAAGCAGAGAGCACATACAGCACCTGGTATTCCCAAATGGGCACCCATTTAGTACTGACCAGGCTCGACGCCGCTTAACTTCGGTGATCTAACGGGAACCGGTGTGTCAACGTGATTGTGCCGTATTGTAGTATAATAATGTATAATAAAGATTCAGCAAACATGCTATTTTATTATAGAAATAATATAACAGGATCACACCGGTTGAAGGTACGTAATAGCGATGTTCAACTAAATAAAAGGTAGTTTTTACTATTTTCGTTGTACTTTTATAGTAAATCAGAATAGTATTTACATTGATACACATTCGACTTAGGATTATAACGAATGTAACCTGTACTCTGAAAAAATGTGATTAAACATCGGATAACCATCATTTTTTGCAAGTATAACATGTTTGTAAATATGAGTTAATGATCTTCTATTTAATCTGAATCTTGAATCATATCACATGATTTAGTTTTGATACTTTGATTTTACAAAATGTTCATAAATCCGCTAAGCAAACTAATTGCGTCTTAAAGAGACACAGGAACACACTATACACTGAGCGACAATCAGTCGGAGAGTCTTAACTGACACCCGTATGCATATGCATGAACATGGACCACATATGTTGATTTTAAACCTGGAAGTAGACAATGTTTATTCTGTATCAACTTACGATTCCATGTTCACATAGAAACTATCTATTTTAAACACAAAGCACATGCGTCGTCCTTATTGATGGACAGCAACTAATTTATGTTTGAACGGGGGAAAATAAAGATATACTAGCATGAAATATGTTACATAACATTTCTTATTTCCTATACATCATTCAAAATCATTGAAAATTAATGATACAACTCATCTATCATTTTTGTATATAGTTTCTAAAGTTGTCATACTTTGTAGTAAATGTTACATGGTAAACTGCAGACGATAGAAAATATGGGCATGCCACAAACAAGTAGCCAATTCAATACTAAAGTTGAATGAAAAATCAATTTAAATTATATCGAAAATATTAAATAGCATCTACTACTAAATAATACTGAGACTTTCCAAGTATTTACTTTAATTATTTGAAGCGGCATAGTAAGTAGCTTGTATAAGTTGCCCTTAATTATGTGACAAAAACGATGTTCGCTAGTAAACACCTGTTTTTCTGTGTTATACTGCGACACCTTGTTATACTGCGACACCTTGTTTTGTTTACACACTTAACAACTGATAACGAATCAATTTAGAATATCAGTTATTTTGTTTTTCATTTTGAAAGATGTTCATCGGTAGGTATTTACATTATTGTTTATGTTGATATTAAGAAATAAGTTGTGTTCATGATATGATCAATCTTTACTTTCAAGTTGGTTATACAGTAAACTATATTATTTTTACTGGTTAATTCTAAACGCGTTCTTGTCTTCACAGGCTACGACTATTCGTGAATATAATGTTTTACATTACTCAATACTTATACATAATATTATTATATATTTCCTTTTTCATAATAGATAAGATATATGAAGTATAGTAACTTTCCCCCATATTTGACTGGCTGGAATATGTTCATAAAACGTTTCATATAAAAATCTGCTTTGCATGCGATTTATGTTAATTATTTTCACGTTTTTTTTTCAAAAAATTGGTTCGGTTTAATTCATTAATGAATACCTTTTATCGTATCACCCATCGGTTAACTTTCGGAGAATGCATAATAGTGAACTGAGCAACAACCAGCTGGAGCAATCCAATAATATTCTCTTTGATTACACATTACAGCGCAGAAGTAGCAGTGACTAGCTCACTCAGTAGCTAGTCTTCATACTCAGTAATAACAGTGTATATGAAATACTCTATGAGTGGGATTATGGTTATTCTTGTATTATTATATCGTGCGTTTAATAACGTTATATTACTAAACACATCGACTAGCGATTGAGCGGATCTAAACAAAAAAAACATACATTTAACAGAATATAGTTTTCGGATAAACAATAATATACAAAACAACTCTTTATTCGAAACATACTAAGAATATACATATAAAATATCCTCCATGATGAAACTATTGCAGGAACGTAGGCGAACTAGCAAATATCCTGTCTTAGATGACCGTGTTGATACAAACCACAAAGCAACAGCTTACTTTGATTCTAAGAAGTTCATTTTACTAGCAATGATGATAAGTATAGTTTAACGTGACTTTTCATGAGAATATATGATTTGTATTCACATTTATATTTTCAGCTAATTTATGTTTGACTTACTAATAAAATAAACGGGGTTCTTCCACAACCTATTCACGTAACGTTGGTTTTCTAAGAAATATTAATGAGCAACATTATCTGTTGAAATATACCATCAAACATACAAACTAGTACTATTTTCAGTGTTTTATTATGAACACAGATACTAATGAAAACACAGATCTCAGTAAGTCGACGCCTTTAAATAAGGGCATTGCTCCATTATGTTTATTAGTTCGCTCTAAAATAGTACGATCATTGTATATTTAATATAATTACCTTAATGGATAAATACATCACTATTTACTACTTATAGATAAAAAAACGTCCGATTAACACAACTATTACCAGGTTCAGGTGTGGGGGGCAGTGTATTTATCAGATTTTAACATTTTCAGAGCTGGAGTCTATCTAATGATTTATATTTGTAATCTGATGTGTTAGTTTACTTTTTAACTGCACACAAGTTATCGTTAATGTTTCCTTGGTTGAATTTGTTAGTGACTTTTAGTGTCTATTGTAATGATGCAAATAGTAATCTTACACTTAGGATATTGTTATCGCATTTATGTTTTAATTACACTTATTACGAAATGTATTCAACTAAAAAATAGTGTAAAGCTAGAAAAATGAAGTTAAAGTCAGGAAACTAGATAACATTTTGAGTTCGATATTATCAATTGTATTACCTCATCTCCCACTTAACCCCTTTTTCTCTTAAATATTACTCAACAATATTTTTAAATTATGTTGATAAGGCTACATATGTATACACATATTTGTGTGGATTTGTTATGCAAAAATACATGTAGCCCAACATTATTAGTTGATGTTATCTTTTAATCTTGCTTTAACACATAAACGACTTCGATCAAACGCCTTAGAAAGTAGTTAGAAAATTACCAAAAACTATTTTATTTCAAAGACACAAAAAATCATTTATAAAAAAAGAGACAAGTTTCTTTGAAGCAAGGACGTTGACAAAGAAATAATTTGCAGGAAGCTGCGCACAGAGAAACGGTTACATAAACAGACGTTTTTGCGAAGGTCAAAAATATAGGATACTTGTGGACAAGAATGAATGATTTCGGTTTGATGAACGTGTGTTCACATCGAGATAGAATAACGGAAAAACAAAATAAAATATAGTTTTCAAGTGTAGTAAAAAAAGATGTTCACAATTAAATAAAATAAAGAAATGCATGAAGAATATTTTAGAATCTTACGTAAACGTATTGCTATTTTACAAAAGAAATCTTTTTTCTGTTCGATGCGTCGATGGAATGTTTGGATGCCCTTTGTCGGTTGGGTGATTTGCGATGCGTTTAGTCTGTCACGCTTTTGTTTAACGTACATTATTAAGATACACATACACATATTAAATGGAGTCATCTAATTCAGAAACGTCCATTTATATCTGTCTGATGTTGTCTCTAGTCAGATTCTGAGAGTAAAGTTCTAAATATACATTATTTTCGTTTATCACGCTTATGGTTAGTATTGCATCCTTCGCTTCATTTAGAATGGGTTGATCAAAATATACTCCATCCATATTGTTTTTTTGCAAAGAATGAGTTTTACAGGGCGCACAGGGTACAATACAATACAGATTTAATAATACTATCGATCTGGAGAAGATAAATATATCACTCGAAAATAATGTGTATTATAAAAATAAGGCTTTCTTCTAAAAAAAGGTTTTGAAGCCATTTGAATAAATACGATATTGGTACAGTATTGAGTACAACGGAATATGATCTATTTTTAAATTAATTTAATAGTATATAGATAACATACATATTATATAAACGTGCATGTAAAACAAAATCAGAATAACCCTTTTATAATATAAATACGTTCCATAAACGGGAAAAACACCCAAAAAATTAAATAAGAGAGGAATACGAATAATGTGCAACTGAGAATAAAATCTCGCAGACAACGATAACAATTCGTCGGGGATGTTGTAACTGGGACTACCATTTGCATAGGTGCAAACTCATATATATATATATATATGTGTGTGTGTGTGGGTGTGTGTGTGTATGTGTGTGTGTATATATATACATATATATATATATATATGTGTGTGTGTGTATATATATATACATCTATACACATATATATGTGTATATACATTTATATATATATCTATATATATATATATATATATATATATATATATATTACTATTTCATGTATTCACATGCAATTTTATAAGGAGATATAATTGTGTATGTACCATTCTTGAGTATTTACTTCAACAGTGCTCGATACGTAAGTAGAGCTAGGTAGTAAACTATGAATATATTTTTTAATAGCTTACTATGTATATATATATATATACATATATACATATATATATATATGTATATATATATATATATATATATATATATATATATATATATCAATTGTAGTGATGTGGCTTAGATGTTAAATTAATAAAAATCCGATAGGTATACTCTTGTGCTCAATCAAAAGTAGATATGTATTCTTGTATAAATTGTTTTAATTAACATGAATTCTAAGTGTTAATGTGACTTCCTACAGCAAAATCGCTCAAAGTAGATACATAACTAAGCTTTAGTAAAAGTTAATCGTGTATATTCATGCATAACAACGTACACTGCAATGTTTCAAAGTGCGAGAAAACATGGCCACATTAATGAGGATTTGTAAGGGATTCGGACATGGACTGGTCTAAAAATAGCTGTTATCTAAATACAAGTTATAACCTGTAGATTACTCTAAAGAGAGATAGTCATTCAAATGGTTTAACAGCAAGTATCACCTCTTGCAAGAAGTAATAATTGAAACACATAATCCATCAGTTGATACTATAGAAGATTTAACAGAAGCCGGCGATAACATACGGTTAAATGTTATTGAAAATAAACGAATGCTAGTACAATGAATCATGCAAAACTTATATTTATACTTATGTTAGTTTGCTTTCAGTTTTGTGTTCAATGTCAATGTTGTTATATTATTTATGCATAAAACCGAAGGTACTTAATTATATTCTTTATATTTATAGTTCATGTTAAAATCAACATGTTATTTAAATTTATGGTACAGAACATGTAATTGTAAATAACATATAAACGGTAACATGTGTTCATTTTATCAATCAGAAAGTTATTCAAATCGTAACAATAGCACTATCACTTTGCATGTAAGTGTAAAATCTTATACTAAACAGGAATAGAAATATGTTTCAGAAATAATTTCAAAAGGTTTGATATTTTATGATTGGCCTATAATTTAAAGACACTCTTTATATTATAACAAAACAATAGTTCGGCACCAATTTTATTAAAACTTACCTTATGTCCAGAATCCTCATTCCGTGTGCATAACAGTGTATAGCATCATTCTATCTAGACGAAGGTCTAAAGGGTAAGAAATACTAATAATATATCTTATGAATAAATTACAATTAAATTATATGTGTTAATGACTTTATAATGCGCATGGATCTAATTATATACACATATGTCTCTCTCTCTCTCTCTCTCTCTATATATATATATATATATATATATATATATATATATGTGTGTGTGCATATATAGATGCCTATATATATGCATATATATGTGTATATATATATATGTATATATGTATGTATATGTATATATGTATACATATATATATATATGTATATATGTATATATATATATGTGTATATATGTATATATATATATATGTATATATATATATATGTATACACATATATATGTATATATATGTGTCTATATATGTATATATATGTATATATATATATGTATATATGTGTATATATATATATGTATATATATGTATACATAAATATGTGTGTATATGGTCGAAAACGTTTGCGTCAAATATGGGGATTTCCTACACTCCATGTTTAATAGTACAAGATCTATCCTTCGACAAATAGAAAGATAGGATCACAAAAGGAATAAACAGACGTTGGCACTCCTGTTCAACCAGGTATGTATAAAAGAAGGAATGTTGCCTAATTATACAAAATATAGGTATATCTTTCTCACTCTCTCTCTCTTTCTCTCTCTCTTACTCTCTCTCTCTCTCTCTCTATATATATATATATATATATATATATATATATATAGTCACGAGCTTAGTTGAATAACACACACTTTAGTTGTATTACAAATAGATCAGCACAAATACGTTATTCTCAAAAATGGCAGTTACACAGGCAAATGTCGAATAATAAATATAACATATGAAGTTAGGCTAAATCGTAAACTTTAAAAATAAATATAATAGTGAGAGTGGAAAGCAAATACATGACGTATTCATAATTTCGCAACAAAAAACAGAATCAACAATATTTGCCTTTGCGGGCATATGTTTCTGCAATCTAAATATCAGTATCCTCCATAGACTAGTCGAAAATGTACAATTATATTAATATTTTCACACTTATCTTCTTTGTTAATACGACACCGGCAATATATAATATGACTGTAAAATTATTGTTAACACAGCATTACACGAAACATAGTCGATATATATATATATATATATATATATATATAATTACTTATTCACATATACTTCTTTCGTCGTAGGTGTTATTTATCAGTTTGGATTGCCGTAGTAAAATTCAGACGGTGTCCGGTGCTCTATTCACTGAGAAAACGAAACTATTTAGGAAGTGTGGGAATGTAGATAATGGGCAGTAAACTTTTTTACATTATCTAAAATAAGAGTGTATAGTATGTAAACATAATGTCTTAAAGTCCACATTTTCGCATGAATTTTCGTTACAGAAGAATAAAGACTAGGATTTGGTTTGCCTATGTAATAATCTCTTTGAAAAAAGCATTAATGTAAACATTTCTCACCCTGTAATATATCAGGCGAGCTAGTTTAAATGAAGTAAGTTATGTTATTATCTACTTTAATTTTAATAAAAATACATGCCACCGGGATGGGTTTGTGTAGACTACATTTTGTCAGAAAATTATTATTGCGAGTAAACTTTACCTGCTAATTTAAAAGGTATACATTCTCATTATCTATATAGATATAACGAGATTGAACAAAGCATTCTCATTATCTATATAGATATAACAGTTTTGCAGACCGAGATTGAACAAAGTATTCTCATTATCTATATAGATATAACAGTTTTGCAGACCGAGGTTGAACAAAGTATTCCTCTACACACACTTTGTTTCTTTGAGTAAGTGCGTGTTAAACAGTAATATATTCTATAATGTTATTCTAATAGAAAACCTGAGAATATAACACGGTTCAGCCTTTTAGAGGCTGGAAAACTGTGTCTTTGATGTTGATCCCTGTTTTGAAAACTAGTTTATATATCTGCTATTAATCTATACACAGACAACACAATTATCTACTGCTTACAAGTCATGAATTATTTCAATGTAACTTCTTTTATATCTTTTTGCAAGATTCACAACCCGCCGGAAACCGGATTTAATCCTTAACCCTTCCATTCATTTTTAATTCCATTTGAGCTTCTCTGTCTCCGGCGCGCTGGTTTGTATTTACGCTCGGATTAGTAATTGTCTTCAACTTATTCTTATTAAGACTGCGCCCGCGGCCCTCGCCTAATCTGTTTATTTAGTACGGTGAATTAAATGTCCGTTCGTTGCTTATATGTTTGACAATCGGGGCGTAAGTTGCTTTTCTTGTCCATCAGATGTGTAAGCCGTTTAGTTTTCGGCGACAACGCTATCAATCTATGGGATACACAATATCAGAGACTGATATTTGACATTTCTTTTTTCACATAAATATTTCTAAAAATCTGATGCATAATTATATTCATACATACACACATGTTTAACATATCCTCAACATTTTTAAACAAATGATAGGTGATGAAGACAAACTTATTTTTATACAGCTATTTTATTTCTTTACATTTATAACGTATACTTTCTGAGAAAATAAGCTCAAAATAAGAGCTCATTGAGATTTATATTGCTCTTAAGTAATTCAACACGTATTTACACCGACAAGGGTGTATGTATGTCATGCATGATCACATAAACTTGGTCTAAATCTTAAATAGTCTTTATTGTATATCATGACACTATTGTGATTTAAGTAATAGTTTTAATAGTTATATTGTTACATTTTCTTGAAATAATCTACGTTCACACAACAATTATGTAAAAATAGTTAACATTATAATATATGTGTGCTCATTTCAAAATTATTAAAGACATTACTAAAGGTTATACGACACCAGTATGCGTAGATAATATACACTTTTTTTAAAAAGTCGTATTTTAAATTAAGACGTTATATCGAAAGTGCCCCTATCGAATAAAGGACTTTGCCTAATGACATACTTATTTTATATATCAATAAAACAGGTGTACACATACATATGTACCTCTCTTAACACACACACACACATATATATATATATATATATATTTACATATATATAAATATAGATAGATAGATATATAGATAGATGTATATATATATATATATATATATTATTAATTTTATACGTAAATAAAATGTAATCAATGGACACGTGTTTCAAGATCACAGCCGTCATCAGCATTTCTAACTTCTTGTACGCATAAAAGTAATAAAACATATATATAAACGAAACATACATCTTATAAAGTTAAAGATTACCAATGATAGAAATGGTTGCATCTTTAAAACGTAGAAGTAAAACAAATCAAAAAGAAGTAAAATAAGGGAAACGAAAGCTGCAATAACCAGAAAAACAATTACACAAAATGTATATATATATATATATATATATATATATATATATATATATATATATATATATATATACATATATATATATATATATATACATATATATATATATATATATATATATATATATATATATATATATATATATATATATATATATATATATATACACATTCTCAATTTCTCGGGCGCTTGCTTTTCAAATCCCACTTTCCCGACCTTGTGCCTTGTGTCACATCTTACCTTATGGGTGGAAGATAGATAATATATATATATATATATATATATATATATATATATATATATATATATATAAAGACAATCATTTACATATAGTTATATGTGCAGCATTTTTAATGCGTAGAGGTGAAAATCAAACTTAGAAGCTTCGGCAGAATATATTTCCCGATTTCGTCCTTGGTTATAATATCGGGTATTGATTTACTCCTCTCCAGGAGTTAGGCACAAGGTCAGTTTTTATCTTACTCCCACAAGTAAGATGTGATCCAAGGTCGGGTCGGGAAAGTGGTGTTTAAAAATTGCCTGGACAGCCCCGGTAGGGGCGCCTCAGGCAGTAAGCAATAAACTTAGAACTGCACAGGACAGACCAATTGACCGGCGTAAATCAAGACCCGA
>OY744526.1:140186507-140219007 GCA_963556195.1 Sepiola atlantica
ATGAAAAAAATAAGTTTGTTAATCAATACTAATTTTTATTTTTCTCAGATATCTATTTAAACACGCATTAATAATGTTGTTCCTGTTTTTCCTCGTATCTGCTATGTTCATCTTCTGTCCATTCTTTTATTCATTATCCTTCATAATGGTGTCTTCTACATACTCGTTTGTTATTTAGTATATCGATTTTACAAATGGATATTCCATGCAAGAACAATCCAACAAAATAAAGGTAGAATCACGGATGTTCGCTACTGTAGACTGTTCTCAAGACTTCAGGCCAGCAAGTCGGTTACTGTCTTGAAAGACACATTATCATGTCTGTATAAAACAGCTGTAATATAGATTTACCATTTCCCACGCTTTTCGGAAAACTCTATTTGTTCATGTTATTTATATATAGTTTTAGTTGTTTTTTTGTGTCCGATAGAGAAAACTATATTTGTTTCATTTTATCTATATATAGGTTTAGTTTTCATTTTTATCCAAAAGAGAAAAATATATTTTTCCCTCATCGAATTACCTCATTCATGTATTTTTCAGTATCTCAAATCATTGCTTGTCTGATAACGTGAATTGTTTTTCACACGCACATGCCAATACATTTTCTTGTTAATCATGTTTAGGACTCGCATTCTTCTTTGTAGTCCACTGATGTAAATCTTACAAAATAAAAAAAGCGATATGATCATGAATGAGAATCTTTTGTAGGTAAAATGCAATCCTTTTGTCATTCATACTCCTGTGATCGTTCTCTTAGAATAATTGTTTTTGAAAGTTAGAGCTTACGAATAGTGTTAGTTGTGGATAAAACCTTATTTTACATTTCTCCCCATGTACTGTATTTTTTCTCCAATGAATTACGTATAAAACACTATCGATGTATGAACACGACTTAAGAAGTAACTTTTATTAAAACTAACAATCGAACCAAATGCAATATAATGAACACACGTATAGTTTATACTCCCAAATTGTTTACCAAAAAACGTACAATGGGTATGGTGACCTAAACTACGAAGAGCGGATAGATACATTCAATCAGGTAAAATATTTTAAATATTTATACTATCTAATGTAGCTTTACTGTGCGATGTATAGTTACTTATATTAAAACAAATCGGAGATAGGAGATTTATAATAGCTAACTAATTTTAGAATATGGAAAGCACGTGGTATATTATATGTATATTGTTATTAAGTGGACTTATCGATTTTCCTTCAACTTTTAATATATATATATATATATATATATATATATATATATATATATATATATATATATTGTTGTTTTATTGTTGGCTCCATCGATCTCGAGAGATCATGGGGGATGCGCGTCATAGTCTAGGTCAGAATGTTACCCAGGGCTGCAACAGGCTGTGTAGTCTTTTTTTTTCTCATCTTTCTTATTTTTTAACACAGAGCATGTGATAGGGCGACTCTTGTCTTTTGCGCCCTGCGTGATCGAGTGTTTCTCCTCTCCTCAGCTGCACTGATGATATTCCGGATGACGGTTCGCCAACAATGGCGGTTTAAGGCAGTGATCTCGAGCTGAGAGGGGTGGAGTCTGCCAGCTGTAAGATCCCGCTTGCAGACGTCCTTGTAGCGGAGTGTGGGGCGTCCAGTACGCATTGTGCCAGTGGCAAGCTCTCCAAATAGCATGTATTTGGGGATGCGGCCGTCGTTCATGCGGAGCACGTTGCCCAACCAGCGGAGGCGTCTAGCTCGCAGCATAGCATACATGCTGAGCAATCCTGCCTTGGCCAGGACCTTGATGTTGGTGACTCGATATATATATATGTATATATATATATATATATATATATATATATATATATATATATATATATATGAGAAAGTAAGGATGACAGTAATCCGACGTAATGGGAAATGTAAAGCAACAAACAAGAGAGATATATTTTTTTATATATTCATCAACGTTTCATCTTTAGTTGTAAGACTACCAAAAAGTAGTAGTCGTGGCTGCTGACAGCACTGCACCCATCATGTCTACCCAATATGTCGATGTACTTGCATGCCATCTTTCCTTAAAATTATCATCCTGAGGAAGCCTTACAAATTAAGACGAAACGTTGATGAATATATGAAAAAAATATCTCTTGGTTTTTCCTTTTTCATTTCCCATATATATATATATATATATATATATATATATATATATATATATATATATATATGCAAAACTAATTTAATACATAATTAGGTAACATAATTTACTAATTAATAGCGGGGATGTTTACCTTGTTTTCGTATTTAAATACTTCTTGCGTCTTCTTGCTTCAGTAGAATATATAATTACGCTTTGCATAAAGCCATCCACGAATTAATACGCCCGGAGCTTAGATAGAGGGTAAGGGTTAGTATAAATACATAGTGTAATAGAAAATAATTCGCATGTCCTGATATATAATTAGTATTAAGTACCTAATTTACATTACTCGATGAAACTAACTTATGATATATTATATGATAATAAAACTATCGGGCCACTTCACATTGGTATGCGTGTTTATTCTAACTTCTTCATAGATTAAAACATACCTATTTAATTATATATATTTTCATTGGATGTAATGCTGATATTTGTTCAACTTATACGCGCTACAATAACAAATTAAAACAGAATCCTCCATCACTTTTATGAATATTCTCTAACACACTAACATATAATACTGACACGACCTAACCATATATTCTTCTTTATATCAGGCACATAATTCGAAATACTTTTTTATGTGGTCACACTTTCTGCTTTGACACACGTGCTACTTGTTTATAGTCTATACATTTATGATTAATAAACTCATAAGTATATGATTTAACAAATAAAAGAATAAGTCATCCCGATCTTACCATATGGTCTCATAGTATTTCCTAAATGCATTGTATTTAGATATTCTTAGAATACTTTCCATTATGTGCATCATATATCGATTGTATTTTAAGAAAACATCTGTTGAATTATTTATAGAAAATATAATCGTATAACCTACACACAGAATTTACATGAATGTGTGTTATGTGAACATATTTTAAAATTTTAAAAAACGCATTTGAATATTAATTCATGTAAATAAAGAAACATGTAATAAATTAACAAGTCAAATAGAGAACACCGAGAGTGAATAAGGGATTACATAGAAAAAAAAGAACTGTTCAATATTTGCTTCATAGATTAATTTATTTGTTTGAATTTTTGGTAGGGATTTTGCAAGAGAGATAATACGTCACAGTACTTAAAAAGAACATTTCTATTACTGGCATTTTGAGAATTACATTTCGTTCGATTCTCGTTCGTTGATGGAAACTGTCGAATTCCCCCGATGGTTTGATCCCAGTGGCAGAAATGGTTAACTTTAATTTCTGTTTTCGAATTCTAAAATCGATTTTAACTTCTAAATAGAATGCATTTCCAATTTCGGACACAATTATTTTCGCGCAATTTCTACAAGTCTAATTTTGTCGCTATTTTCGGTATTCTTATTGGATTATTTAGATATAACTTTTTATTTTTTTAATTTCATTATTTAAGCGCAAAAAGTAGTTCAATTATCGCTTTAGAGTTTAAGTGATGAGGGCAGATATATTTGTTTTAGCATGTATTTTATATAAATTACTCATTTTAAACTTAGGAGGTGAAAATTAGTATGGTTATTGGGCAATACTTTCAGAATTTGAATATCGCAGACGCTAAAGCATATATTGGTAAATGCGGGCATCGCCTTCATATATAATATCGTGTTGTTCATTTGATAACGCCATACGTAACTATTTATTATGATATCCAATAACTTGGTATACATTTATGGATATATAATACAAATTGTACTTCATCAACTTCAGGTAGTAAATGTACATAATTTATATGAATAGTGCGTGCGGGTGTTTTGACATCAACGTCAATAATAAAAGCCTTTATTATATTTTTATCTAGTTATACAATTCTTATTGAAAAGCATGGCTGTAATGAAATAAGATTTTAAAAAACAATCATATTTAAAAAAATTTTAATTATGCAATTTAATCCACCATTGAAGATTTCGGTTTCTTAAGTGCTAATTTCCGTCGCGTACCCATCTAATAGCAGCACGCTTTCTCTTCTCTACATTCAACACCTTTTACACACGTTGTAAACGACGTCACATGATGATATTGAACACGGCTTCGTGGTTGCTACGATTAATCAAACTTTGATACAGAATTTTATTTTCACCGATGTTTCTGCATTTTCATTAAAATACACTTCATTAAATATTGTAATAACACAGTACGGTAAAAATATCATACGACTTTCAATATTGTAAGACATAATTAAATAAGAATCAAACATTTTATAGAAATCAAAGGTGTCCGATTTATTTTCTTGTAAAATAGATTCAACTCAAACAAAAAATATATTGTCATTGAATTATCTTTCCAAGAATATATATTTTTTTAAACGGGTATATCATAATGATAATAATCAAACGAGAAAAACTAAATAAGCAAACACTTCAGTGAGTTATTCCAATATTAATACAAATTAATTAAGACGAAAAATTCAATGTAAATAAGGCATGTGATGTGTTAATGTATTTTACTGATGAAATAAAATAATTTAATACTATGTTTTTCTTTTATTAAAATATGGGTCCAATCAATTATTTTGAAAATGATATTTCAGATGCAGTCTAAATGGGTGTGTTCGAGACTGCATTACTAAGTTGGGACATAAATGCTCGGTGTCATTTAGATGCTATGTGAATTGGAAATCATTGGGGTCTTCTGAAAAAAAGTAATTACAATCAGTAAATATTCCATTAAAACATTGTAAATGTGAAGGCAAATGTCATGTCGGACGTAACGCATGCACTTTTTATTTTAGAAACTGCACTATTTATTTACCTGGCTTTTACTTTTTAATCCTCGACAACAAAGGCATCCTCCATAGCTTACCAATTTACACACATATATATATATGTATATATATATATATATATATATATATATATATGTATATATATGTACACACACACACACACACACACACACACATATATATATATATATATATATATATATATATATATATATATATGTATATTACTGCGTGGAATATTGGTTGCTTTGGATAAGGATAAGACTGTGAAGTCGAAGGTTACTTTGAAAATGGGCTCGGTTCCTAAAAAGGGAAATAATGAATTTGTTACTAGGTTCGAATATTTAGGCTCGCGACAATTAAAATGTAATAGATCATGAAACGGTAGTGTTTGCATATAAACTAATTAATATTTACAAAAAATGTTATATATATATATATATATATATATATATATATATATATATATATATATCGCATACTTACATCGACTTAACCATTTGAAGTTACTCCCAATGCAGAGTGCCTCTTTCTTTGGAAGCTGAATGTTCTTGTGTCTAAGTAAATAAATGTTAGTACTTCCGTTGAAATGTCTTTATTTTTAAAAGACATTTTTAAAAGTGTATGTTTTATTCTTAATATTATATTTTTGTGATAAGCTATTCATATCTGCTTTATATCGTTTTAGATCTAATGTGTTTAACCAGTTGATAAACATGGGAATACATAAATCAAATAAATTAAACCAAATCAGTTTATTTTCCGTTATGAAAAGCAAAACAAATAGAGTTAAAATTAATTAATTAAACAATCCGTTAATAAAGATAAGTTAATAAATGTTTCTCAAATTTCACTTTCTTTGTAGCATGTCAGCGTTTTTAGGGGCATTTTAATTACCAATCCTTTCAGTTGTTATAAAGCAGTCTTACACTAAGACATTTTCTAGAATAAAAATCGTGTACTAGAGTTTGATCCAAATTGGAACCGGTATCGTCCGGGCCTTCGGGTCTAGATTTACGCGAGTCTATTGGGGGTTGCTGGTCCTGGGCAGTTCTAGGATGGTGCACCCTTCCAGGCTTTGCCTCCCCTGTTTGGGGAGGAGTAAGTTTATTGCTTACTGTCTGAGGCGCCCCTACCGGGGAATGCCGACGGGGCTGCCCAGGCAATTTTTAAATGGCCAGAGTGCTCACCTCTCAGCGCTGGCTTATCTAATCCCACTTTCCCGACCTTGTGTCACATCTTACCTTGTGGGAGGTAATAAATGGAATACTGATCATTGATGTAAGATTTTATAGAATTATAACCTAAACTTAATGTTCCTAAATAAACAAATAGATAACATATTCCACTATAAGTATCTATATGTCTACACATATATATATATATATATATATTTATTTATATATATATATATATATATATACATGTATATATATACATGTGAATATATATATAAATATATGTATATATATACACATATATATACATATATATATGTATATATATATATATATATATATATATATATATATATATATATATATATATATTCGGATAGGCTTTTTTAGGTACTTGATTGAATAAGAAATTTCACACAAATATAGCCTAAATTATAAAGCATAGACACATAGTTTGACCTAATTGATAGAGTAGAGTGCAGTGTGAATTGGATGCATTATAATTTACTTAATCTAAATATATCTCTTTAATCTTAGCCAAGTCATGCGCGAATTACCAATTTATCATGAATTAATAACGTCGAGTTAATTGAGTTTAACTTTCTTCTACATTAAATAACCGACTATTTCAGATGGTTCTTTAATGACACGTACGAAACACATACAACATTCTCAAAGAAGTGGCAATATATTGCAGCTTGTCTATTTGTCAGGAATTTTCTGTTATTGTATATCTTAATTTCCCCTAGAGGCACTCAGGGCATATTTGTAAGAGTTAATATACTTACTTAAGCCAATCCCTGGATTTTTCTATCACGCCAAGAGGATGCAATTATTCTGTGCAATCATATTCCTTATATTCGAAATAAGCACTTGATTCGAAGGGGGTGCTGCACAATGGCATGATGCATACATAAGAAGATAATATTATTTTTTGAATTGACAAGAATTATAAATGCTGAGCTGTTATGAGAAAATGCCGGAAAACACACCCAGCCACATCTATCTGTCTCTCTCTATATATGTCTCTCTCTTTGCCTCCCTCTTACTCGCGTTCTCTCTCTTTCTCTCTCTCTCTCTCTCTCTCTCTCTCTCTCTCTCTCTATATATATATATATATATATATATATATATATATATATATGTATATATATATATATATATATAAATATATATATATATGTATATATATATATATATAGCTTTAAAAGATATTAATGGCAAGTTCGGTACACGTAAAATAATGTTTCATAATCAGGTGAAATCAGCACACTAAATGTCTACTTAAATGTTTGTTTTATCTATAACTAGATGAAATACTTTGCAATCATAATTGCTTCTGTTGTTTCTAAATGCGAACCTAAATTATTCAGTCAATAGCTGTAAATATCTATGTTTTATATAAATGAAAATGTGTAAAATAAAACAAAATGGTGCCCAACATATCATACATCAGAACTGAAGTTATATCTGTGTCCAATTTAAAAAAAAATAATCTATAGATTTTTAGTTATAATGTTCGTATTTTTTATTTGTAGTCTTTAATCTTTATTTTTAGTAAATTCTATTAGTTTACTAAAAAAAAGTCATGGTTATATATAGGCAGTTGCTATTTACATTCTGCTATTAAGTATTTTGTTTTTATTTTGAGTTTCCCATCTTTATTTTTATCAAATTCTATTAGTTAACTAAAACAAGAGTCATGGGTATATAGAGGCAGTTGTTATTAGTCCCCCGATTTATAAAATCGGGGGACCTATGTTTTGAGGCATTTCTGTCCGTCTGTCCGTCCGTCTGTACGGATTTTTCTCCGCAACCATCCATTGAATTTCTCTGAAATTTTGCATGACGGTTGTAACTTTTGTCAGGTTAGAAAGTGACATTCTCCGATTTTTGAAAAAAAATCTGGTTAGCCCAACAGGGGGTCAAAACGCCCCCAAATGGCTAATAATGACCCTTTTCTCCCATAACGTTTGATCCACCCATTCAATTTTTCTGAAACTTGGCCATTCTGGATATTAAATGAGCATCCTTGACTACAGAAACATTCTGGTTCGCGCCCCCAGGGGGTACAAGGGGGTCACCAATGCCCCAAATTGCCCAAATTTATTGCATTTTACATACAGAGGGAGACCACGCATGCGCGGCTTGTTTACCTTCTGCTATTTTGTGTTTTGTTTTTATTTTGAGTTTTCAATCTTTATTTTTATTAAATTCTATTAGTTAACTAAAACGAGAGTCATGGGTATAGATAGGCAGTTGCTATTTAAATTTATTATGAATATATATATATATATATATATATATATATATATATATATATATATATACCTAAAGTGTGGGTAAGGAGTCCTATGGGTGTTACCCTAGCAAATATATTTCTAGGTTTTCAGGAATCCTTGCTGCTTACTTAGGTGTCTAGACTCCTTTGTTACTGGCGTAACGTGGACGATACTTTTGTTCTTTTTGAGTCCCGTAACGAGGCAAGTTCTTTTTTTTTTCTGAAATTGAATTCGCTCCACGCAGCACTACAGTTAAGAATGGAGGTATAGCAGAATTACATTTTACCATTTCTAGAAGTGTTAGTGAAAAAGATGGGAAAGAATTCACTACAACTATATATAGGAAACCGACGTTTACGGGCCTGCATATAAGTTCGGATTATTTTGTCCTTATGAGTAGAATGATCAGTTTAGTCCAACAACTATTTTTCCGCCTTCTTATGATTTGCTCTTCAAACAAATTTGCGGATTAACAAAGTAAGATCACTGATATTCTTACTAACAATGCTTTTCCCGAGGGTATAATCTCCAAGGGCATTCATTAAAAACTTGCGTAATGTAATGCAAACATTTTCGTTGGTCCAACACAATGTCCCGTTTACTTGAAAGGTTCTATCAGTAAAGGAGTTTCAGATAAATATTCTATCAGTTGTATCTCGTTGATTTCCGTCAGAAGAGCTCCGAGTGCTTTTTGGCAAAAGAACTACCTTCCCAGCCTTTCGGAAAGATTCTTCCTTATACTACAGAAAAGTTTGGTAATATACAAATTCAAATGTCAGTGTGAAGCCGACTATGTTGGTCGTACTCTTAAACGCTTGGAAGTCAGAGTGCTCCGACATATCCCTGTATGTTTTCGCAGATCACGTGTCGTAAATACACATATGATGACTGATGCATCCATATCTCTACAAAGAACATCCTGGTGCACATCCGGGCACTCACAAGTACACGAGTCACACAATGCACACCGCTTGCATGATAATAAAACGTGCAGTGAGACGTATATATATATATATATATATATATATACATATATTTATTTGTCTTTATTTGTATAAGTATGTGCGATTTACTTACTACATAACCATTAAACTAACTCCATACACCTTTTTTTAGCATAAGTAAGACATTTTAATTGTTAAATGCAAATAAGATGTTTTAAAATGAGATAAAACGATACTATGTTATTCCCTTTTACATCGTAGTTCCTTAAGATAAGAATTGTATACAGCAATTTTGCGTGCATCGACACATCTTTTTTTTTACAACATCGAATTCGGAGAATGTCCACTGCGCATGAGCAGTGGGAATCGTTTTCTTTCCGGATGGTTCGTGTCGAGTGACGTGTGCACTTGTCAGTGATACTCACGCACACAAGACTGTTTAGAAACGAACCGACAGGGAACGGATCCGTACCGGACGTGACAGAGGAACCCGTCACTCTTTCTGTTTTTCTTTTAATTGTATTTTTCTACTTATTTACATTCTTCCTCTTCTTCTTCTTCTTATTCGTCGTCTTATTCTGCTTCTTCTGCTGCCTCTTCTTTATATTATTATTGTTAGTATTATTATTATTATTATTATTATTATTAGTAGTAGTATTATTACTGTTATCATTATTATTACGAGTATGTTTATTATTATTATTATTATTATTATATTAACTCTTATTAAGTTTTTCTAAAACTTACAGGCCATTCTAAGCATATTCTGGAGTCCGAGCAACAGACATTTTCAGCTTCGATAGTCTCAATCATAATTGCAACACACCCACTATGTTTATACGTGATGTGTCGTTTAGGATGATCTCTGCATTTGCTTGGCATCTGAATCTGAATAAGCCTTCTATGCATTTAAGTGCATTGCGTACTTTTCCAGTCGTAATATTAATGATGGTATCTTACTTAGTTTGTTTTTTAATACACATGGGACGCCATATAAGCTTGACATGGTCTAATACGTCATGAACAAGTGGTGTAAGCAGGTAAAAGCAGAGACCAATCCCAAATTCACTTCAACACAAAAGCTCAAATTGGAGGCCATGAAGATCGACTCCTACAGCCAGTATAAAAGGGGGCCCCTAAAACCAAAAATATCTGCCACGTGACCTGCTCGCTACTACGTCCGTGCATCCATACGTTATAAAATATAAAATACATCTAACAGCGCAAAATGTCCTTTTCATCTAAATGTCTCCCGCATTCTGAGCGAGGGGCATCTTGGGAGGATCACGACTGCGTTCAACTCACACACACAAACACACACCCACACATGCTTACACACACTGTTAACAAAGGCACACACAGGTAATATAATTGTGCAACTCACACACAACACGCAAACATACATGCGTAAAACCACAAACTGCTTACAAAGATACATACATACATACATACATGCATACGTGATGTATCAACTCTAACGTTTGCACGCAAACACACATTCGTACAACCATGAACAAAAGGCGACACGTACATTTGCACACTTCGGCGTAAGAAACGCAAACCCTCCCACATGGCTACACTTTCGTAACCACTACGCACCGATATACGCACTCATACATAACAGGCACATATATTGTTTTACTTCTGGCGAAAGGGATGATACTGAGTCATAATCTAGCGGTGGAAGGGATCCCGAATTGCATCCACCTTTACATGGCTTGTAGTTTGAAAAGTAAGAACATTTCGAATCCATAGGTTACTAATGAAGATTGAACTCACGGCATACGAGTAACAAAACGACTGGTTATTACACTGCAATAAACAAATATACCTTAATGAATAAAATAGTGAACTAACGAATTATTTATTTACATTGATAAAAAAGAATGAACTGGGATTGAACATCTGCTCATAAAAAGGGAGGGACAATAAAAAGAGCGAACATAACAGAGAACAAAGGGGCAGAGTCTGATGATTTTGTCTTATTGGAGCACGAAGAGAGATTGCTGGTGCTATGAAGTTTTTTTTAGTGCTTGGTGTTCGAGTGATATACTTCCAAATCCCCTCCTTCATTACTTCCTGAACGTCACAATGTCAAATGCCAATCAATTATTGTATTCTCATTCTCTCTCTCTCTCTCTCTCTCTCTCTCTCTCTCTCTATATATATATATATATATATATATATATATATATATATATATATATACATATATATATATATATATATATATATATGTGTGTGTGTGTGCGGGTGTGTGGGTGTGTGTGTCTTTGTTTAAATATTAACTTTTTCTATTCTTCTTTCATTCATCCCTTTATCCATGCATGTTGTTTTTACTGAGTTAACCATTACTTTAACAATTTTAATGTAAGCCGGTTTTCCTGCTATCAACGCACGCTGGCTCAATTGAGAATAGTTTACGGTGTAACGTCATGATATTGCGGTGTATCTAGTTTGTTTCAGCACCATAAGGTTGTTTGATATTACATGTTTTAATTGCACCTGTTATTATGATTAGTTTTTCGAGTTCTGATAACAGTCATATCTTCTACTCCAACTTGTTCTCTAACTATGAGTATTGCAGTAGGGTCTGTTTCATACTCGATTCAGCTCTCGAACATTTATCTCGTTTCGATGTATTCTTTAATTTAAACCGTTGAACTGCTGCCACGACACAATATACTATGTAGCCGGTGTTTTTTTCCCGTGTTAAATAATATAATATATTGTTTCGGAATGACTTTGCTTTTTAGCATTTCAATATTTTAGACTATTATATGAATGTTTTTTTCTAATACCTAATCCGGTAAGGTTTGCCACGACTGTTTGTGTGTTAAAAGTGCAACAGTTTGTGCCATGTTTAGATAACAAATTTCCAAACGCTGTCAGAATTAACTATTTTGTGCTTGCTAGATTGCTATATTCCCATAATGTGAATGTTAATTAAGTAGAATCTTTATTTGCCTTTTTTCTCACATCCTGCCCATCAAGGCTATTATTAACATGACATTCTTCTTTTTCTAATTATTATTATTATTATTATTATTAATATTATTATTATTATTATTATTATTATTATTATTATTATTATTATTATTATTATTATTATTATTATTATTTCTACCCACTAAGAGTTATCACACAAGTCATCGTCAGTGACTGCTCACAACCTACAACCAGTAGTGTTCCCTGGAATATGAATGCCAACAAGTCTCAAAATATGTATCTCCTTGTTTTCGATCACCACTGCAAAAAACTTTGCTGTAGTGCAAAGGTTGCCTACGATTGATTTCTCGCTGACAACGACGTTTGGTCACTACTGGAAGTGTGATTGCAATAAGACTCCCCAACGTCTCCAAAATCTTCAGCACCCTTCCAGTGGAAGTCTGGTTAGTGCTGTCTATTCTCAGCCCTCCTATCCTTTTGAACCATCTACGACTATTAGGTGTTGTGTAAACAAAGTCTGGTTCCATCATTTATTTGTGGGGGTGGGTGGATGCTTATGTAATTTAATGCATTTTTTAACGCGTCTCTGCGGTTCTGTTCTATCTGTTGTTTGGTGTTCTTCTTTATTGTAACCTGCATGTAACATGTTACTATTCATAACTTATGCTGATCGATTTCCTCACTCGAATATGTATCTTACGATTGCAGCTGTTTTTATCTTGGCCGTCTTTAGTATCGTGTTCGTGATCCCTTTGATTCCAGTTGCCTCCAGTCTGTTCTTCAGAATGTTTTTGACTTAGTGCTCCTACGAATGTTGGTATCATATACTCTTTCTTTATGCTTCATATCCCTTTTAGTTATGTGGTAAGTTTAGTGTATTTGGCTACCCTCTCTCAGTCTTTTGTCTTGCCTCTCAACTAGGGTCGTGCATTTTAAAAACAAGTATGCATGCATTACACTGTCAGGTAGTGGGTGCTAGTTTTCAATTTTCTTCATAGTTGTCTTTATCTTTTCTTCATTAATGTATATTTCAGTTCTTTCTTCAATTTCCTGTAGTTCACATTTCATGTTATTCAGCCATTTCACATTTTTTGTGGTTTTACGATTTTCCCTATATACTGCTTCGCTTTGTTCTCGGACATGAATCGTTTTATGTGTTTCTACTTTTCTTGCTTTTACCCAAGTGAGTTTTGTGATTTCCTAGTCTTCAACTTCTTCAGTATGAGCGTTTATCTTTTGTCCGTCTTCTACCTTAAGGTTTCTGTTAATTGTTTTTTTCTGGATCTGTTATGCCATTCATGCTTTGTTTGATTTCCCTTAATTCCAGCTCGGAGAACAACCCTCTTTTGAAGATCTGTCTTCCTTTATCTGCAATTTTTTTCTTGTGTATGGTGGGCAGTAGAAATGTTCCATTTGTTTCCAATTTCTGTAGGGTTGGCGCTTTTATCGCAGCATTTCATTACACGTTTATTCTCTTTTGTAGCCCATTTCTTTCTATGGGTATTTGATTTCTTCATTTTCATTCCTACTTTTGTGCGTTTGCTCTGCGTCCTTATCGTACCCGGAATTGAAGAGGTTACTTAACTATTTTAGCCCGGGATATTGTTCCAAAAACTACAGTGGCCAGAAGAGTGCTTAGATTTTACAAGATTATATCCTGCAACGAGTTTATTATTTTTGTTCCAAATTATGAAAAGTCGTGTATACACCTTAAAACAGATTAACCACCCTCCTTACCGAGTTACGCGACATTTCACGAAGGCATTGCTCAAATAGAGTGGGCATATAACGGTAATTCAAATACGTGTTTAATTGCAATAATAACCCAACTATTAAACATATTTATAAACGATAGTCACCCGCTACTATAACTATCCGGAAACATAATTTGTGGCGTGGCAGTATATTCCATCATCGCTTCAAATAGGGATATTTTTAACAATTTACACTGTAACAATTTTACATTAAATTAATTCCCCAACGCCTTAATGGAGCTAGTTACTTTATATTACACGCCCCACACACACCACCATATATATATACACACACACATATATATATATATATATATATATATATATATATATATATAAACCGAACATTAAATATTATATTTTTCACTTTCAAATCTCTATGTTATTAACTATTGTTTTTTATCAGGTCTTTCTGCATATTCCTACTCCATCACATCGTGACTATATATATACGTCAGACCAGGAAGTTATCGTTTCCAGCACTGTTACTATCAGCTCATGAGAACCCTTAATTAAACATTATAATATTGAACACCGAGTCAGTCTTCTGAACCTTTTGTATGATTTTGCTTTTTCTATGTTTTTATTATTTATTTGCATACACCCTGAATACCCTCTTCACTGTCATGTACTGCATCGATAGCAATCACATTTTCCGCCTGGATAACATTTTCGTTTTTTTAACTACCGATCACTTACTGGATTATTTTTAAATCGACTGTTTTGATGTTTGTTTAATTGTTTTAAACTTAATGACGTGGATGAACTGTATATATTTGATGTTTTATATACTTTAATGTAATTTTTGTATATTTTTTTAATATATTTTCAAAGTTTAATTTATTACCTGCAGTTATGTAATTGCGAAAATGGTCTTCTGAGGACAAGATTTTATTGCAAAACCCATTAGTTCAGGGCTCAGTATCACTCCTTGTTTTAAAACATTTATAGAATCTGATTTATTTCTCATTTTATCATGTCATTCAATTAATATTATTGCTCTATACACTATATTGAGCTTTGTTTGTATCCTGTTAGTCTACTGGCTAAATATATTATTTATATATTTAAAGTATTATATTAATCTCTCTTTCTCTATCTCTCTCTCTCTTTCTATCTCTCTTTCTATCTCTCTCTCTATATATATATGTATATATATACATATATATATACACATATATATATACATATATATATACACACATATATATACATGTATGTATATACACATATATATATACATATATATATACACATATATATATATACCTATATACATATATATTTTTATATTAGTAATAACATATTTACTCTATATGGTTATAGACAGATTCATATATATATATATATATATGTATACATGTGTATATGTATACCCACACACACACACCCACACATATATATATATATATATATATATATATATATATTAAATGTGTTACTATGTTCTCATCTACATTTGTTTAGAGAAAGGGCAAAGAACATAAATGAAGGGCGAATTAGAATATTGTTAAGAGAAATAGGATAATTTAAATAAGCAAAATTCAGTAAAGACGAGGGATATTGAAATGAGGAGATATAGCGGGAGAGTGAACATATTTGTTTCTGACGGGTGGCATGTTTTAACATTTGTAAATTATTTTAAAAAAGGATCAACAAACGGGCACATGCTAAGCGGTGTGTAACCTGTTCTGCTCATGATCACAATCAGAGAATTTGAGAACACTAGTGAAAGAAAATTAAGAAAACACATGTATATATGTCTATACATTGTAAACAGCCGCTCATGAATACATACATACATTAATAAGACTACACATGTTATTCTAATACACAGACCGATTTTAGATATATACAGATTCACATACATACACCTATACATATATACAATTTGCAAATAGATACACATCTGGATACACTTTAATACGCATACATACATAAATATACAATAAGTAAAACATATTATTATTCATGATCAGGTGGAGGTTATATACTATATTCCAATGCGGTTTCTGATAATTTAAATTATGTCTTCCTATTCGCTAGTGTGAATTGTCTATTTTATTCGTAGCTTTTCGTTATTTCAGATAGTTGGTTAAGTAAGGTTTTCTTATTGCTAAATATATGTATTCATCTTTTTATAATTCAGACACGAGTAAACTTGTTGTATATATATATATATATATATATATATATATATATACTTTACAACGGGCGCGTGTTTCGTATTGTATGATATATCAGCAAGGATGTAGAACTAGCGAAATGCGAAACTTCATGACACGCTGCTAAGTGTTGACTGTTTTTTTTACATATTTTTTTTTATTTCCGATACTGATAATTAGACTAATTCAGCAAGTGTAACGTAAAAGCATTTATCCTAGTGCTAACTCTGATGTCGCGTTAATTTCACCAGTGCGATGACCCTGCATCGGAATATATAAATTAAAAAAAGAACACTTATCGACAGAGATATTATTTGTAAGCTACGACTAATCAGCGTGCTTAAGTCTAGTGGCATTCGAAAAAGAGACTGCATTAAATCATAGTCAATTAAATAAAGAATCTCAGTACTATTAGAAACCTTAGATAGAACTAATCAATTTCGTCATGTATATATATATATATATATATATATATATATTAAATTCCCGAAACAGTTTTTCATGGTAAACAACTGATGATCCCTCAAATAGTGTTAGAAATAAACTAATATAATACCTTTAAAAAATAAATTGACTTACACGAGTGATTACTATAAGTTTAAACATTTTTTTTAAATATAGTTTTAATGGTTGAGAAACTTCCGAGACTATATATATAGATATATATATATATATATATATATATATATATATATATATATATATATATATATTTAATTTATTTGCTCTACTGAAAATCGAATGTATTACATTTAGGCTAAAGAAATGCATTGTACTGCTGCATAGCCGCTACTCCAGCATGGACCGCGGTAGTACGCGTTTCGTACACTCTTCCCTGAGAGACCCGTGGTTTTACTCGTTTATTATACTCGTCCCTGAAAGGGCCGTGACAGTTCACATTTAATACTCGTCAGTTTTAAAACATTATAAATCATATAGTTTATATTTCGTTTGCATACCTTTAGATTCTTCCTCGCCGTTATCTAACAATACCAATTGACAAACATCAGTTTCGATTCTCTAGTGCGATGTTAATATATAGGACTGCATATTACTACGAAATATAGCAGTCCACAGATAGGTGGTTCGTCGTCTACGACTCACCACATTATATATATATATATATATATATATATATATATATATATATATATATGAAACTAGTAGTACAATTTTAGAGGATAGGACCTATAGTGAAATGGTTTAAGCTCAATATACAAGAGAGGACAATTATTAAGATGAAGGAAGGAAGAGGGATAACGATGTACTAATGACAACTCTATTTCAAATTCGATTGTTCAATGCAAGGTGTACTCGATAACAAACATGTATATTTTTTCTTTCAATCAGGTTTTTTATCGAGTACACTTTGTATTGAACAATCGAAGTTGAAATAGTTTTGCTATTTGTACATCTTTATCTCTCTTCCTTTATTTCGTTTATATATACACACACATACACATAAATATATGTATATACATTAGACCTCTTCAAAATTTACCTTTTTCTTCCTACCATATGCAAGGAAAATTTATTAGCTTTCATTTGGTACCACTTTCAATGCTATAGCATCAACCTCTGGAAAGCTACAATGAAAATAAGGACATAATATCCCATATTTTGTAGCGTTTTTGAAAAACAACAATAAAATTACATCGCTCTTGAGGCAGGCATAGCCAAGGTCCAAGATCAGAATAACTGGTATATTTAGCTAATTAAGACTTTGGGGAATGGGAATAATATCAGTTTCCATATGTTTGAAGAAAAAGGTCAATTTTGAAGAGGTCTAATATACATATATATATATATATAATGATATATGTGTGGGCGTGTTTCAGTGTATCGCTAAGAATTAGTTTGAGACATATACATTTTTATACTTTATTTTAATCAAATATTTGTTGGGGTTGTACAAGAAAAAGCGATATGCAAACATTGGAGAACCATTCACAACCCAACGAATTGCTCGTAAATCGTACTGAATTAGTGAATTTACATGGCTGTGAACAGCATAGCTTTTTTTTTCTCACGCCCTTGTGTTCAACTGAATATATTTTATTTTTAGTCACTTCCTGTATACAAAATATTATTTCATAGATTCGTGTAAACTGATCAGGTTAAAGAGAGAAACAAGATCTTGTAATGTGTGTTGTTGTTTGTATATATTTGTGTCCGCTCGTGCGGGTACCTTTAAATAGCTAACATAAATATCACCACAAAACGATCGCATTGGAGCGCTAATATGATACTGAACGTTGGGAGGATACGATCGCTATTCCGACGAGCGATTTTCCAGAAATTATAAAACCTGAGAATCGTGCGAATGGGAACCACTCCAACACTTTTGAGCAACATATTTTTACATCAGTTAATATATACATGTTATTATTATTATTATTATTATTATAATAATAATAATAATAATAATAATAATAATAATAATAATAATAATAATAATAATAGTAATAGTAATAATAATAGTAATAGTAATAATAATAACAACAACAACCACCACAACAACAACAACAACAACACCAACAACAACAACAACAACTGCATAAAACATGTTCGTCATAGGTCTTATATCTATATACTACTAAAAGTCTATGGGTCTTGTATGTTTGCAATCAGCTTTCAGCTTTCCGGTTTTCAACATCCGGTTGCGCATGCGTAAATAGCATCGTCTTAAATCTGTTATTCCGATTCCGTTAATCTCTTACGATTAACGAACGCATGCAATTTTTCATTCTGGAAATTTTTATATCGCTTTTAATATAAACAATTTCATTTAATTTCATCAAATAGTTTTTTTGTTTTCTTGACGACTAAAAACATTCAACGGGAGCACTTCGTAAAGTCTGTCGCAGTTTCAAACCCTTTTAAAAAACAAAAACAAACAAACAAAACAACAACAATCTATATATTAATACGCTAAGGTGTACGTACGTGTGTCACGCTTCCGGCAAACGCTCTGCGCATGCGTGCCGCACCTAGATTATTAATAACATTTAATTAGCCTAATTTCTGCATCGTATTTTAATTATTTCCCTTTAGCGCAACGGTAAGCGACGTAGTATTTTTGTCTTTGGCCCGACTGGTTTATAGTTCGATCCCAACCAGCCGCTAATATTTTTTCTTCTACATTTCGAGCGGAAGGGGAAGAAATAATACATTTTTTTTAATCACCCGGTCAAAAAGTACTTTTTTGTGTTGCTTAAAACTTAAAACTATTTTTTGTTTTTTATTTTGACGTTTTTAGGGCATGTCTATTATTTTTTGTTGTTGTTGTTTTTGAACGGACGTTAAGCAATGTTTTTTTTTTCAATGATAGTTTGAACTAAGTATTTATTTTTTATTTGCACCACTTCTTAAAGTGTTAAAACATTTATTTATTATTTTTGGATGGTAAGGAACCAGTATTTATTTTTTAAATGTTTTGAACGGACAATAAGCAATGTTTGTTTTGTTTTGTTTTTTTTTCTCAGTGAAACACCGAGAGCGTGGTCGAAAGAAAGAGAGAGTGTGTGTTCGTAAGAGATGGAGGGGGGGGGGATAGAGAAAGAGTGAAAACGCAATAAAAACAAATAAATAAATCGCAAAAAGTCTCTTACTAACAAATAGAAGGTGATTTGTTACATTAGGACCCGCGCTAACTTTGACCCCGTCGTTAGGGTTAGGGTCAGTGAGGGGTTAGGGTTAGCTATAAAGTTCAGGGTCATTGGGGGTTAGGGTTAAAATTAGGGTCAGGGCCAAAGTTAGCCCAGGTCCCAATGTAACAAACTACCAAATAGAGACGTAAAAAATAAGACAATGACAATGATATTGTATAGTTAACATCTGAGAAGTTAAGTTTCTTATTTTGTGTCACGATCTGACACTCTCATTTAATAAGATTTAGTATTTACTTTTGCCCCTGACAACGGGGGAGGGGAGTCGCGACCGATAGTGATTGCTGAAGAGACAGCTTTTACCCCGACAACCGAGTAATATAATAAATATATATACTTCCATCCCGTCACGCAAAATTTTGGTGAGTAAGATATGTGCATATTTCTAGCCACCGGATAATTTTATTAACAGTAAATTATACAAATTGATGTAGAAAACACTGTGGAATTCCTTTTTTTTTTCAGTGAAACACAGAGAGCGCGTACGAAAGAAAGAGAAAGTTTGTGTTCGTAAGAGAGAGATAGAGGGAGAAGATAAAGAAAGAGAGAGAGAGAGAGAATAAACGTAATTGAAAAGTGAAAACGCAATAAAAACAAATAAATAAATCGCAAAAAGTAAAAAAAAAAATATTTAACAAAAACGAAAGTGAGGAAAGTCGTGATTCAAAGCAAAATAAAAAAGAAAATCTAATCGAAAAAAAAAGTAACAAGTATAATTTCGTTTACTATCGGAAGCCTACCAGTTTTTACGGTATATCAACCCTTTTTAGTAGAGTGTCCATCGTACACGCGTTATTGGAAGGCAAATTATTAATTTTTTAAAAATATTTCACTCTTATCCGGGGGGGTGCTCATAATAAAACAAGCGTAACTTACTAACAAATAGATGGTGCTTCGTTAGATTGGGACCCGCGCTAACTTTGACCCCGTCGTTAGGGTTAGGGAGGGGGGTAGGGTTACCTATAAAGTTCAGGGTCATTGGGGGTTAGGGTTAAAGTTAGGGTCAGGGTCAAAGTTAGCCCGGGTCCCCATGTAACAAAGTACCAAATAGAGACGTAAAAATAAGACAAGGGCAATGATATTGTATGGTTAACATCTGAGAAATTAATTTTTTTTATTTCAAATATTTATTTAGTTATATTGTCAAATTCGTCAAACAAAAATGGCGTTCGCTTATTTTAGGTGAGGTGGTCGCTAATTTCAGACTTTATAAAAGGCTAAATTGCCCGATTACAGTAGAGGATCTCTTTACATTATCGGCTAACCCAAGATGTAGGGGAGGGCGCCACTCTTTTCCCAGGACTGCTTCATTGTCCTTGATCCTGACCTTATAATACTGAGAGTTTTAGCAATGTTTGTTTTAGTCTTTTAATATAAACAATTTCATTTAATTTCATCAAATAGTTTTTTTGTTTTCTTCACGGCTAAAAACATTCAACGGGAAGACTTCGTAAAGTCTGTCGCAGTTTCAAAAAACACCTCCCTTTCAAAAAACAAAAACAAACAAACAAAAAAACAACACTCATTATTAATATCAGCCATACGAGCGGTCGGTGAACGAAACCACCTCCCACTTTCCCTCTCATAGATTTCACCACTCCTACTCCGTCTGTTTTCGTTACGTACGCGAGAAAGCCTGCTGTCTCTCGGTGGCCACGGTTGTACCCCCTTCCTTTCTCAAATCGCCCTAACCAACCACTTATAATTCAGTAACTGTAATTTAAAAAAAAACAACAATTATAATAAACAGAACGACTCATAGAAATCTATATTCTTTTTTCATTTTAATATACTTTCATAGAAATGCTTCTGTTATGTAAAAAAAAACTATTTTCTTTATGCCACAAGTGTCACGCTCATACATGAATTCCATAGCTAATATAACAAACTGACCCAACGGGTCACGGGTGGTCTAGTATCTCTTAATTACCACTGCGATGTTTTGTATTTTTTCTGCTCAAGAAGGTGAAGTGACTTTCACTTGTGCGGTTGTCACACTCTTAATGATGTAATTGATTATTTTGACTACGTTCTTAAATCGATGTGTTCTTGTATATTCCGAAACATATGAGTATATATATATATATATATATATATATATATATATATATATATATAAGCAAAATAACGTGTACAACAGAATGGTAGGATTAATTTTAGAGGAAGCATTATTAAAATCAATGAAAAAGACGAGTGGAAAAAAAAAAAAGGAAAATTGTTAAAATTACCTTAAGGCCTTGTCGTCTGACCCTCTGAGAGGAAACGTCAGAATGGTAAATTAAAAACTAAAAGTCGAATGAGAAATGAAGGGGGGAGAAAAAAAAATAAAATAAATAAAACTTATTTCAGTTGGAGGAAACGAATGAGAAGAGGAAAAAAAAAAAATTAAATCTCTCAACGTTATGGTGGCTTTGAATCATTAAAGATCTCCAACTGATGTTTCAAAATCTTTTGTCTACACAGGCTAGGTCGATAGTTGTTAATGACTAACGCCTCAAGAATATTGAGATGGTAGTTCGACTTGGCACTGTGTAAAACAGAAAACCACCCATCGGAATACCTGTCAGAACAACTATTTGTACTAACGAGGTGATTACCGATGGCTGATTCCTGTGCCTGGAAGGTCCCGGATAATCTCGAAACCTTGTGTAGGTGAATATCACGTGGTATGTGTTGGGATATTCTAAATTCTAATCTTTGGGATGTCTTGCCAACGTAGTCAGCTCCACACTGACACATGAATTTATAAACTACAGAATTCTTTTGAATGGCTGGCAAAACATCCTTACGAAAAGAAGAGAAAAAGGTTCGAGTCGTGTAAACTACCCTCAACATGGTTGCCGGAAAACAACGTTGAGTAGAAGAAGAAATCCTTTCAACAATGTCAACGCCGTCAGAACCCAACCAAGGGAGTTTCAAATAAATAGGGCAACGTGACGGGCAAATAAATTTACCACCATTAAATAAAGCAACTTTACGTGCAATGGTGCCTTTTATAGTATTGATGGGATATCCATTGACAAGAAAAATATTAGTAATCTCACCTAGTTCTGCATCGAGTCGTGTTGGTGAACAAATCATAAGAGCTCGATGAGTGAGAGTACCAATAAGATTTATTTATTTTTTTTTTTTTCTTGCTCTTGGGGCGAAGGAAAACCAATTTAGATAAAGGACTGTAAATGTTGGTTTTCTATACACACAGGTTTCAAATGATAAACCAGATTTAGACACTAAAACATCGAGGAATAGTAAGGAACCACAATCCTCGACTTCCATAGTGAATTGCAACGATGGATGCAAGTCACAAAGAAGAAGAAGAAACTGTTCAGCATCACTCCGAGAGGGAAAACAAGCAAATTTGTCATCAACGTAACGTGTGTAGAAAGCCGGCTTGGTCACCTTGGAAAATAATTGGTTTTCCAAAAATCCAACGAAAATGTTGGCTAACGATGGACCAAGAGGGCTGCCCATGGATATACCATCAATTTGCCGATACATTATATTATTGAAACTGAAGGAAACTGATTTAGTAGCAAGTTCCATCAGTTCAACAAAAATTCGTTCAGGAAACTGTGGAGACTTTAAGGGGCCACGGTAAAGATAATCTGCACATATACCAATGGTTTCATCCAAAGGTACATTGGTAAACAGACTACTAATGTCAAAGGAAGCCAAGAACTCGGTGTCCTTTGAGAGAGATAATTTGTGTATAGAAGACACAAATTGGAAGGAATCAGAGATACAATAGTTCGAATAAAAAGTAAGTACGGGCTTAAGAATATTAACTAACCATTTACCAAGTGCATGTTGTGCAGAAGCCAACATTGATAGAATAGGCCGTAAAGGAACGTTAGGTTTATGAACCTTGGGTAAGCCGTACATTCTAGGCTTTGAGAGCCGATAGGTCGTATTCCTTCATATATCTCTTTAGAAATAAACTTGCTTTTATAAAGTTGAAGAAGCCTTTTCTGGATTTTTATTTCCATACGAAAAGTGTCATCGTGGCTTAAACCACCCATCTTGAAAAATTTATTTTTATCATCCAAAATGTTACACATTTTGGAGATATAATCTACTTGGTTCAGGATTACAACGCCTGAACCTTTGTCTGGACGAGTGATATAAATATCAGAGTTCGACTTAAGTAATTTCGCAGTTTCAAAATGATTTTTCTGCCAAATACAATCGCTAGATTTAGTACGTATAGCAGAAAACCTCCGACCTAATTCACCCAACTGGATTTTAACCCTAGTTAATTCATCAGTGGAAATAGGCGAATGTCTTTTTAGTTGAGAATATAATAGTTCAATCTCACTAAATATGTTGATTTTATCAACACGGAGGGGAGGAATGCAAAATTCTAAGCCGGCAGACAAGACAAATTTTTCAGTATTTGATAGAGCATAAGACGAATAATTAAATATATGTTTATCCGAATATGCTCTAGTGCCGAACTTCTTGGTAATCAAATTCTGCAAATATTTATTATATGAAGAATTGGTTTTGTTGAGGGTGAAAATATCGCCATTAGACAGAAACTTTGAAAAGCGAAGTTTGTCAAAGAAAGAAAATTCCTTCCAAACCATAGCCCAAAGTATAAGATATTTACTTCGTAACGAACTATAAGAATCGGAGTTAAATAGGATTTCGTCTTGTAAAAATACACGTTGAACTGCTAACGAATTTCTACATTTAATTTTAGAAATTCGGTGACAGATATAACCGGGAGCTACATGATTTAAGCGGCAAGATTTGAGAAAATTTATCCTACACCTCAAAACGATTAATTTATTTTTAATGCGTATGACGTTATTTAACGTTTTGATGAATTGGGGGTTGTACTGACCTCGAAAATATGTAAGTAAATTACGTGTACAACAGAATGGTAGGATTAATTTTAGAGGAAGCATTATTAAAATCAATGAAAAAGACGAGTGGAAAAAAAAAAAAAAGGAAAATTGTTAAAATTACCTTAAGGCCTTGTCGTCTGACCCTCTGAGAGGAAACGTCAGAATGGTAAATTAAAAACTAAAAGTCGAATGAGAAATGAAGGGGGGAGAAAAAAAAATAAAATAAATAAAACTTATTTCAGTTGGAGGAAACGAATGAGAAGAGGAAAAAAAAAAAAAAAAAAAATTAAATCTCTCAACGGTATGGTGGCTTTGAATCATTAAAGATCTCCAACTGATGTTTCAAAATCTTTTGTCTACACAGGCTAGGTCGATAGTTGTTAATGACTGACGCCTCAAGAATATTGAGATGGTAGTTCGACCTGGCACTGTGTAAAACAGAAAACCACCCATCGGAATACCTGTCAGAACAACTATTTGTACTAACGAGGTGATTACCGATGGCTGATTCCTGTGCCTGGAAGGTCCCGGATAATCTCGAAACCTTGTGTAGGCGAATATCACGTGGTATGTGTTGGGATATTCTAAATTCTAATCTTTGGGATGTCTTGCCAACGTAGTCAGCTCCACACTGACACATGAATTTATAAACTACAGAATTCTTTTGAATGGCTGGCAAAACATCCTTACGAAAAGAAGAGAAAAAGGTTCGAGTCGTGTAAACTACCCTCAACATGGTTGCCGGAAAACAACGTTGAGTAGAAGAAGAAATCCTTTCAACAATGTCAACGCCGTCAGAACCCAACCAAGGGAGTTTCAAATAAATAGGGCAACGTGACGGGCCAATAAATTTACCACCATTAAATAAAGCAACTTTACGTGCAATGGTGCCTTTTATAGTATTGATGGGATATCCATTGGCAAGAAAAATATTAGTAATCTCACCTAGTTCTGCATCGAGTCGTGTTGGTGAACAAATCATAAGAGCTCGATGAGTGAGAGTACCAATAAGATTTATTTTTCTTGCTCTTGGGGCGAAGGAAAACCAATTCAGATAAAGGCCTGTAAATGTTGGTTTTCTATACACACAGGTTTCAAATGATAAACCAGATTTAGACACTAAAACATCGAGGAATGGTAAGGAACCACAATCCTCGACTTCCATAGTGAATTGCAACGATGGATGCAAGTCACAAAGAAGAAGAAGAAACTGTTCAGCATAACTCCGAGAGGGAAAACAAGCAAAAGTGTCATCAACGTAACGTGTGTAGAAAGCCGGCTTAGTCACCTTGGAAAATAATTGTTTTGTTTTTTTGTTTTTTTTTTTTTCCTCCTCTCATTCGTTTCCTCCAACTGAAATAAGTTTAATTTATTTATTTTTTTTCTCCCCCCGTTCATTTCTCATTCGACTTTTAGTTTTTAATTTACCATTCTGACGTTTCCTCTCAGAGGGTCAGACGACAAGGCCTTAAGGTAATTTTAACAATTTTCCTTTTTTTTTTTTCCACTCGTCTTTTTCATTGATTTTAATAATGCTTCCTCTAAAATTAATCCTACCATTCTGTTGTACACGTAATTTACTTACATATTTACGAGGTCGGTACAACCCCCAATTCATCAAAACGTTAAATAACGTCATACGCATTAAAAATAAATTAATCGTTTTGAGGTGTAGGATAAATTTTCTCAAATCTTGCCGCTTAAATCATGTAGCTCCCGGTTATATCTGTCACCGAATTTCTAAAATTTAATGTAGAAATTCGTTAGCAGTTCAACGTGTATTTTTACAAGACGAAATCCTATTTAACTCCGATTCTTATAGTTCGTTACGAAGTAAATATCTTATACTTTGGGCTATGGTTTGGAAGGAATTTTCTTTCTTTGACAAACTTCGCTTTTCAAAGTTTCTGTCTAATGGCGATATTTTCACCCTCAACAAAACCAATTCTTCATATAATAAATATTTGCAGAATTTGATTACCAAGAAGTTCGGCACTAGAGCATATTCGGATAAACATATATTTAATTATTCGTCTTATGCTCTATCAAATACTGAAAAATTTGTCTTGTCTGCCGGCTTAGAATTTTGCATTCCTCCCCTCCGTGTTGATAAAATCAACAAATTTAGTGAGATTGAACTATTATATTCTCAACTAAAAAGACATTCGCCTATTTCCACTGATGAATTAACTAGCGTTAAAATCCAGTTGGGTGAATTAGGTCGGAGGTTTTCTGCTATACGTACTAAATCTAGCGATTGTATTTGGCAGAAAAATCATTTTGAAACTGCGAAATTACTTAAGTCGAACTCTGATATTTATATCACTCGTCCAGACAAAGGTTCAGGCGTTGTAATCCTGAACCAAGTAGATTATATCTCCAAAATGTGTAACATTTTGGATGATAAAAATAAATTTTTCAAGATGGGTGGTTTAAGCCACGATGACACTTTTCGTATGGAAATAAAAATCCAGAAAAGGCTTCTTCAACTTTATAAAAGCAAGTTTATTTCTAAAGAGATATATGACGGAATACGACCTATCGGCTCTCAAAGGCCTAGAATGTACGGCTTACCCAAGGTTCATAAACCTAACGTTACTTTACGACCTATTCTATCAATGTTGGCTTCTGCACAACATGCACTTGGTAAATGGTTAGTTAATATTCTTAAGCCCGTACTTACTTTTTATTCGGACTATTGTATCTCTGATTCCTTCCAATTTGTGTCTTCTATACACAAATTATCTCTCTCAAAGGACACCGAGTTCTTGGCTTCCTTGACATTAGTAGTCTGTTTACCAATGTACCTTTGGATGAAACCATTGGTATATGTGCAGATTATCTTTACCGTGGCCCCTTAAAGTCTCCACAGTTTCCTGAACGAATTTTTGTTGAACTGATGGAACTTGCTACTAAATCAGTTTCCTTCAGTTTCAATAATATAATGTATCGGCAAATTGATGGTATATCCATGGGCAGCCCTCTTGGTCCATCGTTAGCCAACATTTTCGTTGGATTTTTGGAAAACCAATTATTTTCCAAGGTGACCAAGCCGGCTTTCTACACACGTTACGTTGATTACACTTTTGCTTGTTTTCCCTCTCGGAGTGATGCTGAACAGTTTCTTCTTCTTCTTTGTGACTTGCATCCATCGTTGCAATTCACTATGGAAGTCGAGGATTGTGGTTCCTTACCATTCCTCGATGTTTTAGTGTCTAAATCTGGTTTATCATTTGAAACCTGTGTGTATAGAAAACCAACATTTACAGGCCTTTATCTAAATTGGTTTTCCTTCGCCCCAAGAGAAAGAAAAATAAATCTTATTGGTACTCTCACTCATCGAGCTCTTCCGATTTGTTCACCAACACGACTCGATGCAGAACTAGGTGAGATTACTAATATTTTTCTTGCCAATGGATATCCCATCAATACTATAAAAGGCACCATTGCACGTAAAGTTGCTTTATTTAATGGTGGTAAATTTATTGGCCCGTCACGTTGCCCTATTTATTTGAAACTCCCTTGGTTGGGTTCTGACGGCGTTGACATTGTTGAAAGGATTTCTTCTTCTACTCAACGTTGTTTTCCGGCAACCATGTTGAGGGTAGTTTACACGACTCGAACCTTTTTCTCTTCTTTTCGTAAGGATGTTTTGCCAGCCATTCAAAAGAATTCTGTAGTTTATAAATTCATGTGTCAGTGTGGAGCTGACTACGTTGGCAAGACATCCCAAATATCAGAATTTAGAATATCCCAACACATACCACGTGATATTCGCCTACACAAGGTTTCGAGATCATCCGGGAACTTCCAGGCACAGGAATCAGCCATCGGTAATCACCTCGTTAGTACAAATAGTTGTTCTGACAGGTATTCCGATGGGTGGTTTTCTGTTTTACACAGTGCCAGGTCGAACTACCATCTCAATATTCTTGAGGCGTTAGTCATTAACAACTATCGACCTAGCCTGTGTAGACAAAAGATTTTGAAACATCAGTTGGAGATCTTTAATGATTCAAAGCCACCATAACGTTGAGAGATTTAATTTTTTTTTTCCTCTTCTAATTCGTTTACTCCAACTGAAATAAGTTTTATTTATTTTATTTTTTTTTCTCCCCCCTTCATTTCTCATTCGACTTTTAGTTTTTAATTTACCATTCTGACGTTTCCTCTCAGAGGGTCAGACGACAAGGCCTTAAAGTAATATATATATATATATATATATATATATATATAAATTATATCTTGTAAAACTGCTAATACAAACGTTTGATGCCATTAGTAGAAGGACATTGTTCAAAGTATTTGTGCAACTATATGCATACATTTTGATTGTTTAGTGGTTTCACGGACAAGCACTTTGCATTCTACTTAGTACACCGACTCGTGTTTCCAACTGAAATAACGTTAAAGGATCAGCGTTCGGATATTGTAACTTGCTCCGTCATTTGAAATAGTGTTTCATTCCATTTCTATTTCAGGACATTTTGACTGGACACACCAGCATAAGTTAGAAATATATGAAGATCGACGAGGGCAATGTGTAAGAAATTGTTTGTAAAAAATGTATTTCTTATGGAAGTCAGATAACGTACATTTTTAAATCATATAATGTTTATAGTGAAGTATGGTGAACATGAAATATCAAGGCATCTGTATTATATTTAAAACAACATTAGGCATTGGCCATACGTGATTATAATAACGAGTTGGTTAATTAAAAGGTTGTATGATATACACAATATGAAAAGCCCATCTTGTCACCAACTTGTTTAGGATAAAGGACCATCTTGCATAGCACCCCGTTTGATAAACGATTTGCATCACTATCTGTTCATGTGGGAGAAGGTACAGTTTTGACACAACTTAATATGTTTTTCTTCATGTTTTGAGAGAAAGCCGAAATACAATAGATGGATTCGTAGTGTACTACGGCTGATGTTAACGTATTACAATATAATAGCGTTTGCAATCGTGCTGTCATTTTATGTTAGCACTTATTTGCTTTTCTTTTAGTAATGTTTAGTAATGCTTACTAACCAATAACATATATTGTTATTAGTTCCTTACGGTTTACTATTTAATTGGACAGTGGCGAAACTTCCTACACACAAATGCATGAATAGCACTTTATCGAAACCTTTTAAAATGTCGTTGGCATATTTGTTTCGGCGCACCTTTTTTTTAATGGATAAAATATGTGATGCATAGCTATTCGAATATTCCATTGACGCTGACTTTATATATTAGTTAAGAACATTAAGCTGCTTTACCACAATTGACAACTTAACAATGTAGGTGTATATATTCCTTGTGATCTGTGTGTCTCCCCAGATTCCAGGATAACATCTATTTAGTCTGGTTGACTATCTAGCAAAGTCGTGTTACTTGAGGTGAGGTCAGTTACAGAATGTTCACCATCTCTCGTATTGAACAGTGTATATATGTGTCAGGGGATCGGATTTGGGATTCGAATACTACGTTATTTAAAATATTTGGTCAGAGTGTACTGGTTGGGTTAAGTGTCCTCATACCAGGTTGTCCTGAAAAAATAAAATACAGAGAGAGCGAAGAGAGTAGATGGTTGTGTCTAGTAGGTAATTTAAACTCTGCTGTATATATATATATATATATATATATATATATATATATATATATATATATATGTAAAAATAAAAATGGAATAAAGAATAAGCAATTCAACAACTATGACTCTGGCTAATTTTTAACCCTTGTTCCTCTTCTTCCTCCTTCTCCTCCTCCCCTGCTTCCTCCTCCTCCCTTGTTTCGAACCCCGACGTTAACTGCTTCAAATTACTACGAATCCTAGTAGACATTGTACGTTCTGAATCCGAATCGGATTTCAATCAGCAGGCGATATCCAAGCACTGATTTTTTTCTCTCTCTCTTTTTCTTTTTTAGCAGCTTTCGACAACCAAATGTCGATTTACCCTTTCTTACGTTTGCTCTTGCTTTCTCTTCTTCTTCTTCTTCTTCTTCTTCTTCTTCTTCTTTTTCTTCTTCTTGAACTGACGTTCTAAAGACACTGGTTGATTGGTCTCTCTTTCTTCTTCTTCCTCTTCTTCATCTTCTTTTTCTTTCTCTTTTCATAACATTCCTCGCGTCCTTTTTGCCCCTTTTTTGTTGTTCTCTGCACGTGAAATTTTCTTCCAATCGCATTCTTTGTATAAATTTGAAAACTTTTCCGTTTTGAAATAAAGTTTACTACCCGAACGAAAATGGTCGTATCTACGGCCGAAATATCTCGGTAGAACTTTACAACATGAGTTGTTGAGTTTATTTTTGTTAGTTGTTGAATTGCTTTTTCTTTATTCCATTTTTATTATTACATATTGTCTGAAACATTGTTTCTTTTTTCTCATATATATATATGTGCTGCATATATGTATACGTATTGGATATATGTCTGTGTTTTGTATATGTATTGCTTATATTCATGTATGTTTGCGCGTATGCATGGTGTTTTCAGCTATCATATGATGCAAACACATTTACCAATTCAAGAAGGTATATTTCCTATTATTTGCAAAGATTACAGAGATAGACTCAAATACCGAATAAGAAAAAATAGCAGATATGTTTCGTGTGTTCTAGAGATACACTAATAAGAAGAGAGAATACTAAATGTCAGATCAGAACAAATTAATGGGTAGCGAACAGAAAAGAGAAAATAATGTATGTCTGGGTTGTGTTAGACATACATGTATAGGACTACAGTAGTTGCAAAATCGATAGGAATGTGTCATACATATATATATATATATATATATATATATATATATATATATATATATATATATAGGGTGGGCCAAAATAAGGGTCCTATATTTAAATTTGAATAACTTGAATTTGAATAACTTCCACAAAATAAAAGTTAAACTCACCAAACTTTATGTGTGTGTAGACTGACCCTTCCGAGATTTTTTGAAATAAACAAAACAAATTTTAGCCGAAAAACATTTCTTAAAACTTACAAAAACTAAAGTATTGTTTTTTACACTGTTTTGAGTTTTTTAAGCAAAAATAATGTTTTCTAAATGAGGGTACGTTCCTTAGGGCTAATACGGCTCATGCTTGCTTCGGAAGGGGTCCTTTACTTATTCTAAAAATAAAAAAACATCAATAAATAAAAAAGTTATGAATTTTTAAAAATAGGACCCTTATTTTTGCCCACCCTGTATATATATATATATAAATATACATTAATAGAAATGCAGAGAGAGAAAGACATAGATAGAGACGGTGATTGGAATATTACTTTCTATTATTAAGTGCTCGTTATTATTACTAAAATAAAATTCCTTCCAGAAGTTGCCATGATGTGAAAGTGTATAGCACAGAGTTTATCTTAACATATACTATGGGAGGCAGCAATCGCAACACATTTCTACACTTGCCTAGAAACTGCATCAACTGATTTCACAAGAAACTTTTTGAGGTGTCGTTTTTACTAATGAGTCAACACGTGTCAAGGCTAACATCCACGCAGGAGACTAAGATCAACAATATGAATAGTTTTGCAGGTGAGCAGTGATGAATACTATTAGAAAATTGAAAACAGCAGCCAATGCCAAAAAACAGCATTTTTGCTCATCGTCAAAAACATCGCTCGTAAAATGTGAAGACTAAATAAAAATAACGCACAATTAATAGCTTTGGCTACCCCATTCATTTCTTGTAAGAATTATATTTCAGTAATAACTTACAAATATAAATTACAAGTATAGTGCGTTACTTTTCAATCATCGTTTTTATATATATATATATATATATATATATATATATATATATGTGTGTATCGAGGCAGCAT
>OY744526.1:140224007-140251507 GCA_963556195.1 Sepiola atlantica
GGGAAGAACACAGAGGAACTTTGATAACCATAACATAAGAATGGGCATGAAATTGATACACTGAACGCGAGGACCCAAAAATTAGTCGGAATATATCAGAAATAGGTCTGGTAATTTGTCTCGTGTTAAGTTTTATAAAGCAATAACAATTTTAAATGGACAGTCTAGAAAAATCTATTTTAAGATAAAACTCATGTAAATTATATCTTATCATAAGAAAAATGTTTGTTTTTTAGTGTAAGATTATATGAAATGCACGTAAGACAATTCCTTAAATAGGCTTAAGTTTGAGAGATGTGTATTAAACAGATCTGATTATCTATGAGACTTGCCATGATCTCGACATTTTTTAATGGATATTTAATCAGGGGCGCAGTGGTGTAATACATTGCATTGTTTTAGTTCGATGTTTACTAGGTGCTGCTTAGGGTATAAGATCCGAGCCTGAGGTTGATGTTCGATGGTGATGAAAGGAGTATAGTCGCGCTTTCAATGCATTTGCGGCGTGAGAGAGAGAGAGTGTTCGCTTTTGAGTAGAGTGCCGTCTGAAACGTTTAGATTGTGGGTGAAAGTGTTCCTGTGTATCACTAGAGCGTTTGTGGAAATGTCGTGTTTGAAGTCCAGCTTGTGTTCGTATATGCGAGATTTGAAGTTACTGGACGTTTCCCCAATGTAAAACCCCACTGCCGGCATATACAAAATGAAATTTGCCGCATGTCCGATGTTTCACATTGGGGAAACGTCCAGGAACTTAAAATCTCGCATATACGAACACAAGCGGGACCTCAAACACGACATATATATGTGTAACGGGTGGGCTTATTATGTTGAGTGCATTAATTAATATTAATAAAACAATGTTCTCTGTGCATCTCTATTACATTTAATTCTGTGTACAAGTTCAATTTTTTTTTGGAAACGAGCCATAGTGTTTTGTTGTTTTTATTTTATTTTACTGCTACTTGAGCCGAGATAAACCTTCTGGCTCGAAATCAATATTTGGTCGGTGTTTTCTTTTCTCAAATGAGTCTATAAAAGAGATCTGTATCCTTTAACACGACAATAAATACAAATGGCGAAACAACGAAGGAACGGGGAATAAATCTTACTCAATTGACGCTAAGTTAATGCGATTATATTTTATTTCTCTTGGGTCATATATATGTAATAGGGTACCTCACCTTTCCATCATTTCGCCACTTTAATAAGTATCTTTCATTGCATGTATAACTCTGAAAATTAAGTTATGTTCTAAAAGTCAGTGTAATCTATATACACTTTTTTCTAGTGCTTTTCTTACTATAAGTTTGTATTACATGCTTACTATATTTAAATAACTGATGAGAGAGCGACGGAAGCGCGCCCCATTTCTTGAACAAATAATACAAGTTTGTCTTTAGATGATTGCTTGTTTATTTCCGGTACGTCTTTTGACAGTAACGTTATATTTTTAGTTAAAGTATGCCAATATGTTCAATGATAGGGTCCAGCATATCATAATATTGCTGTAGGTATTGTGATACGCATTCCATATATTATATATAATGTGTTACACATTTACTCATATTCATTTAACAGTTCATAATTTTGTGTTAATTCATTAGTTTTTTTGAGATATTTTTTTAAATTGTAACACATTATTGGCAGATGTGTATTGTCACTCTGTAAATCTGATATTGTTTGCCCGTTAAAATATATATATATATATATATTAAGTAAATATTTTCTATACATTTGGTGAGCCTTAAATATATACGCACGATAGTGGAAGTTGCAAATTCGTATTGATCGTAATATAAGCTTGATACCCTTATACAGTATATTACCAATCGAACTGGGTTATATCTCATCTTCTTGAACAAATGTTGGTGTATTATTTGCTTTAATAGCTAATACATGACACATTCTTAATAAATCAATCTAATCTTACAGCTATCTATTTTATTTGTGTTTGTTTAATACTATTTTTAAAAATATAACGTTCAATAAGACCACTACGACACTTTAGTTGAGATTATTTTGTTTAAAGACATATGGATACATCATTTAGCGAGTTAATGTCGAATAGCATTGCCGATCTAAATAAACTCTTTGTATATTATAAATGTAATATATATAACTAGGAAGAGGGTATATGTTAAATCATTATACAACGTATTAAATGCATATTAAATCGTAGATAATAACCAATAAATACACTGTAGAACATTTATTACATAACACCCCATGTATCTATTTGGCGAATGGAGCACCTACGAATCCTACAGCACATTTGTATCAAGATCTAACATTGTGTTTATCTTCATGTGTTCATGACCTCAAAGGTTACAGTTACATTATTATTGAAACACAATTGAAGTAATAAGAATATCTGTTAGCTTTATATATATATATATATATATATATATATATATATATATGTAAATATATATATATATATATAAATATATATATATATATATATACATATATATATATATATATATATAAATATATATATATATAAATATATATATATGTATAAATATATATATATATATAAATATATTTATATACATATATATATATAAATATAAATATATATATATATATACATATATATATACATATATATATTTATACATATATACATATATATATATATGTATATATACATATATATATATACATATATATATACATATATATATATACATATATATATATATACATATATATATACATATATATATGCATATATATATATATATTCACACATATATATATATATATATATATATATATATATATATATATATATATATATATGTATGTATGACTGATAATGTAGAATACAATGGTTTAAAAGAGAACGTTTTCAAAGTGTATTACTATGTAAACAAACAACCAAGAAAAATCTGAGACTAATTAATACTCTGTAATGTAGGGACACTAGATGTTCCTTTCTACTAAATACTTCAAATACGATTTATTTTTTCAAAAGATATATTAAAAAACTCATTGAAGCAATCGCGTCCGTAATAGCAATATTGTCTATATATACTACGCTCTATTCTGGGAATCTAGACACATTAAACACACGTATATCAAATAACAATAGTTGAAAAATCAGAAAATTAATCCACGATTGTAGAAAAATGCAGCGAAAAATAAAATTGCATATTCAATGCAACTAAGGCAAAGCTTTTTTTTATTTTACAATTATATTTACCCTTCCCAAGCATCGACTAGCATGGTTGATAATACCTTTCTTAAAATCCTAGCGTTTACATTCCTCGGCTTGACATTCACAGGCTACAGAAATTAAAATCATACATAGGATGCACTAAAAAGGCTGCTAAAAAGAAAATGGGTTCGCTTTACCGGAGTAGGAAATCACCCAACACTACCAGTATCGTATATCACTATAAATCCACCATTCGTTCATTCTTGAAATATTGTTTCAACATCCGGGCCAATTCTCCAACAACTAGTCTGCCCATTTTGGCCTAGATGCAAATACATTATCTAACTAAATAACTTCATCCTGCAATATCGCCGCAATCTTGTTTGACAATGTGTTCCCAAAAAAATATATAGCATTTGTTGCCCTTTTACGTAAATATTCCTCAGTAACACAATTCAACCCCTATTCACCGTAACGGTTCGCAAATGATAGAACATTTATTCTCTACTTCATTTCTTGCCCGTGTTATTACTTACTTTCTTTTAGTTGTCCAAACTGTAGAAACACGCAGAAAAGTAAATGTAATATTAATAAATATATTGATGCACTTAAGATGCCCCTTGTAAATCCACAGCACCTATATATATATATATATATATATATATATATATATATATATATATATATATATATATATATATATATATATATATATATAATGGCAGTGGCCAAATACACATTATACATAGGTAGACACGGATTGCTGATCTGTATCCTTATTTTATTCTAGATTTTCCTTGAGATTTTTGAAGGCGAAAGAGTACATTTAATATGACTTGAGTCGCCATGTGTTCGTTGCCACCGGCATTTCTCGTGATAAAATAACAGATGTTGATGTGTACTGTGAAACACCTCTGGGCATACGTGTCTCTCATAGCAAACTAGTCTTCTTTTAAAGGGCTTTTCTCGAATGCCTGGTCAACAAGCAATCATCGCTTAACCGCAATGACCTGAAGCGATATTATGTTCGTGAACTTCATAGTTAACCTGAAGTTCTCTTCAAGTTTTAACGTTTGAATTTACGACTACGTAAAACCTTCGAATCCCTCAGATAAACTAGTTATACACTGACTTACACAGTGACCAAACTCAAACAACTGGCTTAAACTCGTTCACTGTCTATGTTCTGTCAAGTATTGCACTAATGAATGTTTTACAGAGTTAATGTCACAAAATAAAATAGTTAAACAACATAATGTTTTTAATTGGGCCATAACGAAGTAAATTCTATCATTATATAACGCATGTTTTACATAAATGTCAATTCGATTCACACATGATGAGACTGTGGACTTACCTCTCCCCACACCAATACTTAACCTCGCTGATGACGTGTTTATCATTACTATCTCATGTTTAAAACATTATATAAAATCTACATTCTACTACAAATATCCGCTTGTCACGTAAACACTTTATATATATATGAACGTGCAATGTTCCCCCATTCGCCATGCCCGGTTTTCTATCGTCCTCGCTTTCTTCCCGTACGAAAGCAACGTTAGTGATGCACGTTTTACCAGTAGCAATATCCATTTATCAGACGATTGCTTTTTTACACCAGTAGAGCGACATATTTGCAGCATTTAATATACGACTGCAGTAAGAGAACCGTTAAGCTTATTAACTTTTATTTTGATCTTGCGTTTTGGGGGAAACCCATCTCACTTGAGGTACGTCATACTATTTTCTCCAAGTAATTACTTTGATTCACTTTTATTCTTTTAGCTTAATGATAATACTTGAAAGTATTTGTTCTATTTCTGATGAATCCCCTTCCTTTTATAACTTTCACATCAGACCTTAAAAAGAAAACTCACAGCAAATATGTTGCTACGTTTACACTTATGGCAGCCATGCAACTTCCGATCACTACCAGTCCAAAACAAGTGATCAATGCGTCTTTATTAGACACACAATTTGTATTCTTATTTTCTAAGGATACATTTCTTTCTCCATTATTTCAGAAGGAAACAGGTCGATAATGACTAAAGTTATTATTCCAATTGTATTATATATTTGCATTTCATTATATTAAAGTATTCCTTAAACCAACAGCATATTACATAGTTGGACCCACACTGGAATTGAAAAATAAAACATATAACCACAAAAGTAAACCTAATAACAAAAAAAAACGGATATAGTACATCACATCCTCTTTCTCCACAAATAGTTGTTTCTAGTCTACGTCAAATATAACGGTATGTCTATGGCAGGTTTTCGACTGAAAGTTTTCTTTCCTCCTTTTTTGTTTTGTAAAGACAACACTAAACTTCCATGAAAAAAGTGTCCTTTCTGAATAAGAGATCGATAGATTCTGTGATTGAGTACTGTGGTCATGTAAACTCCGCAATATTATTTTCCCCACATCCTATTTCCTAGAGAATAGCTGTTTCTAGTCTATCTCTAATGTGATGTTATGTTCATGTTAGGTTTTCGACTGGGCTCAAATATCTAGCTACCACTAAATAAAAGAAGTGTTCTTTCTCTCTCTTTTTTACAAAGAAAACACACCACTTCAGTGTAAAAAGTGTTTTAGAACAAAATACGACAGGCCTGCTTCTGCATCTACTAGAGCACTGTCGTCTTTAAGTCAAATGTTAAATACTTGTTGAGCCGTCATCTCGGATAATCATTTTTTTAAGGTAACCTTGTTCATGATTCCGGCCCTATTTTGGTGTCGGTCAACGTCCAACTGACGATATCTATAACTTCAATGCTCAACAGCTACCTGATAAGTGTTGTCAAATTAGTAAAAAAGAGCCCCATATATTTGGTGAAAACATCGGTAAACTTTAAGAATGTATACAAAGGGCTTTTTAGAAAAAAACACCTTCCTTTTCCTGTAAAAGTAAAGATGTTAATACAAATGGGTGATATATTTTTTTAAGGAAACAATGCACATATAATTTACATAATTACGTTGACACCGTCTATTATGATAATGCAGTTATTACAATTGTAAATATTGTTCTATATCGAAATTTAATCCAGCAAAGCTGATATGAATTCTGAAGAGAAGATGTATATATATATATATATATATATATATATATATATATATATATATATATATATATTTATATATATTTATATATATATATATATATATATATATATATATATATATATATATATATATTGACAATTACGTAAATTAGTTAAATGATGGGTTCTTGAGAGTGCTTGCAGTAGAAACATTTGAATGTGAAACTTGATTAGAAATATCCACTGAATTTTAAAATAAATTTTTCAGTAGTTTCAAAGTAAGTATCGAGGCAGGTACTAGATTTATCTTTGAGTTCATACAACCAGACTTATTGCAAGAAGAAGTAACATTAATCGCACATGCACAATGTAAAACATAAATAACCAATTATATATGGAATTGTATTTTCTGAATCATCCACTTAACATTATATGGTTGACGTTCAAGGGTCGACACTAAATAAGATAACACAGTAATATATTGGTGTTGCTATCTTGAAGAGCCGATCATTATCAGAACACCCAGGTGTATATTTACACGAGTCTGTATTTAGTGAAGTACAGAATATTAAGTTACAAAAAGATGGATCGTTACCTCTATCCTATAACAAGAAGGTAGGACACAAGGTTGGCAGATGGAATTTGTGTGGCCAGCGGACTAGACGCAGCGCACTCTGGTCCAGTCAAAATGACTGGGCAGTCCCGTCGATATTCCCCGGTCGAGCCATTTGCAATGAAAACACTTCTTCTAAGAAGCTAGGTCTGTGAGGCCGGACATTTTAGAACTACACATAACAATCCTTCAGCCCTATAGAAGAAATAAAACCATTAATCATAATGGCCCACCTCCGTCGGACTGATTTTCGAGAATGGATTTTCCACATGGTAAGAATGGCGTCTCTCTGATATATAACGTATGACTGTGAACTAAATATTTGTATTTTCTTCTGTACCACCGCAGGAACGTGTAGCAAAGGGCCGGGAGGTGGGGAGAAACAAGTCAACGCACCTAAAGGAGGGGCAATCTGGCTTATTAAAAATTGCTTTGCCAGCTAATCAGATTCGCCGGTTAGGACACCTCAAGCAGTTAGCAATAAACTAACTCTACACCAAAGATGGGGAGGTGTTGAAGGATGGACCTCATGGGACTCCCCATGGCAAAGACCTTATATGTATATATATATATATATATGTATGTATATATGTATATGTATATAAATATATATATATATATATATATATATATATATATATACAACGTAGGATTTAAGTTGAAAAATACTTGTAATCCAGGGTTTCGAATCGTACGAAACGTATACGCACATTGATAATAAACAATAACAAATATTTTATATTTGTCGCTCCTCGTAAAATAAGTAGAGAACTCTAAATGGTAGCTCACACACAGCATGACGTCACTTGCTTTATATGCATCATTCCTTTTTTAATACAAGTAGAATGCCTGGATATCGTGCCGCTTTTAAATGTGTTAAATTATCATTGTTTATCGGAATTTCAAATATTGGCGGCGCGGTAAAAGACGTTGGTTTTAAGTTGAAAACTGCTTGTAATTCAGGGTTTCGAATCGTACGACCGGTAGTGAATAGTCATATCTCTATGCTGATTACTCCTGATTGAAAAGGGACGAAACGTATACTTACATAGATAATAAACAATAACTAATATGTATATATATATATATATATGTATGGCTACTACTTTTTCTCATCAACCCATCATGTCAACCCAATATTGTCACGTACTTGCATGAAAGTTTTCTTAAAATTATCATCCTGAGGAAGTCTTACAAATAAAAACGAAACGTTGATTAATATATAAAGAAACATCCTTTTTTGTTTTTCCTTTTTCATTTCCCATATATATATATATATATATATATATATATATATATATATATATATATATATATATATATATATATATATATATATATATATTTGTCGCTCTTTGAAAGTAGAGCACTGTAATTGGTAGTATTAACACAGCATGACGTCACTTGCTTATAATGCATCATTGCTTAATAGAAGTAGAATGCCTCGACGTCAAAGCCGCCGTTAAAGTGTTAAAATTATCATAGTTTATTCGCTGTTTACAATTGGCCCAGCGATTTGGCGACGTCGGACTGGAGTTGAAAAATACTTGAGGTCCGGGGTTTCGAATCGCATGACCGGTAGTGAATAGTCATATCTTTATGCTGATGAGTCCCGATTTAAAAAGGACGAAACGTATACGTACATAGATAATAAACAATAACAAATATTTATTATATATATATATATATATATATATATATATATATATTGTTGACATATAACGTGTTCTAACGTATTTATCTATTTTGTGGTTTACTTGATGAAATTATTAGCTTGCCTTGTCTATTTGTGTGCTTGCATGTAATTAACGAACTATAAACACGCATCATATATGCATACAATAATAGATACATACAACATATTGAACTTCTATACACGTCATCTATGATAGTTTATATTTAAATATTATATCTTCTTGATCAGTTTCTAACTATTTCTGGAACTGATAATTTCAAATAGAAAAAAAAGAAATGATAGCATCGATGGTCAACACGAGAAAATAAAACGATATAATAATCGCATAATTGCCTATTTAAGCCTGTACACTTCGTCGATGTGTACTTTAATGACGGCTGTCATTAAAGGAAACATAACCCAGCTTCAAATACGCCGGAATTTTCTCACAACGATAGAAATGAACATCCCATAATCATACTTCTTTTTGCTTCTTCATTTTCTATCGTTTTTATTTTGGTTCTCGATTTAAAGCAATTATTTTTAGTGAGCATGAGTCTTTCTGTTTTATTGAGTTCAGGTATCAAGCTGTCAAAGACGAACTTGTCATGAACAGGACATTCTAGAAAAAATATATCATATGCACGAAATTGTGTAGTTTCTTTTTCTTTTCTGGACTTACATATTTCTTTCACATCTTTATAACAATTTTTTTAGCTATGTTTTGCTTTCATTTCCGACGTTTGGTTGTCAAGTGAAGATCACATGTGCTCTCAGGTTATTTTACTAGGCTATATGTTCTGTACGTTTTATTTGTATGTTGTCTCTACGCACGTACATAGATATCGGCTCCGTTGATCTAAGATTGACATGTCCAACTCAATTTAATATGAACCTATGACAGAGGATTTGAATACATGTTGTCAGGTCGTATGCGTTCTATTCGTAATGAGAGAGGATGATGTTACAAGACATCCTATTTGACCGCTCTCTACAGGAATGTATATTACTCTGAGTAAAAGATTACGTTAATTTAAACAATAATCTGAACAATGATCAACTAAATAACACCAATAAAGCATGCATTTACAAAAACATATCGGTTTATTAGATTATTATAATTACTCATAATATTACACAAATCATTCTATTTCCTTTATGCTGTCTTCTGATGAATTATAATACTTCGCGTTTGGCTTCATTGTTCGAGTAGTGTTGTGGATAATTCAAAGTGTAAATTATTTGCTAAGATGCACTCAACAAAAAATACTTTTTTATCTATAAATCATGAAGTAAATGTTGATGGTGAAACCCTTTTCAACAGTATACGCGCACATCTAAAAAAAACCCGCTGGTATAGAGTTTAGACAGCGAATAACCGAGCATTTATATATTGAAAAGATCAATGTAGCCAATCACTTACTTTAACAACGGTGTTATTGCATGAGAAATGTAAACTCTGTTGAATAATCCTAAATGTGAAAGATATGCTAATAAATCGTTAAAAGAAAAATCTTATTCACAGCGTTCCCTGTGATCTAAATAGTTTTCAATCGATTTCAAAATATGGCAACTTATTTATATTTTAAACATGGCTTTGCAAATGAATGATCGTGTTTTCTGTGAAGCTTTTCTGTTTTCTAAAAAAAACATATAATACTTATCTACGTGTCGAGTTCATTATATTGTGCATATAAATATATTCTTCAAATACCCTTGACATGGAACGTGCCACATTGTAACATGCTACATGGTAAGCTAAATATTCTAATTTACTTTCCTTTTTAAATTTAGTTTTCATCTCAGTTTGTATGTTATGATTACTTTAGTGACATGTATATTTTAATTTTCTGCTATACAACCACGATTACTTTGTGACATTGATTTATGTGTAAATTATATGCGTGTGTTTAATATATCAGTTATTTACGCATCGATGAACATATACCATTTGTAAAACCACTTTATCTAGCTTATCATAAGTTGGCTGTATTCTCTACGATAAGTGTACTGTTTCCAATATGTCTCATTTGCAATGAGATACACATTTATGTGTTTATACATCATAACACACGTAAATAAGTATGTGCTGAAAGACAAATATAAAAAGCAAAATCAGAATATATAGTAAATTATAAGTGACCCCATAATTAATTACTAACACAAAACGTAAAATACAAATATCATAATCACCAGAACTACGCCGGCACACTTACATATCATGGAAACACCTAATTGATCATAATACATCTCCCTTGACAGATACAAACGAAGGAGTACTTGAAACCAGTTAATTTATTACATAATGCTCATCTTCATCACATAGGTTTAATATGCCTCATCTCTTATTAGCATAACAATTTTACTAATGTCAGTGGCATGGGTAAACCATAAGCAGCAAACACTGCATTGGGATCGTGAATATATATTAATCCTTCGGAATTCTAATTTAAAAGTTATTATGGTTGTAATATGTTTTGGTTGCAATAAAGCAACAATGGCGAGACAAGTAAACCATGCTGTTTTATATTCAACAGTTATATTATATAACTTACCTTAAACAACATAGATGATAAATATAAATGTGCCTGATTAGTTGGCTAAGGATACGTTTTAAAATAGAGGGCATATTTGAGAGTTTTTAAAAGTGTATTCGTCCCAAACAAGCGAAATTGCAATAAAGCGTAAGCGACTATTATCATCCGGTATAGGTTTATAGTGAATACAACTGGTTACGGAGTTTAGAAACAAGTTATTTGTACACGTTAAATTTACATTTCTGCATGTTGGTATGGTAGGCAAACCAGGAAATAAGAAGTGAATTCCAATATAAACATAATCTATTAGAAAATAATCCGGACTGAAATGCCCTCTAGGGTAAACTGATAGAATTACTGTACTTGCCGGGTGTATAGAGAGTATTGTTGCACACAATTCGTTGGAGAAAATCACGTGGAAGTACTAGTAGAAAAAACAACACGGATGCGATACTGCGGAAGTGCCGATGAGTTTGAAGTGCGGAATTCATTCCGTTAGACTTCTGTTGTATCCTGTCAAGTGAGAAAAGCTTGTGCTTACTGGTAAAACTATTATAAATTAAACACAATGCTGGCTGTATAGATATATAAGAAATTTCCTATATGATATTTTTTGTAAACTGGTAGAGGGCCCCTACTGTATTGACAATATATTTTATGTACTTATTCCAACTCATGAGAATGTCAGACGGAGAAGGTTGAACGTTGCATTCACTGAAATGGTGCAATAAGCCATTCCAATCAATGGCTCCAATGGTTATAAATAGTTATTTATAAAAAAGAAGTTTCCGCTTTGAAGCGTTAAAAGGTGACATCCGTGTCGTGTTGTATTTATCTACCAAATGGAGGTCATGATTAAGAATATATCTCGACAAAGAAAGAAAATACAGTTTAATTTCCATGGATACTAACTAAATTATACATATCGCAGACTTAGCACTTCAATAAGCTGACTTATTGCTGAACACTTTACAAATACGAGAAGGGATTTACGTATATTACCGTGAACAATAAACTAGAGACCTTAACTTAAATCGTGAAATAGGAAAATGAGGATAATTAGCTGTTTTAAATGGCACTACTATGAAAAATTAAAATCAGAACTGCTATACAATAAATACGATATATATATATATATATAAATTCATCGCATACCACATGGTTCGGGCAAAAGTGCAAAAACAAACTTTATTTCGTAGTCAATTATTTATTGTTTTAGTGCCGAACAGGGAATCATGAGGGGATATCAAACTTTAAATTATAATTATTTCATGAATCAAAAACACATTCCCATGTGTCTGTCATTTTCATTAAGAAAACACACATTTTATTGACGTATTATTTCAATAAATAAACATACGTGAACATGTGTGCCTCTGAAAATTGCTAATGTTTTAAGACCTAAAGAAATCAAGAGTTGTTTTTAATCGTAACTACTGATTAGAATTGTTTTGTAATACTAGACGTGAATGTAAATAGACCACCCCGCCTAATTTAGATTCTATCTGTTGTATACTATAGTTATATAACATAGCATCACAAAACTGTAAAATGTAGACACTATTAGGTTTCTTTTAGACTCGTTTATTCGGAGTAAACATGTACACTTGCTCAAGTTCAGACGTGTATGTTCTATGTTCCCACATTTGAAGTCATAGCTATACTTTTATTTAACATATTACTATTATAAATAAACTGATATAAATTGTAATACACTGAGAGAAAAGTATACTAATATTAACAATACTTGACCTTATTTAGATTGATTATTTTATTGATGCACTGTCTGTTTATATGGACATATATCAGTTTTGTGTCATATGCCATGAAGCATTCTACTTCAAGTTTAATTGAGAGAAACATAGAAATACTATTTGATTAATTACCACACTATGTATTTATACAATTTGCATTCAAATATAAACATGGCAGGCCAACTAAACTGATCTTTAAGTCTAGCATAGTGTGAAATGATACTTACATGTAATGCACTAATATCTATTAGATTTCACACAAAGCGTTACAATCTTATATACATTTACAACACTTCCAAAAAATTCAGTACGAGAATAATATTCGATGTGTGAATACTAATCTCCGTGTATCGTGAGTACGATGATATTTCTAAACAGAAGGGTTATGGAGAGAGCCTCATACAGCCGAACTTTCGACTAACAATCTAATTTCGTTGACTGAACATCTCTCTAGTAAATGATTTTGTAGTTAAAGTAAGAAGATATACATATAATAGCAAGTTCTCTACTATGAAAATACGCACTATATATATATATATATATATATATATATGTATATATATATATATAAATATATATAGAGAGATATATACATATATCATGAACTCATTTAAAGAAAAATGTGTCTCCCTCTTTTCATATTAAGTTCCAACACTACATTTTACGAGTGGTTGATATTGGATTATTTCTATCGTGTTCTGTAAGATTTGACCAAAAGGTTAAATGAATTGAGTCATTGCCTTCGCATGATCAGTGCTTAGGGCTGTGTTCTTGGAGAACACAAGCGTCTAGTGGATTTAACGTCTATTTGTTGATCGCTTACTGTGACTTATTGGATAACACCGAAGTATTAGAAGCATACGCCAACGTAAAGCCTGATGAGGTTTGACCTGAAGAAATGTTGCCCTTCATAGATTACTCGATTTAATATTAAGTAATATCTGAATCGGATATAAGGACATATAAATGTTCGTAATACACTTACGTATGTATATAAAGAAGGTGCGTATATATATATATATATATATATATATATATATACATGTATATATATATATTGACCGATTTATTGATTGATGTTTTAGTTTACGTCCATAATGTTGTACACATTATGCATCGTTATTTACATCATTTAAACAATGGTACACAGTGTCTAATACACCTTTATATGTGATTGCACACATATATTGCGCTACACAGCTGCATGCATATATAAAGTCAAATTATATGTTTCTATTGTCAAATTCACGTATCTGTTAAAATAGTGGAATTGCATAGTAAATATTTCATTAAGGATACCAATATTATTTACAGAGACATCCAAGAGATAATAAACAATTATTCCGGGAGATTATAGAATTTAGAACCGATTAAGATATACGTTTGTTTGCTGGAAATGGCAATTAAACAAAAAGCTAATTTCTAATCCAATAAATATTGTTATCGACAATGACTTCTAGTGGCTTTCATAACATTATTTATTTACGTCTATACCAGTTTCCCCAAACGACAAATTCTCCCAACTATCACCCCTCATAAATATAAATGAAAAAAAAAACACGAACAAATGCCTTAATCAACCCATATCTATACTACTTTTTAAGAGCAATAATTATAACTTTCTCAGAAAGTATTTTACAAGTCATTAAGAGGTGACACTCCCATTTCACTACATTATTATTACTCCCATACGTCCCTACCATTTCTCTCTCATAATGCTTATCTCCCATATCTCCCAAACAGGTCTAATCTTGCCGACACAATCCTCACTCTTATCTCTACACCAGTTTTAATAAGCATACCAATGTTATCACCTCCATAAGTATTCACAATAACTTAGTTAATAATATTAAACACCGAATACCAATCATTCAAAAACCATGGGCAATTACTGCCCTTATACCTCCTGGATCATATATTTATTTAAATTCCTTTTGGATTTATTTAAAGTCCTATATCCAGAATGTAAACTTGAATTTAATTTATGTTGTTCCTTTTAAATTTTTTGATCCTAAAACCCATTTACTCTCCCTCATTCCTTTAGAAGAACCACCATTAAACAGTAACGACCAAATATACGCTACTCATAAACATTGACTCTCGGGATTTATATAGAAATATTTTTCATTTTAAATTTTTTTTATATCTCTTAAAATCTTCTCTTCGTTAAATCGCAACTGTTACTTTTCCCCCTACCCCTTTTTTCAAACCTTATTTAACTTTCCTTACACTAAATTTTAACAAACATGGATAACACTCTAAGCAAATAACTCGTCCAAACAAGAGTGACACGTGACTTCGCATTTTCGAAACAAATGTCAACAGAAGCTGAAGAGAGCCGGATGGCTAAGTCCTCTTGTTCTTGAAACCGACGGTACGAGTGCTGTACTATTTTTTATGTACTAAAATAAATATATATATATATATATATATATATATATATATATATATATATACTTTATATTTCATATACCAACCTTGTTTTTACTTTCATATAGTCAAATGACGTCGCATACTTTGAATATTATAGACTGTGTCTTGTGTTTATTGAAGCGCATTTCCCTCTTTCCCTCTTCACATTTCCAGTAAAATTACTGTATTATGTCTATCTGTTCCGACTATCTGTCTTTGTTCCACCTCAAACCATAATTGTCCACCTTGTGTTATCTTTCTTAAGTATTTGAAAGTATTTCTTTTTTGATTGTGTGCATTTTTTATATGTAAACAATATATTAGATCAGAAACGTGTAAAGTAATTCTGTTTTATGTTATCCACTAGGCACGAGCATAGAAAACGAAAAATATTTTTTAAAAAAATAAGTCAGCCAGGAAACAGGAATAAAGATTAACAAGATTAAGAACAGCAGTATGTTTAGATGTTTAGTAAAGTATATATATATATATATGTATATATATATATATATATATATATATATATATATATATATATATATATATATATATATATATATATATATATATATATAGATACTACATGTGCGATGTTTGTTTGTGGTTTTGTATGTTCGCATTTTTATATTATATGACTGATAATCCATAAGGGAATACTTACTGATATAGACATATGACAATACACACTTACAAAATAAATATATATATATATATATATATATATATATATATATATATATATATATATATATAAATATATATATATATATATATATATATATATATATAAATATATATATATATATATATATATATATATATATATATATATATATATATATATATATATATATATATAATGGTAATAATCCAGGTGAAAAATATCCACAGGGTGGTAATCCAGAGAATTTTAACCGGGTTTATAAAAAGTGCTCAATATCAAAATAGAGCTTTATATGTGATACTTTTATTTACACAGACATGTACAAAATCTGCGACACTGGCATGTCGATGTTATCGATCAACAGATGTCTGTGTAAATAAAATTATCATATATATATATATATAAATTTATACGCATGTATAAACATAGTATATTAGTATTTTATTTTAAATAATATATCATTTATTTATTTTTTTAATTTCTATAGAATGGAACCAGACCGAACCGATGCCAGTCATGGTTTTCATCCACGGCGAATCCTACGACACTGGAAGTGGAAATATCTACGATGGAAGTGTCTTAGCCAGCTTTGGTAAAGTCATCGTGGTCACGGTTAACTACAGGTTGGGTGTGCTAGGTAAGTGTGCATTTTCTGAGTAGTTTGTTTTGCTCTTTTCTTTTCTTATTTTCATTGCATCAAGCCCACTTTACTTGATGATCCTTTTTAATGTTATAGTACACGATATATTCTATAAAATCAATAGAGTGAAATGATGTTCAACAGAAGAAATCACTAGTAAAATCGATGAGTTATCTTCGTCGTTAACACAAAACTAATTTTTATTTGCTCAGTTGTAATATTTGTACACAAACATGTGTAGTATATGCGTGAATATGTGTATATATTTGAGATGTTTAATCAATTATATATATATAAATATGTATACATATATATATATATATATATATATATATAGATATATATATATATATATATATAGATAGATAGATAGATAGATAGATAGATAGATAGATACATAAATATATATAGATATATATGCATCTTTTGTTCGTATCTTTGAAGGGTGTTGTCATACGAGATTTTAACAGTTTTTGAGGCAGTCCTTTTAATTTGTTGTTCTAGTCTGTACGCCTTTTACACAGTTACATGTATGCAGGAGAGAAAACACATGACAGAGTAGCATCATATAGTTATCATTTCAACATGCACATATTGTTGGATAAGTTTTGTAGTCCAATCTAGTAATTGGAGCTTTTAGTTTATTTCAAGCAATGGAATTGGCCATATTTACATCAGTGCGTACACGTTTAGGTTCACGGTGGGTTCTTGTAGTCAGTAAATATAAAATGGATGCTCTCTGCATAGTAGTAAAATATATGTTTTATTGGTGGCGGATAGTCTGTGAATAATATTGGGGGAGGTGAGCGTGCACCACTCTACAGACTTTGGACAGGTAATTCACAGAAACCCGTTGCCATCGGTTTTCTTTTGGCTCGCTTCAAATGGGTTGTAGAATTCGCAGTTAACAATAAGTATTACTTAACATAGATCGCGAAGTGAACGCTTCTACCTTAAATATAATAATTACAAATGTTCAACCGTGGCTATATCTCTTTAACTAAAATGAACCCAACAAAGCAGATGACGTTGAGATACATTATTACATTTATTACAGTTGAGTCTAGATCTAAATATCAGGTTTGCTTGATGTCTCAAACCAATGTCCCTGCTCCCATGTTTCTATGATTGGTTTTGTCATGTAAGTACATACACCAGACTTTAACGATATAACCGCCATTTTAAAGTGAACAATGCGAACGTTATTTCGTACCTACAATAGAGTAGGAATGAGTTTGTATAGTACGTTTTTATATATGCTATGACATAGTTAGCAATCAATCAACAAGTTCATCATGTAATATACAAATTGCACCGTATTTAACATATTTGATGAATAGTGCATAGAGTAAATACGAGAAATTAGTAATAGTTGGGTTCATCTTTACTTAAGATAATTTACGTAAATAATGTGCATATATGGTTAATATTTTAAACTATAACATTGAGTATAATTGTAAATGTATCTATAAGGTATATACCTAGCTAGCAATTATTATTTATTCAATATCTTCTATTTCAGATTGTTTAATTAGATATATATATATATATATATATATATATATATATATATATATGTGTGTGTGTGTGTGTATTTTGTTTTATTTTATCAACATAACTTAGTTACATCAATAGTGTTAATTAATTGAAGACATTTTTTAAAACTGTAATACAACTAATATATGTTTAATATGGAGTATCTTCCACTTAAGTAACCACATCCGCAATCAAAGTCAAAATACAGTCAGTTGAGTTTAAGATCGTCTCATTGATGTAAATAACGTTGTAACATCTGAATCAATTTGATACCCTCCTAAAAGATGGAGGCGTCAGGATGCTTTCCTTATGCAGACATCAATATCCAACTTGTAATCTCAAAGTATTTCTTAAATATTCAAAATATATTTAAGAATTGTTTCACAATGGAAATTAAGAATCAATAAAAAACACATTATATTGTTAAGCCTTCCCGCTTCGCTAGAATATTCTATAATATAACTCAAAGCAATGCTGAGGTTAAGCTTTACACATAGTGAATATAAAAGTCCGATAACTTCTACTTCCAAACGATAACCCATGTTTGAACTTATGCTAAACTTCATTAGATTAATCTGCACCACTTAATCAAATATTGTCCAAACACGATTTGACTAACATTGAGTTTTTCTTAAACAGTTTAACGACCTAATTTAATATTGAAAAGTAAAATATATAAAGCTAGCTGTATAAACTTTGTGTTGGCCGGGAGCTTTTTTATTACTTCAATATTAATTGGCTTTTCTTATGTGTAAATTACATGTAAGTTTAAATGAGTGTACACTCTTCAATTCATAAATAATTATGAGCAAAAGTGTAGATTACATTACAGGGAAACATCGGCCTCGTCTGTGAGACAAGGCCAAGAGTATGAATTTTAATGAAGATACATTTAGGACTCTAAAAAAAAAATTCATTTCTAAATCACATGATCAATGTGAAAAATACAGAAAAGAATAATTTAAAGAAAAGTTTTCCTTGATATTTGCATTTTATCAATATTTCGTTAAGGTACACCGACACATTGTAAACATTTTTTTAAACTTTTTTTTATTTTTTATTTTTTATCACTATTATTATTATTATTATTATTATTATTATTATTATTATTATTATTATTATTATTATCATCATCATCATCATCATCATCATCATCATCATCATCATCATCATCATCATCATCATCATCATTGATATTGTTATGATAATAATAGTTTTTATTATTATTGTAATCATTATTATGAATATTATTGTTATCAGTATTATTATTATTATCATTATTGTTATTAGGATTATTATTATTATTATTTGTGCTATTGTTGTTATTATTATTGCTATTGTTATAATAATAATAATAATAATAATAATAATATGTTTATTATAATTATAACTATTATTATAATTATTATAGTTATCATTATTATTATAATTATTATCATAATTGTTATAATAATAATTATTATTATTATTATTATCATTATTATTATTATTGTTATTATTATTATTATTATTATTGGTTTGTTGTTTTTTTATTTTTGTAATTTATTTTGCTGTGGTTGCTTATAGTTAAAACGACATACCTTCGATGCACGTGTTTTATAATTCGGTTATCGTGAATATTCAAGAAATTGAATTTTGAGCCACACCTTAGAGAATCAACTTTGTATTTTCGCAAGAAATGAATCTAAGAACCAGAAGAATGGAATGCTTCCTTCCTGCAGTGGGTTTGCATCATATACAATAGTTTTGTTTCCCCTATTTGAGCAAAGGTCATAGTATCGTACATTAAACCCTAGCACACACCAACATAGACACTCACGAAAATACATTTTTCTTAAATATGATATATATATTTTGATATGTTGAAAGCGCATTATCTTAATAAAATAGAGGGAAAATTATAAAATATATATATTAATTGTTTGATATTCATTTTTGTCTAACATTAAAAAAAAGAATCAGAAGTGAGTATAAGTGTGTAATTTAAATCAAGGATTTTTCAAAGAAAATAGTTTTCCCTCCGTAAGTGATAAGAGTTGATAAGAAATAATCAGCTTCAAATAATTTTTGGAAAAATAATACCAAATGATAAAAGCAATGGATAAGTGTATCCTTATGAAGCACATTATTATACGATTTGAAATATTCATTAAAAATTTACAGTATTACAAAGAATAATTGGAAATAAAAAATGATATTTGTAACATTTTTCAGATACACCATCATTTACTGGTTTCACCATCACTACAATGGTGACACCAGTAAATGATGGTGTATATGTCTTTGGACTAGCGAAGAATAGAATAGTTTAAATTGTATAGTAATTAATAATAAAGCAAGAACATGAATATTCATAGTTTTCAAAAAACAAATATCATTTCTTTGATGAAGTCAGTAGATGCAAACACCACTGCGTCCGATGATAAGCTGATAAATTATATCGAACGTACTCGCTAAAAACGAAAAATACGTCAACAATATATCCACGAAATAAATGTAATACTAAATAAACGATTAAAATAGCTTTTTCAAAATGTATCTTAATACACAGACACTATATATATATATATATATATATATATATATATATATATATATATATATACTATTTGTGGTTTATCTGCCTGCTCATCTTGATAATATGCATGACCTATAACTGTATACGTGTATTCTTGTAAAACATCTACCAATCAAGAGAGAACACGTTCACAAATGTAACAAGTTTTTTCACAGTGCACGTAATAATGTCAATATTGTTAGTCGGGTAACAATATACATATTTTGGTGCGTCCAATTTGTTCTCTATATTCTGAAATGATATATTTACCCAATTCACGAATATGCTAAAACAGACACGCGTTAACCAATGATGTCCCATATGCTTAGCCCTACTACTTGTAGATTTTACTAACGGTTCATTATTTCGATTTTATCGAGATTGACTCGTTCGCTTCGGTTATTACCATTTGGTCCAGTCATTTACAGAAATTATTTGAAACTAGTTTCGTTTGAATAATAATTTAGTTGAAAAAATGCATACAATTCGGTACGAATTTAGGGTGTTCGAAAATCATTTTTTTTATCTTTGAAATGTAAATAACCTTATTAAATGTATTGTTCAGAAGTCAACAATTTTAATGACTCTAATTATTTGAGTATTTTTTCCTCGGGGATATTTCAAAGTTATTGAAGAATCGAGAGAGTACTATTGTAAATTACATGTATATCTCCCAGTAACGTTTTAACAATATTTCTATAATGGTGCTGTTTAAGTTTAACCTATTTCATTGAAACATTTCTTTTAGGGAGTGTATAGAGTATTTACAGCAGTTTTTGTAAAATTGTTACGAATACAAATTAGTAATAACCATGCACGAGGGGTGTGTTTTTTTTTAAATTGAGTGCAAACGTTACGTGAAAAATATATACGGAAGTAAAATGATTTCATTTGTTTGATGGATTTTATAAAACGGGAGATGTCTGCACCATCTATTTCTGAGATATATCTGAATGTTTTATTTCTAAATCTGATTCACAGTCAGTATAAACGCTGTCTGCTTAAATAGTCCGTAACTAAATACACATCCTTTATTCAATCTTAAGCGAATTATAGTACCCCATAGAATATTAAACACGATTATCTTCAGAGCATTATTATACTTGGTATATTACCCTTTTAAAACGTAACACTTTATATTCTGATGGTGCATTGAATCTAGACACGTTCTCAAATATATTAGGATATTTTCTTTTACGGAGATACACTAGTTACTTGCTTATCTTAAGCTTCGATAGAAGATCTGTTTTAAATGATCTATTGTATGGTATATATCTGAACACGAATCCACTATCGTAGAATAAATGCTCTCTTAAAACCAGTTGAATGTATAATGTTACCCAATTTTCGAATGTGCTCATTGGCACGCGTTCACCAATAAGGTAACATATGATTGGCCTTACTATTTGCAGATAAATTAAAGCACATGAAATACACTCGACTAAAGACATACCAAACAATTCTTTAATTTAAATAATACGGAATAAATATAGTATATACAACGTTTAGTGATATTTGATCAGCTTGTGCTGAATTTAGAAACAATATAACTTACTTCAAACGGTCAACTAGAAGTAGACTGACCGTTAGGTTGTTAATCGTAAATCCGAACCCGGAGTGTTTTATATATTGCAGTACTAACGTAGAACAGCAAAATTAAATCCAAGTCGTGTGGAATAAATGATGGGGTAAAATTCTTTATATCCGTAATGTTTATCTACCTAGACGCGTTGTTTTACCAGCAGTTGAAATTTACGTCAATCCTACTTGTCGAGCCTTATATATAAAAAAAAAACTAACGCAGATGATATCATTACTTTTGGTGAGACAATAAAATAAAGTAAGTTTACAACCAGTTCTACCCAAGTGCATACTGCTCCCGGCATTCTAAACCGAACAACCATATAAGTATCGAACACATAAACCATTATGACATATTATAATAACCTGTAAATATAATGCAGACAAATGATCATAGCACGTATTCTGCCCCATATAAATATTCACGTTCAGAAATTAAAACAAACCATATTCACAACGTCACTTTACTTCCAAAAATAACATGCGTCGGTAAATAATAGTACACACATTTATATAAAAGGTCAGCTATTACTCACGAAAGTTAAGGTTCATAAAACGTGCGTTTTTGTTTACAGGCGAAGAAGGGAACATAAATGATATGTCAGAAGTCCTAATTGATGTGCAACTCACTTGCTTAATTTACCAGAAACTGAATAAACAATGAGTTTATGTATTCATATCTTAATCTAATAGGAAACGTCTTTTTCAAATGTGTTTTTTTCTTCGATGAATACGGTATAATTCAAAGGCAATATGCTTATCTTCTCATTCTATGATTCTTTTGTTATTTTATGAGCCCAATGTAGGACGACATGTTTGTATATATATATATATATATATATATATATATATATATATATATATATATATATATATATATATATATATATATGTACAACATTAAATATTTATTCCAACCGGTTTATTTGTTCATTTTTCTTTTAGTCCTTATAGAGTTGCTTAATGAAACATTCCGGTCAATAAATATTACAATGTATACACTCTTATGTGTCATTGTAGTTTCTTCAGCGCGTTGTGTTTATTGATGTTTTTTGTTAAAATCCAAAATGAATTTCGAAAGCGCATTGCCCCATTCAATTGTTCCATTTTAATCTGAAATAAAATCATTGTTTATATCTGGTAAATATAAGGTTTTGCTGCTGATACTAATATAAATGTACATATAGCGCTTACGTAACTAAATTAGATTTATTTTCAACATAAGTATTTTACGAATATTTTTTGCAATAATCCAACTATCTGTATAATGAATAAATCAATTAAACAATAAGGATTTTTCTTATATAAATTCATTAAACTAAGGAATATCGGACTATGAAGCCGCACTTTATTTTTAATTGTTATTATAGATGTTCCTTGTGTATCTCTCATTCCTCTGAACAAAAGTATTGATGGACGGGTGTTGTTTTTGTATAAGTGCGAGTGTAATTATTGTGTTCTTTAGTATAATTTAAATATTCATGGAAATACAAATAGTAAACTAAAATAAAATATTATTTACTTCATTCAAACACGAGGCTGGAATTATGTTTCTATGTACCTATATATGTGTTCGTCATAGAGACACATTTCTCTCTCAATGTTTAGCCTACTGAGTTGGCACATCTGATATCTTATAAACAAATGTTAACGTTAAAAACTCGAAGCTATTCCTGCGATTTAAAGAGGACAGCACGCTGATCGAACACCAAAGTAAACTGCACCAATAAAACATCAGGGGAGTGCATCTACTTGTGTATGAAGGTGGACACCTGGGAAGCGCAATTTATATCTATGTTCTTGTTATTTTCTCATAACTTTTTTATGCTAAGTCTATGCATGTATTCTATTCCTCCGATTAACATTCCAACAGTCGCTTACAACTTTTTACACCTACAAGTTTCTTTCTATAGTTACATCGCTATTTTTGCAGCTCCCCATGCCCTCATTACTCGGGGCTGTGCACGGAATTTATCCGCTGCCCGTATTGTTTTTATATTATGTGTTTCTACCCAGAACCATGCATCTATTCGTGTTCGCATGGAAATTCTAAATCCTCTTCCGGGAACGTGTCATATGCGAATCATGAATATCAACATGAATAAAGGAAGAGAATTTGCACAGAAATCGATAAAACACAACTACCTACCTGATCTTTACTACTCGCATATAAACTGTGCGTCAAATTATGTTAGCTGAAATATTTCTTACAGTAGGAATTGAATCAAATCTTACTCAAACCTGAAGAAAAAAAAATTGAACGGTAGTTTTATGAAAAAAAAATCTCGTAATAATGACATTAGATGTCCATATATATATATATATATATATATATATATATATATATATATACATATATATATATATATATATATATATATATATATATATATACATATATATATTTATATGTATATACATATAACTATATATATATATATATGTATATAAATATCTATATTTATATGTATATATATACATATATACAAATGTATATTTATAGATATATATTGGTATATATATATTTATATATATATACATATATATGAATATATATTGATATATATTTATATAAATATATTTATATATATATATATATTTATATATTTATAAATAGATATATAAACATATATATTTATATAATTATATATATATACTTATATAGATATACTTTTATATATAGAAATATATATATTAACATATATATGTAGACATATATATTTATATATAGATATGTATTTATATATATATTAATATATGTATATATACATATATATATTCATATATATATATATTTATATATATATATATATTCATATATATGTATATATATTATTTATATATATATATATATATATGTATATTGTATATATATACATATAAATACATATACACACATCTATATATACACATATATATTTACATATATATATATATATATATATATATTATTTTTTCATATTGTCACAAATAGTCATAAAGAAATGTGTTTAATCTGAATATGAAACCTGGTTATTACTGAAGATTGCCGTCTCGATCTAGTATTCTATAGTTGAACACCCCAGCTCCTACTCATGCACCAACTAGTCTGAAATAAAACTCGTTTATTCAGTAATGGGTAACAATTACACTACGCTAGTGCTACCTTGCAGACCTCGCCTTTCGCCGATAAGTGTGTGTTTCCAAAAAAGCATATCGAAGCTCTAGTGAACCCATCGTTTTTAAAAGTATATTCATGTTCTGTTATCGAACATTTCGCTAACATATGCATCAGCACGTCGCGTTCACCGGTAACTTCGTTGATTTTTACAATATACTGCAGTATTTATTCGAATTCAAGAATAGAGCTGATGAATTATCCATCAAATGCTGCGTATAGAAACTCGCATGTATATTGATTGATATATATATATAGAGAGAGGGGTATATATATATATATATTTTCGTGTACGTACATATTAAACAGTTATACCTTACAGTATACAGTATTAAAATATAAAGTGTATTGTCACACTATTGCGTGCGTAGATAATATTACTGAACATGTGTTTACATTATAATATACTTTGTGTATATGTAATTCTGCGAACGAAATAATTGGTATTGAAGAGTCTTATTCGCACAGATATATATATTTTTTTAAAATCAGTTTCATATATATATATATATATATATATATATATATATATATATATACATATACGTAAATATAAAGCTTAATGTACAACTGTATTTGCATTATTGCCGTAAAATGTTGAGCACGACTATGTTCGTTTTTTTGTAACAACTCAGAAAAAATCCACCATCATTCAAGAGCTGATGTTCAGTAATAAATCATTTTGTTGAAGTACACTTTGAATTTAAGTGAACAACGGAGTCATGATTACATCCTCAACTCAATAAATAATAACTAACTTCCCCCACGTACATATTATTAGGCAATGATATAACACATATCGTTTTCAATTGATGAGTGGCATATGGTGCGCAAATAAAACAAATTAAATTGATTTCTCGTAAATATGGTAACAATTACGATGAAAGAGCGACTTCTATAAAGCATTTCAAGGATTACACTGTACTTTTATATGATACTGAGTATATATATATACATATATATATATATATATATATATATATATATATATACATATACATATACATATATATATATATATATATATATATATATACATTCACCAACACACCCACACACATATATATATATATATATATATATATATATATATATATATATATATATATTACATATATATATATATTTTATTTTTTTTGTAGTAAAAATCTTAAGTATAGCTATATGCAGGCCATATTTTTTTAAACATAATAAAATAAAATATAACAGAATGAAAGGGCAGAGCTAGACATAGATTAAGATTAAGACAAAAAATTATGGTATGGGTATTATGGCGCGGGAATGGGTGAACCAGATAATATAATTGAAACTACATTAAGTCCAAGAATATTTCCTGTTTGTTTAGAAAGAGAAGATATCCATGAATTAATTTAAATAGTTTCTTCAAATAAAAGGGAGAGAGTGACTTAATGAGAACTGAGAATAAAACAACACTGAATTTTGAAGCACAAGAACAGTTATTTATGAGATGTTCCCCAATGAAACATGTATACGTATGATGCAACACATCAGTTGGTAAGTAATTTCCCTGACGAAGTGTCCAATCTTTTCAATGTATGATCAACATAGTGCGCCTTGCAACTAAATTTAAACAACTAATAGACTTATAAATGTATGGGGGTTAACATATTTTCGAATCGACGACAAAATTGGTCTGACGGAAAAAACAATAACACGTTTATTCGCGGCAAAGTAACATTGTTGTACAGGCAAATAGATTTATTTGGCGAATTAATCACTCCCGTTATTTAGTCAAGATAGACGATGGTAAATAGGGCATCTATCAAAATAAACCTTTCTATCTTTATAAAACCTCGAATGGCTATTGTTAATAGTAGATTAAACAATGTCTAATGGATTGGCATGCATAAACTTGATTTCATCATCCAGTTTAGTTTGAGAACAAATCATTAACACCCTGTAAGTAAGGGTTAACTTGAACTTTTGTTTTGTGTGACACAATGAGTCCAGACGCGTGTATAGACCAGTGAAAGTTGGTTTCCGATATACTGTAGTTAAAAAACGGAGGTGAAGAATTGGCTTACTTATCTAAAGTAAACTTAAAAACTCGAGATATATTGTTGAAAAACACGTCTGCTTCCGACTCATTGTTGATAAATAAAATGTCTCGTGAACATAGCGAAAATAAATGTATGG
>OY744526.1:140256507-140276507 GCA_963556195.1 Sepiola atlantica
AATAAACAGAACCGTCTTGAACTTCAGTTATATTTTCTTGTAGAGATCAACATCAATATATAGTTCTGCTTTCATTAAGATCAACATACATTAAATGATTTCGATTCGAGAAAATGTCTATGACTGAAACAGAAGAGTATTTTTAAAAAATTGCAATGACAAAATTGTGTTTTATTTGTGCCTCATTATTTGAGATCAAATGTAATCTAGATACGATTTGTAAGTTTTCAAATGGGATATCGTTATAGTATACCTCATCATAACTTCGTAATAATTATGTAAAAAATAACATTGAGAACATAGTTTTAATGTGTATCTTTTTCCTATTGTAAGGAAGTTAACCAAAATCGGATTCATCTTCATTTTCCCGAAAAATATCCAATCTCTCTTGCCCCCCCCTGCTTTAAACAAGATACAGTCACCATTTACCTACCAAACGTATAAAGGAGGTGCTAAAAACGAATACTCATTATTTAATTAGTGTAGGAATGTATCCTGTTGAAACAAATATACAACATATACACATAACTAACTTCATATGAATGAATAAAACTAGGTTGTCTTTTACATGCAATTAATAACAAGACGCTTTCGTGTTTCGACATTATCATAACTGAAATATAATGATATACAATTCCTCTTCAAAATATTATTATTCATAAAGCAAAACACAAAATACTGGCTACATTCATGCTTAGTAAAATTTAATCAAACAACAGAAGAGATTTCCATCAGTTTTACTGAAACTTTCGGAGAAAAAATCCAGATACATAAAGAATTAAGTTTCATTCTAATTTTTAGAAAAAAACACATTAAGCACTTCGTTTGGTTTATACTAGAAAAATATCTACAATAAAACGCCTCAGATTAATCGGTATTAACATTTAATAATTGACCCACTGCATGGGTTTAAGGTCAAGAAAAAAAGACTATTTGCATTTTGAAATAGAATATTCTGCCTATATAATGATCCTTTTAAACCCGATATAAACTTCAACATAAAAGGGCAATTGTACATGTGTGTTGTTTAGTGTATTATTTTATAATGATCAATTTTAACAATATCTGAATAATAAAGAAAAGTTTCATTCGATAGGTTTAAAATAAAAGTAAATAAATAAAATACAACCCATATTCCGTTAATCAGTTTACAATTTTACCAATAACAATATATATATATATATATATATATATATATATATATATATATATATATATATATATATATATGTGTGTGTGTGGGGGGTAGGGGTAATTCATATATGGTGACAATATAAAAACAAATTATAAGGTTAAACTTCATCCAAGAAAAATAAAATTTCGATTACAAAAGGCAAGCTCAATATCCAGCATTTGGGTGAAGTAAATATATATATATATATATATATATATATATATATATATATATATATATATATATATATATATATATATATATATATATATATATATATATTTATATATATATATATAATGTTATGATAAGTTTAACTTAAAGCAAGTCATAATATTTGCAATTGTTTCAAAATATTGTAAATCGTAATACGTAATAATATTTGACGTTTCACATTGAACAGATTTGAATAATACGTGACATAATTACTATATCAAATAAGTAAATGTGTTATTTATTATACTTACAAGAATGTAAGATATGCTGAATATGACACTGCAAGAGAAACGGACGGTTTTCAATGAAGAGATTAAAATAATAGATGTTAACATCTTGAGAATATATATCAAATATTACATAGACACGCATAACAGAATGTATTGAAATCTATACGTATGTTTATGTTAGAGGGGCTCATGCATCAAGGAGGGGCACATAACCCGGATTGGAATACACGTTTACTATATTTACTTTCAACATATCCCATTTCATCGGACAAGAGTGTCAGGAACGAATAGCATATAAATAATTAACAATGGCGTTAAATGATTAACACGTTACTAGGTTGCTACATGAGAAAGAACGTCAACATGGCCAAAGTACAAATGAAAATACCAAACAACAACATACACAATCCGTTAATCACACTCTAAGAACACTAAAAAGTAAAAGATCAGATGTGTGTACGCAATAAGTAAATACACTAACAAGAGCCTCAGGTGACAGCATAGTATCAAATGTTTCAACTGCAATACACACACATGAACCATTGTAGAAGCGTATGAAAAAAATGTGTTTGCATTAAAGTTGATTATTGATGATATTCCATGGAGATGGAGATGAGAAGCAAGCACCTGCTTTTTTACTTTTGACCAAGCTCGATCAATCTTGAGAAAGGATACTTTCGTGAAATAAAATTTGTCGATACCCTTGAACTACTTTTTGCCAAAAGTAAGACACTTCAAAGTAATCAATAAATCGATAGAGAAAAGAGGGTATTAAATGAATGGTCAATCAGGTTAGAGGGTGACCCTTTGCGCATGAGCGCCTACTTTACAAAGTGATTCCCTTTAAGCATTGTGCTAAGATCTAAAAGAGGACACCATCTTCAACAGCAATCTAAACTACAGTAAAGCATCCGTCGGAAGAAATTGGATAATCGAATAATCAACATATCAATTTCATCTGTTAGATATTTTATAACAGTATTTTTTTTTAAATTCGGATGAAGAATATATCTACTCATCATAAGTATCTTTCTGTATTACTCTCTTTATATTTATTTTATCACAATATATATAACAAAAATTCTTTTAAAAATAATTTTCATATTTTTCAAATATTTGAACTTTGTTTTTTTGAAAGCCAACTTATCCATCTGTATTTCTCCTCTGATGATAAAATATCGATCTTTGAAAAGCCTTGGCGTAACGAAAAGAATAATAAACACTAGTTTATTACTGAATACACCTTGCATTGAACAATTGAAATTTGAAATAAATTTGGACAATCGTCGCATATTTATCACTCTTTTTTCTTCTATCTCTACAATTGCTTTATCTCGTATATTGAGCTAATCCTCTTCACAATAAGTTCCATCTACTAAAAGTTTTACTTTGGTTTATATTTTATCATATATATATATATATATATATATATATATATATATATATATATATATATATATATATATATATATATATATATATATATATACAGAGTGCCCCAAAAAACGGGCCCCAAATTTAATTAGGCCCCGTTTCTAAGTGTTTCGTCCGAATGAAATGAATTTTGGGGCATAACTAGTTTATTATATTCACAACATCATATCAAAACATTAGGGTACTTGGCCTTTTTTTCTCTGTTCTACAGCATGTGTTCTAGATGGACTCCTTTTAGCTCCGTGTATTTCTTGAGGCGCAGAACGAAGTTGTCCATGACGTTCTTACATACTGAATTGAGAATGGCTCTCATCTCCTCCTTGATGGCTTCCTTGAGTTCCGTGATGGTTCCGGGTTTCCTTGCGTACATTCTGTCCTTAAGATAGCCCCGTGCAATTAGGAGAGTGTAGGGGCTTGGTGGCTACTTCATTGGGTCCGGAGGACTCCCAGAAGACATTTGTCTTGGAGTTCGCCTTTCCGTCAAGATGGAAGTGGGCTTCATCTGATGTCCAAAGGAGGTTATTGAAACCTGGTGTCTCCTCGATCTTATCGAGAAACTTGACTGCCATAGCGCTCCTCTGCTTCTTGGCTGAGGCTGTAAGGGTCTGCAGCGTCTGTATTCTGTATGGGTAAACGCTGATATCGTTCACCAGCACTCTCCTGCAAGTCTCACGGGAGATACCGAGGGACTGACTTCGCTTACGCACAGAGTGTTTCGGACTCTCCTGGAGAGACTCTCTCACACTTTCGACCAGCTCGGCTGTCCGCTTCTTTGGACGTGCCGAGTGGCTTGGACGGTTCTCACTGGCAGCGTTGAAGTTCTCCACGGTCCCATACTTCTTGAAGTGGTCCACCCAGTTCTGAATTCTGCTTTTGAGTGGAGTCTTTTCACATCCGAACTGATGCATGAAACTGTCCTGGGTTTTCTTAAACGAGCCTGTCTGGTAGAAAAATTTAACACAGGGTATTCTTTGTCCCAGCTCCCACTTAGGTATTGGTGTACTCACGGTCGTTGTAATAAATAAAGGAGATATCACATAAAGTGTACACGGGGCCCGTTTTTTTTTTAGTCACCCTGTATATATATATATATATATATATATATATATATATATATATATATATATATATAAAGAAAGACAGAGACACGAGATAGATACAGATATAGATGGAAAGAGATATGATGAATATATTATATTTTTAATATATGTGTATAGACATAGAACTATATATATTTTTCTCTATCATCATAATCGTTGTTATCATTATAAGGAGGTATGATCACTGCAGGGTGAACGTTTCCTTTGATTCCGTCCACCATATTGATGACTGCAATTTAAGGGAATTTCGGCAATAGTCACTACGCTAGGCACTCCCGTTCGACGACTCTATTTGCCCAGAGCTAGGTGTTAACATACAGCACCTAGTATCCAAAAATGTTAACCCATCTAGTACTGACCAATCTCACCGTCACTTAACTTCAATGATCTAGCGGGGACATGTCTGTCAACGTGAATATGCCGTATCCCTCACATTCTGTTTATATATATATATATATATATATATATATATACATATATATATATATATTCATATATTTTTTAAAATATTTGTATGAGCATGGATGTGTAAAAATAATAAAATAGTAACTATATATATATATATATATATATATAGTATCTTCAATATATATATATATATATTATTATCAATATATATATAAATATATATATATATATTATCATCAATATATATATATATATATATATATATATATATATATATATATATATATCAATATAGAGAAGTGCACCCTTGAATATGAACAGTCAGTTGAATCAAGAAATTTACCGTAAAAGTTACACATATCCTACAGATATAAAAAAGTGTGAAAATATCATGGATCAATATGCATCCCGTATTATTTTTATTTATGTGTTATCAATGTATGCATTTGTATGTATTTATATAGATTTACGTAAGACAAGCTACGATAAAAGCCTCCTTTCGGTAAACACATATGTAAGACATAGTAGACCAGATTAAAGATGCGACATTTTTTTCTTAAATGAATCGTTCATTTCAGATATATTTCAGTTTCATACACACATCTCAGTGAATAGACATTTTTTCTAACTAGGTATAGTATGTGGATACTTGATTTATATATTCGACGTTTAGCATTCGGCGAGTAACATATCGATATATGCTCCATTCCAATTACTATACACACACACTGACCCATACATACACATACACACGATATATATATATATATATATATATATATATATTAGTAATTCATGTATCAACATAAAATATTATAAGGAGATATAATTTTTTATGTGTCAGTTTTTAGTATTTACTTCAACAGTGCTCGATACGTAAGTAGAGCTAGGTAGTAAGCAATGAAACTATATATGGCAATCAAGCTACACAGAGGCTCCCGTGTTTCATTTAGCCTGACGATTCCCCCAGGGGATAAAACACGGGAGCCTCTGTGTCGCTTGATTGCCATATACATTTTCATTGCTTACTATATATATATATATATATATATATATATATATATATATATATATATATATATATATATATATATATATGTAACAGAAAATTCACATCCATCAATTACTATAAAAGCAATTTCTGTAAGACAATGTCTCCAGTATCTTACAAATGTAATTTGCATGAAATTTCAATTCCAACAACAAGTAATATATACCGTAGACATCAAGACACAATAAGAGTGATAAATATTATATATATATATATATATATATATATATATATATATATATATATATATATACATATATAGTATTGATTACTCTTCCACCTGTACATATATATATTCGTATATAATGAAATTATATATTTCGTACATAGTTTTGGCTTCAGTATTTACTTACACCATTCTAAATACGCTTGCAAATTTGTCACGCTACTATGTGAATCTTAGTGCACAATATGTTTATTTGATAGGTGCACCTTAGAATATATTACAAATAGTCCATTTCTGTGTGCATCTATCTTTCTATGTTTACAAAACTGGTCATAAAATATAGATTGTACATTGTCATGAAGTGTGTTATCTTAATATACACATTATAATCGAAATATGTACTTTGTTATATAATATGTATTATCATTGTAATCCACACATGTTCATAATTATCCTGTATAACACAATATTAAGTTTACTTAATTATCATTCTCTACTAACTGTACGAATGTATAGTGATGCCTTCATCCTGGATGAGCATACGATGTTCCACACAGTCTACATGTAGTTGACTGCTTTAATACGTATTTTCAATATTACTGGGATCCCGATACATCTTTAGGCGGCAGTTTCCTTATCTGTTACGTGTCGTTGATTGTATTCGTTTGAGTAGATTATCAACACGAGGGGTTCGCACTCACCAATAATCATGCAAACCCGTAGTGCACGGTCTCGTGAAAAACCAATCGAATGAGTGGCCATTCAAACTGATCATATGTTTCTCTTCTGTGTATGCTTCAGTGTTCTTCTGGCGATCAATACTATATTTTCGATCGTGTTCCTGAGTATTAACTGTAACGATTATAAGTGAACTGAACGATTTATGAGAATTGAAAACTAATTTGTTAAATTTCCTATAGTATCTAACATTACGAAGCTCCATATGCTTCTTTTGTTTGAATCTGAATGTGTGAATTATACTGATGAATATATATATATGTATATATATATGTATATGTATATATATGTATATATATATGTATATATATATATATGTATATATATATGTATATATGTTTATACATATATGTATATATATATATATGTATATATATGTGCATATATATATGTATATATATATATATATAATAAGCTATGCAAATATAGTTATTATATATATATATATATATATATATATATATATATATATATATATATATATATATATATATATAATAATCTATGCAAATATAGTTATGGCAATTAAGCTACACAAAAGCTCCCGGGTGTCATGAACGAGTGAACATTTTTACACTGAAAATATCTCCGGGGATGAAACGCGGGAGCCTCTGTGTACTTTAATTGCCATAAATATATTTTCATAGTCTACTACCTTGCACTGTTGAAGTAAATCATGAAAATTGATACAATAAAAGTATGAATGTGCGTGTCACAGTCTTCGTTTCTTTATATTTGCGTTGTCCTACGTTATATCTATACTATTTTAAGAGTTGGACTACATGTGTATTACATTATATATTCACATATGTAGAAGGATTTATCCATATTTATAAAAAAATATACATATAGTATAGAGAGTACTTAACAATACTCCATATAGATTGCACATATATGGCTTGCCTTTCTTACATATTATCGGGTTTTTAACGTTTTCTCCTGTTATATAAATACGCGCTTGGTTTCATCGTATTTTCTTTGAACATTTATTATTTACTTAACGAGATGACCAAGAGGATCACTTCCACCCTAGTAACTTGTTTATCATAACAAGTTCTCGTTCGACCAATCATATGTTATCATCTGTTGACGACATCCCATCAATAAAGTGTTATTTAGGTTGTTATAATTTCTTTTATTTCACTTTGATAATTTCTAGTTTGTTTTATGTTTCAATTCAGAAAAGTTGTGTATTCATCTAAGATGTTGGTTCTATCAGCCTCAGGTGTGGGTGATTCATATAATATAGTATGACTGAATAGAATCGATTCGACGGTGTGTGTAATCTGTATTGATGCATTCAATATCATTTGACATATGTATTTTAATGTGTCATCGATTGAAATTAATTCATTGATGCAACTAAAACAACATGTTTAAGGACTAGTAATGGTCGTTTCTATTAAATGGTGTCTTCAGGTGTATCATTGGTCAACACGCATTCATCAGAGAGTCATATTTTAATGTTAAAAATAAATCGGAAGCGCATGCATTAACCCGGTGAAAGTAATACAGAAATCGCGTAATAATCTAATAGTTATACTAATATATCCTAGTTATATTAGTTTTACCTGGTTTATTTAGAAATTGAATTTATGAAACTACCGGATCTAGACAAACGCTATTTATATGCAACGAAACACGTATACATCTATTAATATCTTGGATTAAATTTAGCTTACATATTTATAAACTAATTTTAACAGATGAAAAAAGACGGTACGATAAAATGGAACTACTCCCCTTTTTTAAATAGTTTCAATCGTATTCTTAGAAAAGCCCCGGTACACCGGGTACACCGTGATTCTGTTAATACTTTTGCCGTTCATTCTCTTGAAATTCATGATGCCATTATCAGATAACGAAGAACTATGACTCCCAAACGGTTTTGTCAATGTGCTCTCACGAGAACATTTATTTTACAACCTGTTCTTCAAATATAAATTATTACGTTATATGTGGAACATGTTACCATTCAAAGTGTATTTCGACTAAACTTAAATGCTGTGTATCTAATGAATTTAAATAATTTAAAAAGAAAACGTACATATATAATAACATGTAAACTATATTGTATCGATATAAGTAATTACTTACACTTACGAGTTGCATTCCCATTGTGATTTACATGGGATACATCTGACGAGTCTAACTTTGTTATTGATCTTAAAATTTATAAGAACTAAACAGTGACGCGAAAGTATTTAAAATAAATTAAATACCTTCTCAGCAATGTGGATTTAGTTAACAGCATAATTTATTTGTTTGTTGTGGGTTTATTCTATTATTTGACTGTAACATATTTTCACTACACGCTTACTGTGATGGGTGAGGAAGTAATTAGTGAGATCATGCATCCAACAGGACGTCATCACACTCCATCTCGAGCGTGTTTCATTATATGCATCACTACCACATCCCCTGTGTGCAGTCACTAGTGTATAGTTGAATATCGATGCACATAGTTCGATATTCTTAATCTAAAAGTAAAACGAAATCCGCCACGTAAAATGGTAATGTTCATTTTTGTTTTTTCGGAGGGTCTTCTGTTATTTTTTATTTCATAGCAAAGTTTTATCATGTATTATCTCCGAACTCAAAATACAAAAAGCTTCGTTGAGTCCGTGTCCGGTTTTGTCTCTGGCAATTTCTCCTGGGAATATTGGACCCGATTCTCTTTTCAGATGCAGCCGGCTGATGCCGAGCAATGAAGCAAAATGCCTTCCTTGATAAGTATTTATCATTGTCGTGAACAGGACTTAACAGAAAAGATTCAAAAGAAAAGCTACACGCAAACCGACAATCAGCTTATGGTTAGCTGGAGATGCACAGTCGGCTGGCGAAGGAGAAAGCTTTTTCCTGAAAAGAAATGGTCTGCACAAAATTGACAAACCTATGTTAAAGTACAAAAGAATCATCAGTTAAGAAATATAATGAACGCGCACATAGGAAATAAATTAAAATGAAACACTGAATCACACACATATAGTTTAACCGTTCACTTTGTATACAAACACACACACACATACACACACAACACACATACATATATCTATAAATTATTAAGTTAAAATATAAAAAAAATAACAAAACCAATACTGTACAAAAGTGTTCAATATATATTAGAGCTTCCTATCGAATACTAACAAAAGGTTCATTTTAATATATATATATATATATATATATATATATATATATATATATATATATATATATATATCAATTATAAAGTTTAAAAATAAAAAAATAACAAAACCAATAATTTTCAAAAGTGTTCAATATATATTAGAGCTTTTTATCTGATACTAAAACTATGTTTGCTTTATATATATATATATATATATATATATATATATATATATATATATATATATATATATATATATATTGTTCTATCTGTAACACCAGGGGATATATTAGAGAAACCAAAACCCCCTTTCGATCCCGTCTGAACAACCATAAAACATCTATCCGACAAAATTCACTTCACGCACCTCTGGCAGAACATTTCAACTTACTCGACCATACAACAGACACTATTAAATGCCTCCTTATTGACTCCAATTTCCCCTCAACAAAAATTAGCCAACTAAAATAGATTCAATGGATTCTTCGATTTGGCTCGCACAATACAGGACTCAATACTGACTTTGGTCTCTTGAACCCATATAAATACTTCCACGCACACCAATAATTTATAATAAATAAGATTACACAATTTATCTACATCTATACATACTTACAATTATATAATATAATATCACACTCACTTATAACATTGCTATATATTTTACTTACATTGTATATTTATTTCATGGTACCTCAGGTATTTTTCTATTTACTTATTTATTTATTCATACATTTACCTATCTATCATTATTATTCTTATTATATGATTTCATCTTATATAACTTTTAGTGCTATCTGTATTATTATTATTATTATTATTATCACTCATATGTATTACATCTTTTTAATCTGTGTTATTCATATTACATCTTTATGATATGCGTTATTCATTCACATCCACTACCTATTTTTCCCATATATATAGTAGTCTCGTGTATTTTACTTACTTTTACTTTCTATCTAGGGAGTGCCTGTGGACGAGTGGTTATAGCACTTGTCTTTGGGCTGGACGACCAGGGTTCGATCCCACTCATGCGAATTTTCGGGTCTGAAAACTCCCTCTGTTCACCCAGCAGTAAATGGGTATTTGACTAAAACACAGGGAAGGTTCAAGGCAGCGGAAGGAAAGGGATGGGCTCCGCCTTCCATAAGCTGTTCCCTAGACACGGTGATTCTTAACAAATCACCGCCGCTACGGCCATGGGCAGTGTACAATGTCGGCAACCACACTCGTGCGCGTTCAGGCTATGCGACCTTTACCTTTACCTTTCCGTTCTATCTATTTAGGATTTAATACTTCATTTTTATTTGTAATACTGTTTATCTTTCCTCTTTACCGCATTGTTGTTTGTTCCCTATTTCTTTCTATGTATTTATTTATTCATTTATTCCGGCAAAATTGTATTTATTTGTTTTATTCTGATCAATTGCATTATTTATTTCTTAATACTATTTGCTTATTCATTAGCATTACCTTACTTACTATACTATATATAAACCCACATTTAATTCAATTATTTCGTTTCCTATAACCCTCCTCCACAAATTAAGTGCCATTCAAATTCCATTTATTGCATTAATTATATCACGAATGTGAAGTTCGTTTTTTTCAAAAAGACAACGGACGCGTAATACTTTGTTTTGTTTTCAAAAAAACAACGGTTCTCTTTGCGAAGAAACTTTATGCGTGGACCATCTCACGGGTCATGACAAAAAACGAACGCCGCACAGTTCAAAATTACAGTTTGCTCAACGATCCTCAAGTTTTCTTCATTTGAGATCATTTTTTGACAAATATCAAAATAAAAACAATTACAAAAACAACAACATCGTGTTTAATGCTTCATACACCACCAATCATCTATAAAATACTTCTATAGGAGAATACGTGGAATAACAATAAAATGTATATATATATATATATATATATATATATATATATATATATATATATATATATATATATATGCATATATATATATTAATATATATATATATATATATGCATATATATATATATATTAATATATATATATATATATGCATATATACAAATATATTAATATATATATGTATATATATATGCATATATATATATATATATATATGCATATATGTATATTAATATATATATATATATATATATATATATATATATATATATGCATATATATTTGTGTTATAATGGAATAATTCCAGGAGGAAATCCGGGTATGAGAGCTCAATGTAGTAAACAGAGCAATAATAAAATATAATAACACGTGATTATGTGATAAAATATAATAACACGTGATTATGTGATAAAATATAATAACACGTGATTATGTGATTTCGTGTTATTATATTTTATATGCATATATATATATTACTATATATGTATATACATTTAAGCTTACATTGCTGAAATTAAGGCTTTTTTCATTTTTTAAATTTTTCTAATGATTCATGTTGTGTTAATCTTGAAAAAGGTGTGTTTGTTATCTAGAACTAACGTTTTCGATTATTCGTCGAATACAATTAAAGTAACAAACCAAATGACAGAAAGGGTAGAATCAGTTTAGCGTCAAAACAATGACTCGGCACAATTCCAAGAGTGGCATTACAAATTGAAATTCAAGGACGCCATACCAGTTTCATAAATGCTGTTATTTATTGTATGTTTTATTGTATGTCTCTTTATCCTGTAATGTATCATTTAGATGCCTCAGAATTTAAATTGTGAACGTCTCTCATTGAACTGTACTAACCGGCCGTTTTGGTGTGTAACCATTTTCAGAAATGTTCTTCTTTTTGGTCTATTAATCTTTTGTCACTGTAAGATGATTCGACGAAGACTCGAAAACGTTTGTGATACATACGGAACATATTTATTTTATTTACACTACCTAAGGACATTGGCACAATAAAAAAGTAGAATAAACCATGTAAATACTGTATTTTTTAAAACGATATTCGCTTAAATAATAAAAAATATGTCTACATACACACAATATACCACACGTATATATATATATATATATATATATATATATATATATAAATAATTGGAAGTAATGTAAATATATTTATGGAAATTAAGCTACACAGAGGGATCCGCGTTTTATCCCCGGTGGGAATAATCAGCTAGAATATATATATAGTATATTGGCGCGTCTTATTTAGCGTTGCACGGTAGCATTATGGCTTTAGAGATAGTGCACAAATGTCAATCAATATTAAGTGAATGAATACTTGCAGTCAACGCTGACAAGATCGAATATAATTTAATATTATATATATATATATATATATATATATATATATATATATATATATTTATGTGTGTGTGTGTATATACATATATATATATATACTTATAAATATATATATATATGTGTATATATATATATATATATATATATATATATATATATATATATATATATATATATATATATATATATATATATAAACGAACCCGCTTAAATTTTAGTCTTTGAAATTCCAAAAGAGTGTTTCCATATCGTTACAAAATAGCTATTGTTAAAAAAAATCTCTTAAAATGTCCCAAATTAATTTCCTTCTCATTAAAATGATTTCATCAAATAAAAAAAAAAACAATTACTTATTAGCAAAAAAAAAACCGTATTATATCATCAACGAACAAATAAAATGTTTGATTCAAAATTTTAAAACACACCAGTACACATACTAATATTCAACATCACAACTCAACTATATCAACATATACTCTTGTAATCAAATACTACGATACTTCAGATTAACAAAGTCATGAATAATATTATACACCGATGCATATCACCAATTAACAACAACAATAAAAGTAGGCTCATTGAAACTAAAAAGTGTGTAGTAAAAACAACTGTTATCCAACCAAAAATACACTTGAAAGAACAAATGTCATTTATAAGTTGTACTGCCATGTACAAGAATATACTCCCATAATAATATAGCTGATATCTACATTGGTTTCACAACGATATATATATATGTATATATATATATATCAGATATACAAACATCTACAAAAAATAACTTCCCTCCTTCTTATATTGGACGCCTTCTGAAATAATAATTTCCGAAAAAGATTTAAGAAAATCAAAACCACTGTAAGCTGTCGACATAAACACATAACAACCTAAAAAAAAAAACATCACGTGTAAAACCTGTTGCCCTATTTTAATATTTTTTCACGTTATGTGATTTTATTATGTGATGCCACTCCAGTGTCGCTGAAACCAAATCGTAAAATATTTTCCTGTAACATTGGAAAAAACCCTCTGCGCGATTATCCGTTGTTTTTTTTTAATTATCTTCTTTCCTCAGCTTTTTTTTATTTGATTTTGAAGACGATTCGACGAAAAATAAAAACAAACGTTCATAAAACCTGTTATGTGTTCATGATTTTTTTTAATGCAAAAAAAAAACACCCAGGAAAATTGAAAAGTGCGGTATAATTAAACAGACGAGTTCTGATAGATAGATAGATAGATAGATAGATAGATAGATAGATAGATAGATAGGTAGACATTTCACTTATGAAACGCCCAATACTAATAGACACTGACTCGCTATTAATACTTCCACTCTATGGATGTGTAAATAGTTATAAATGTAAAATGTTTAGAATTGTTTACAGAATAATATTCATATTCTTGCAAAACATACACATCAATTATAATTATCCGTTGCTACTGACTTGACCATTTGGTTGCAGAAGATTGTTTAATACATTATTTATCGTAGACGTCAAATTAAAAAAAAATTAATTCCCTAAGTGATATCTTGTTTGTATATACGAGTATTGATTTACTCCTCTCCTGGAGTTAGGCACAAGGCCAGTTTTTATCTTGCTCCCGGGTCGGAAACGTGAGGTTTTAGAATTGCCTGAGCCGGTAGAGGCGCCTCAGGTAGTAAGCAATAAACTTACTCCTCCCCAAAGAGGGGAGGCAAAGCCTGGGAAGGTGAACCTCCGAGAACTTCCCAGAACTGCAGAGGACAGACCCATTGACCGGTGCAAATCAACACCCGAAGGCCAAGACACAACCAGTATGGGGTGCAGTATCCATCGGAACAGATACTACACTTTGATCTTAGCCAAAAGGCCAAGAATATTACGAGTAACTAAGACAATTATTTATGAAAAAAGAACTGCCTCATATATAGCTTCTGCATATTTCCTGATTAGCTGCCTTGAAAGCAGCTTGCTAACTAGTGAAACACGCGTAGGATACTATAACTTTCAAAATGAATAAATAATAACATGAAATATTTTTTCGTTGTGATGAATTCTCCCTGGAAAAATATATTGGTAATATACGTATTAATGCTAATAAGTCTAAAATCGGGGGCTAAAGAGCTTGATTTCATTGGCCTTGTTCCGAAATTTATTCGCAGTGAAACACACACATATACACACACACACACACACACACACACACACATATATATATATATATATATATATATATATATATACATATATATATATATATATATATATATATATATATATATATATATATATATATATATATATATATATATATATATGTATATCTATGATTATTTTTATTTACACAGACATGTACAAAATCTGCGACACTGGTATGTATCAGATTGAAAAAAATGTAATATCGTATGTTTTACTTCATCACTTTGCAGCCTCCTACGTTGTACACAGTTCTTGATTTTTTCGTGAATTGGTGTCTTAATATATTGCTTTGCCTTACAGATATAGTAATTAGTTGGAAAATATTAAGTTTAACGTTGTCAGCCGTCAAAAAAGTGATATTAGTGAGGCTTATCTGAGACACTGCTATGAATTATAAAAAGAAAGCTCAGCTGCAGAAGCTACAAGGAATATTGGAACTGTATATGGAATAAATCTTCTGAATGATTGAAAATGTCAATGGTGGTTTGCAACATTAACTTCTGGAGACTTTAATCTGTCAGATCGGTGACGTTCGTGAAGGCGACCATCAATTGATATGACGCCATTTAAAACTCTGTGGAGGCCAATCCAAAGTTAACTAGCAGAGAATTAGCTCAACAATTCAATACAACACATACCCCAATTATGTCATGCCTTCACGAGTTAGGAACTGCTTCAACACTTGGACTATGGGTTCCCCACCATTTAACCGACGTTCAACGAAATCAAAGATTGATTGTTTGCACATCTTTGCTTTCCAGGAATAATCGAGAACCATTTTTGCAAAGAATTGTGACTGGAGATGAACAATGGGTGCTTTACAAAAATACTCAACGCAACAAGAATACACCCAAAAAAGGTTATGTTCTCTTTATGGTGGGACATGAAGACACTGATCAATTATGAGTTATTGCAGACTAATCTAACAATCACAGCAATAAAATATGGATGATCTAAGACTTGCTGTATCAAAAAACGACCAGCATTACTCAATAGGTAGGGTATAGTGCTTCAGCATGATGAAACGAAACCTCACACAGATAAAAACGCACTCATGAAAAAGTCATGAGTTTCAATTAGGTAGTTTTGCCTCATCCGCCATATTCACCTGGCATTGCTCTCTCTAACTACCATATTTTCCGGTCGTTGCAGCATAACTTAAACAATAACATTTATGAAAAACACGACCAACTCAAAAATGACCTAAATTTGTTTTTCTCTCAAATATCAGATAAATATTTTGAATAAGTCATCAAGTTGATCGTTGAACAGAAGTCATGGAAAACGAGGGAAATTATTGTAAATATTGAAAATGCCTCAATGTGAAAGTTTCAGATGAAATAAATGTGTTGGACAAACACGACATTACTTTCTTTCCAAACTGACAGATGTGATTGATCAACAGTTGTTATAACTAGGTTCTCATCGGGCAGATTTAGAATCCGATCTTAATTTTAGATCGTATTTCAAAAGAATACAATGGATAAAAAGAATTTTAAAATTCAAATGTTAATCGATAATATCCTCATGCCAGTGTCGCCGGTTTTGTACATGTATGCGTAAATAGAAATACTCATATATTAAAGCTCTATTGTATATTGAGCACTTTTTATAAGCCCGGTTGAAATTATTCGGATTACTATCCTGTGGATGTTTACCTTGCCTGGATTATTATTATTATTATTATTATTATTATTATTATTATTATTATTATTATTATTATTATTATTATTATTATTATTATTATTATTTATATATATATATATATATATATATATATATATATATATATATATATATATATGTATATATATATATATATATGTATATATATATATATTAAGAACTACCTTACAAACCATGTTGATATATATACTTTGCGTTTTTGACTGGTTTTATTTTGCATTCTATTCTCTTATTTTTAGAATATCGCCGTTTCCGTTGTTTTGACTTTGAAACCGTTCAGTCTTTCAGAAAGCAGATTGTGTTACTTTAATTATGTTCTTGCTTTTTATACTAAATGCGTTTCCTTTTTTGTTTTCCTCTCTCTAACATTAATCCTATTTGGATGTCTTTGATGGAACCTAACTTTAGTGTTATCATTTTCTTTGCTTTTCGGAGTTGCATGATTAAATCAGTGTAGAACTCGGACAGATTCAAACGTGTTTTGCAAATGTGCAAAAAATATGTAGCATAGTCTATCGGTATATCTCTTGAATATAACTGTATTATTCTTGCTTCATTTACCATCGACAAAATTGCAAAATCTGAGGTTTTGTCCATCTTTCTGTTCTAGACAAGCTGACTTATGAGACTTCATAGCTTGCATAGTATTTTCTGCCATGATTAATAATGCATTGTACATCTATCAGAAGCTGGCTAATTGTCGAGAATAAGTAAGACATACATGTTATCATTCTTCTCTCACCTTAGATTTTTTTTTAATTCCATGGTTATATTCAAATGATTACCCTATACTTTGGTTATATTCTAATGATTACCTTATACTTTGAGTAACTAAACTTTGAAATAAATATTCCCACAAGACGCGCAGATTAAATCGATGCATCTTAACAAAATACCTGTTTGTTTTTCTCTTTTAACTCTATTGTCTTTTAAGATTCTTGTAATAGTTTTAGTTAAGTGTTGATACGCGTAATATATGCATTTCTTAAGAATACATCTTTGAAGAAAGTAATTCCTGCGAAGAATCTACGGATATAATTCTTTTAGACAATTACTCGTTATTAAGTAAAACGTTATTTGACTCCGATTAGAATTATATGTTTTTCTTGGAGTATAGACACATACTAACTTTATGCAACTTCTTATGTAAATATACACATACGATGAACGGGGTGAATACGTGATACAAAAAAATATACAAATACTTATGAATATATATATATATATATATATATATATATATATATATAGAGAGAGAGAGAGAGAGAGAGAGAGAAAGAGAGAGAGAGAGAAATAGAGATGTATACGGAAGACAGATAGCCATAAGCTTCATGAGAGAAAAAGGGGGAGCAAGAGAACCCTCATTGTTTCAGAAATGAAATGAACATCTGGTATTTAACAATTGAAGACGCAATAGAATTGATATTTTTGTCAATGGTTATTCTTATACTTGTCTATGTATATATATATATATATATATATATATATATATATATATGTATATATATATATGTATATATATATATATATATATATATGTATATATATGTATATATATATATGTATATATATATGTATATATATATATATATGTATATATATGTATATATGTACAATAATAATATATAGCACACATATCGATATATACATATAGAGAGACTATATTATATAATTATACTGGAATAATATATATATATATATATATATATATATATATATATATATATAGAATATATATCAGAAAGCTGAATCGATGGACTTTAAACATCTCGATCGTCATTATTATTTAGATTAGGTCTATGAATCAATACTTTCCGATTTAGTTGATACAATTTAAACACGTTCTTTTTTTACATTTTAAATCACCTCAACGTTTTGTTTACTGGTCCTAATTTTTATAAAATGGATCTTTTTAATTTTCAGAACGGTTTCCTGACTTGTGATGCTTTAAAATTATATTTTAATAGACCTTAATATGAAATGAATGACACTTTATTGTCGACATGTGTAATTGTTTTATTGTTAAAACAAAAACATAGTGTTGCACAGAAAACAAGGAAAGCATGCAGCATACATGATCAAGATGTTACAACATGTCGGTAAAAAATAAATTCGTTTATAAAGTGTAGTGCCGAATATTTGAGTTAGAAGTTAAGCGTGCACCTGGACTCCAATCTAACATTGTTGAATATAATTTAAACACGTCAGTGGACAATGATCTTCGTATAAACACTTGTGTATTGGCAGACGAAAATAGTTGACATCCCACTATCTACCGTTATTTAAAAAGATGAGTAATGGTACACACTAGGTGTTTGTGTTCCTCATTCGTGGAGTACGAAAAATAAGACAGATCATCATTCGTCGTTACAAGTGATCTTTCTAGACAGCGAAATACACTCTTTCTTGGAAGTGTTTGTAACAGCTGATAATAATTTAATTCCAATGACAATATTACAACGCAAAAGTAGTGGGATGATCAGGGTAAATATATGAAACCCACTGCCAAACATTAGATCCATGGTAGATATACTATACTCTGCGTTTTAGGGAACACTTGTAACATCATCTATCATGAATGGTATGCTGCAACACCACATTTAATTTAAATTGGTATGTTAAGCAATTACAGCCTGTACAACTTTTTTTTAAAAATAAAAGTTTGTCCTATTCTATGCCATCGAAATACCATACGCCGAAAAATTGAAGCAATCAAATGGTGTAACTTGGCTTGTCTGTTCTACACAGTCCACGTTTTCTCTTTGACACCCCTTTTAATGGTGTTCACATCACGAAGTTGTACATCATCTCCAAAGTGTTCTTGAATCAAAACCGTCTTCATGTTTTTCGGATGGCATGGCAAGTTTAACACAATGGGCACTATACTATTGATTTGTACGTGTTTATTCGGTTAGTGTAATTAATTTGATCAAATATCATGAAACAGAGAGTGTTCATGAATTTGTTTGAACATGAATTTGACGTATTATTATGATATGCAGCGGATTGTTCAGCTTTTAATTATTTATGTACTTTAATAAAATCACAAAAATTGAGACAACGGGTATTGCAGCGAACACTCTTTATGTGTAAATAGAGTAATTCTTATGTCATTCCTGAAAAGCTTAAATTTAAAATTAGTTCAAATCAAGTAAAATGCTAAAAAATATTTTCTAAATAAAATGTTATTATTATAAATTTACAGCAGACTAACTTCGTTTACTGAAACAATAT
>OY744526.1:140279007-140286507 GCA_963556195.1 Sepiola atlantica
AGTAAACATATATATATATATATATATATATATATATATATATATATATATATATATATATATATATATATATATATATCAGTGTGTGTGTGTGCGGGGAGTGTAAGGTTAGTTGGAAGGAACCCCAACAGAGTGCTCGATTATAAAAGAAAAACTCTCCAAATAAGAGCGTAATACGTATGTATATATGTAAACATCAGTCAGTTTCAAATCCAAACAAAGGTGACCTATATATGACACCTTATGCCGGACTCTCCTCAGCCTCTCTTTATGTTTGTCAGTTCGGTAAATGCCGTCCCGCATGTTGTGTGAATTATTTAATGATCTATAAATCTTAAATTTAAGTTACTCTTTTCTTATCTCTCCCTTCTATCCTCTTTCTTTATTTTATTTGGGTCGTGTGATCTCTGACCCCTTTCCTGTTATTCCTTGCGTCAGTGAGATGCCGAATTTAAAATCTAAACGTCAAACGTCAAACGTCAAACATAAAGTACAATCATAAACACATTCAAAACAAACAAAACATGAAAAAGCTAAAAAGCGTTAGAACTCCTCTTTCGCTCGGAAAAAGACACAAAGGAAAATTTAGTATTGTGAACTGATATTCGGTGTCAATAAATCGACGATAAGTTATGAAACGATTTCTTTGCATTGTAAACAAAATAAAACAACTAAGGTGTATTTATTCGTGTAAAACTAGATTTAGATTAAAAATGCACAGTCGAAAGAAGACAATTTCTCAACAAGTGTCACCGGTTTTTATAAGAATGAACATATAATATGTTATTGATTTAAAAAAATAGTAAACCAATTATATTAGAAAAAAAAACATATAAATATATAAAAATAGTAATTTAATTTAATTAAATAAAATTAAAAAAAAAAAATTAAATATAAAAAAAGTAAATAAAAAATGTTAATTAATAAGCAAAGAGTAAATGAAATTTATAAGTAATAAATGGTAGAACATTCTGACAACGTGAGGGAGGACCTTTTTTCGAAGAAACGGATATAAACAGAGACGGAAGTGCGTCCGACATAGGCGGCCATCTATAGGTTCAATCTGTTTGAAAAGCAGGCGTTTCGAAGGTGTCTTAATATTCTGTAATTACTTTTATTAATATTTTTACCAGTTTTAATTACTGAATTTTTATTTATTTCATTAGCGCAAAAAGATGTTGTATGCTCTCTTCGTAAGATGTGCGTTAGAACCTATTCATATTTCAGAACGCCCAATCAATGTAGCGTGTATATCTTAAATAAATATACATTTGATTAAGGTAAATATTTTTGAGTTTTTACCATTTTCAAAATCAGATTTTTAAAGTGAAACTACCTTATTATATTACATGAAAAATTCCACCAAATTCTTATGACATTTTACCGAATATCCTCAACTAAATGTAAGTGTTTTAACAGATTAAGCGTGAAAATGAAGGCATACATAACTATTGTATACGCCAAGATTAGTACCGAAAGGAGAAAAAACATTCTGGTCAACTTTATTTCACAATGGTAATACTACATTTTCAAGTGAGACTTTTAATATATCATTTCACTATATCGTAATGTATTTTCATTTTACTAAATATTCGATTAATAATTTAGACGATATTGTAAGTAGATTGCTATCTAAGTTACGTTATCAAAGAGTAACACGCGCGACGATGTATCATATTTTAATATATATATATATATATATATACTACGACTGATTGCAGATTCTACACTGACTCTGTGAACCGGGTTCGCGCCCCCCGACCGATTGAAATAGTTACTTTGCTATATTGCTCCAAATAAAACGATTGAAACATCAGCATATATAGGTATAACATATTTCATATATATATATATATATATATATATATATATATATATATATATATATATATATATATATGGTGTTCGTTTGGGATGAATATAAAAATCAAACTATTATTCTACGTACGATCATTTCCAATGCTTTTTGTGTATAATTTACTTTTGATTATTTTTGATTATTCCGAAACGTCTCGGCGTCAGCGGCCTTCATAACATTACATACAGAACTGTCTTGAGTAAAACACACACACATATGTATATATAATATATGTATATATATATATATATATATATATATATATATATATATATATATATATATATATGTATACAGAGATAGATAGATAGATAGATAGATAGATAGATAGATAGATAATTACTCGGCTTAGTATATAAAGCAAATGTACCCTTTCAATATATAATAGAAAGGGTATTTAACTAATTACAGTCATTTCGTAAGTAAAATATAATCAGTTCTGAAACCACACGTTTTTTTACATTTTCGATGATCTCACGTCGTACACCCACATTTGTTTGTATATAAATACTAATTATGTTTATTATAGTCTTATTGTCACGACCAATCAGTATTCGTTGCGACGTCTTTATTCACGAATATTTCCTAGCAAAGAGGATGGCACGCTGATTTGATTTTTAGAATAATTCGGTATTAGGTGTCACAAACAATTACGGCTAATTTTTTAGAAAAATAGAGAAAAATAATAGTAGATATAACAGCTTCGTGAAGAAAATGAACATCGACTTGTAGAAAAACGACTATAATATATTTACTTTAAATCATGTATATACATACACCCATATGAATACAGTATTTGTTGCAATTAAGCTACATAGCGGCGTCCGCGTTTCATATCCGTAGAGAATCGTCAGGCTAAAATTAATGGAATCCGTGTAACCGAACTGTATCATATGTCCACATGGTGTTTAGCCTTGCAAGCTTACTAATCAGCTCTATTGTTATTCCCTTTAACAGTTAAATGTTGCTATTAAGGGGTGTTACACACAACAATGCGGTTGACATTCACATTAGTATAGTGGTGGTGCATTCCATTTGTTAATGTGTCAAACTAAAGGGGACCTTATTTTTACACGTGCGCAATTGGAATATTTTTGATTCTAGATTTTTTAGTTTATTTTAAATGCTGTTTTTTGTTTAGTGTTTTTTTATATTTATTGCAGTTTTAGTTTTATTTGTTGTATTGTTATATAACGGGCACCTTTATTATGTAGGTGCAGTTGTTTGATATTTCACTTTACAGTTTGTATAGCGTTTGAGGGTCTTTAATGTTTAGAATTTAAGATTTCTCATTCACACATATTTTACACGGTGTGTCTAAATTTCTACACGTCTGTTCTGTCGTGCTATTTTTCATTCGACTGATGGCGGGCGTACGCTTTCTTTCAGTTCCCAGCAATAGGTCGCTATTTATTCGATATGTTTTTGTTATTGAATGTGCTTATATTTAATATAAATAATATACATATATATATATATATATATATATATATGTATATATATATATATATATATATATATATATATATATATATATATATATATATATATATATATATATATAAATTCCCGAAACAGTTGTTCATGGTAAACAACTGATGATCCCTTAAAATAGTGTTAGAAACAAACTAATATAATAACTGTAAAAAATAAATTGACTTACATGAGTGATTTTCCACTGAAAGACTTGGGACTATTATTTTTTTTGTTTTTTCTTAATATAGTTTAACTGGTTGAGAAACTTCCGAGACTATATATATATATATATATATATATATATATATGCAGACATTGTTACAATAACAGATTTCATCTGTTTAATTATAACTTTTTTTTTCAATTTGTCTGATGTTTTTTTTGTATTAACATCAACAAAATAAATAAATGTTCCATAAATTACACAGCTTTCATACGTTTGCGACTCTTCGTCGAATCATACTCATGTGTAAAAAGCAAATAGACGAACATCTTTAGAAAGATGACCATTTAAAATATACGGCAGAGAAACGCGCATTGAACTGTTTACGCATTGTTTCAGGCAGTCGTTGATGATTTATTTCAGCAACGCTGGATTGCATCACTGAACAAAATCAGATTACGTTAAGCATTTTAAAATGTTACCACTGGTTTCATATGTGATGTTGTTAATTTCATGTTGTTGTGTTTTTATGTAGATAGCTTCCAGTATTTCTAGTTTGTTTAAATTGGTTTCGTAATGTATAATTTAAGTGTTATTAACAAGAATTTGTCTTAAATCAGAGGCAGTGCATCTTGTAACCTCCAGTTCAATTTACCAACATCTACAACAACATAACTGCCTAGAAAGGAAAAGGCAGTCGTCGCAATGGAAGCACCCCGAGTCTCTAAGGCCAAAAAGGTGTGCGACAGAGGCGAAGCAAAACCAAAGGGATGCTCATGTTTTTCTTTGATATCCGCGAAAGTGTATATCACGATTAGGCATAAGAAGTATACACAGTGGTAAATGAGTGCTGTCGACATATAAACAGTGGTAAATGAGTGCTTCTGACATATAAACAGTGGTAAAGGAGTTCTATCGACATATAAACAGTGGTAAAGGAGTGCTATCGACATATAAACAGTGGTAAAGGAGTGCTGTCGACATATAAACAGTGGTAAAGGAGTGCTATCCACATATTCTCAGGCCTCTCCGTGCCGCACTTTCGCTTAAGTTACCAGACATGTGGACGGCAAAAAACTGACAACTGCATAAAAACAACGCCCCTGCACATTCAAACAAATCCATCTAACATTTATTCGTCAAACATGGAATTCCAGTCGTTCGCTAACCTCTCTACTCTCCAGACATGCTACCTTGTGACTTTCGAAAATTGAAGACACCACTGAAAAATTCCCGTTTTTTGACTATTGAAGAGATAATGCGGAACGAGTCAGCGGAGATGAACATTATTATGAAGAAAAAAACTTCCATAAGTGTTTCCGATAGTAGATTGATCGGTGGGATAAGTGTGTGCTTGCACATGAACCTACTTTGTAGGGGATTATGGTCCAAGCGCCGATAGGTATTTGAAATATTTTTGTCGGGGCGAATGACGGATACGTTTTAGACAGGTCTCGTATATATATATATATATATATATATATATATATATATATAAAATAACAAAATAATACATAAATGTTGAAAAAAATTCTTTTTACAAATGTGGGTAGCCTTACTCCTTTACACACACACACACCCACATACGAAGTTATATATATATATATATATATATATATATATATATATATATATATATATATATATATATATATATATATATACATATATATAGTAAGCAATGAAAATATATATGGCAATCCAGCTAAATAGAGGCTACCGTGTTTCCTCCCCGGGGGGAATCGTCAGGCTAAATGCATGGAGTTATTTTTGTCAGGTGTTTTTATATACATGGCTTGCTAGTTAACCAATCAGATTCTTTGTTGTTCCCTCAGCCAATCGTTGGGCTTCCCTCGAACAAAGGCATTGTTGGTGACGCTCCTATTTTTGTTAACAATGGATTTTCCTATATCCTGTTTCATTTATGTATCGAGCACTGTTGAAGTAAATACTGAAAACTGACACATAAAAAATTATATCTCCTTATAATATTTTATGTGGATACATGAAGTACTATATATATATATATATATATATATATATATATATACATATGAAGTATTACATATGAGTTAAGGAAGCAGTATCACTCTTTGTTTTTTGAACTTTGATAAAATTTGATTAATTTCTCATGTTATTATGTCATTCAAATAATGTATATCTATCTCTCTCTCTCTCTCTCTCTCTATATATATATATATATATATATATATATATATATATACATATGTATACATATATATATATATATATATATACATACATATATATATATATATATATATATATTAATTCAATGACATAATAAAATGATAAATTACTCAGATGTTTTTATAGTTAAAACACAAGAAGTGATGTTGCCTCCTTAATTAATATTTAATATTTCATACTATTATTCTATATACTATATTGAGCTTAGTTTTTATCCTGATAGTCTACTGATTAAAGATGATATTTATATTTAAAGTATTATTTTACTATTTCTCTGTCTCTCTATATATATATATATATATACATATATATATATATATATATGTATATATATATATGTATATATATATGTATGTATATACATATATATTTATATATATATATGTATATATGTATATGTATATATATATATATATATGTATGTATATACATCTATATTTATATATATATATATGTATATACATATATATATATATATATATATATATGTATATACATATATATATATATATAAATATATATGTATACACATATATATATGTATACAAATATATATATATATTTATATGTATATACATATATATATACATATATATATATATATATATATATATATATATATATATATATATATAGGTGTGTGTGTGTGTGTGTGTGTGTGTGAAATCATTTGTGTTTATTTGCGCTATTTCTACCGTTCGTGTATAGGTTTCGAAAAAGCTATTTTTGTCTCTCTTTTCACTCATGTTAGATTGATTGTTTGCCTGGAAGTTTCTGCCGCTATATATAGTTAACAATGTGTTTTCAAAGATTGCTTTAGATTTTTCATGTTTTAAGTTTTTTTGCACTGTCATTGTTTATATGTCTTCATGCTTCTTGTTGGTTTTCCGCTGAGTCTTTTCACTTTCTTGTATTTGCCTCCCCATTGCTTGAAGTAATAATTTCCTTAATGAACACTGCTCATCTTTAAGTGATTATTTCCTTCTTGTATTACCTGTTGGAGCCAAGTCGAATACTTACCGTGAGAGGCTCTGTCCGGTGCTCCAGCAAAGCCGTAGGTTACGTTTTTGTTGTAAATATAATTGCCGTCGTTAAACATACTTTCTAAATAGACTAACTTAATCTAACCTGCTCTATACACATCGCAAATAGGCGGCACGCACTAGTTAGCAAAATTTGGCCTAGAATTTCCATAGGTAAACGCGTGGATTCAATGGACGTATGTTAATGCCTGTTGTATCGATCTCTTTTTAGCGTGGTTTTAATGGTGAAATATTGGTAGTTCTTTGAATGCTGAGTCACAAAATAAAAATAAAAACGTCTCCAGCTTTTTGGTGTTTAGCCTTTCTCATCCATCAATTTTATTCTCAATTTTCCTTTTTCTTGAGTGTATTTTGGTATGTGTAAAAAAAGCGAAGAATTAAAAAAAATGTAAACGAATTATGAAATCTTCATACGTTATTGTTTTTCTGTTTGCTTTAATATATATGTTCTTATTCCGTAGTGAGTGGTATGTTCTAATAGATCCAAATAACAATCTTCCTCACTTTGACACTCTGTCGGGTTGACTCACGTGATCCGCTACCTTCTCTCCTACGTTCACGAAACTCAATTGGTGGAAGGAGCACAGAACGCACACGATCAATGTTTATCTATTTCAATAATCTGTTAGCATTGTTTATTTTATTTGAACACGGATTACTAATGTTTATTATACTATCACGTACTCGACACAACACAACAGTGAGAAATAATGTAAACGACACTTTGTTCAAAATAATCAGGTTCATCC
>OY744526.1:140289007-140296507 GCA_963556195.1 Sepiola atlantica
AATATCATGAGAGGATTTAAAATGATGAAGAACATCATGAGAGGATTGAAAATGATGAAGAACATCATGAGAGGATGTAAAATGATTAAGAATACCATGAGAGGATTGAAAATGATGAAGAATACCATGATGAGATTGAAAATGATGAAAAATACCATGATGGGATTGAAAATGATTAAGAATATCATGAGGGGATTGAAAATGATGAAGAATACGAAGAAAGGATTGAAAATACTGAAGAATAAAATGAGGTGATTGAAAACGATAAAGAATATCATGAGAGGATTTAAAATGATGAAGAACATCATGAGAGGATTGAAAATGATGAAGAACATCATGAGAGGATTGAAAATGATGAAGAACATCATGAGAGGATGTAAAATGATTAAGAATATCATGAGAGGATTGAAAATTATGAAGAATACCATGATGGGATTGAAAATGATGAAGAATATAATGAGAGGATTTAAAATGATTAAGAACACCATGAGAGGATGTAAAATGATTAAGAACATCATGAGAGGATTGAAAATGATGAAGAATATTATGAGAGGATTGAAAATAATGAAGAAAACTATGAGGGGATTTAAAATGATTAAGAATATATGATACATGATACATGATACATATCTATGATACATGATACATATCTATGACACATGATACATGATACATATCCATGATACATGTCCATGATACATTATACATATCCATGATACATGATGCATATCCATGATACATATCATGATTCATATCCATGATACATGATACATATCCATTATATATATCCATGATACATATCCATGATACATATTCACGATACATATCCATGATACATGATACATATACATGATACATGATACATATACATAATACATATCCATAATAAATATTAATGACAAATGATATATATCCGTGATACATATCCGTGATACATGATACATATCGATGATATATATATATATATATATATATATATATATACATGATACATATCTATGATACATGATACATATACATGATACATATCCATGATACATATCTATGATACATTATAGATATCTATGATACATGATACATATCAATTATACATGATACATATACATGATACATGATACATATCCATGATACCTATCCATGATACATATCCTTGATACATGATACATATCCATGATACATATCCATGGTACATTATACATATCAATGATACATATATATATTTGTGATACATGATACATATCAATTATACATATCCATGATACATATCCAAGATACATGATACATATCCATGATACATGATATATATCCATGATACATATCCATGATACATATCCATGGTAATATCTATGGTACATAACACATATCATAACACATATGATAAAGATACATGATACATATCCATGATGCATATCCATACATGATACATATTAATGATACATGATACATATCTATGATAAAGATACATATATATGATATATGTTACATGCCACATATATATGATACATGATACATATACATGATACATCATACATATCCAAGATACATGATACATATACAAGATACATGATACATATACATATCTATATCCATGATACATATCCATGATACATATCTGTGATACATAATACATATCTATAATACATGATACATATGTATGATACATGATACATATAAATGATACATATCCATGAAACATATATATATATCCATGATACATATACATATCCATGATACATATCCATGATACATAATACACATCCATGATATATATCCATGATACATACCCATGATATATATACATACCCATCATACATATACATATACATGATACATATACATGATACATTACACATATATATGATACAGTATACATGCTACATACCTATGATACATGATACATATCTATACTACACATCCATGATACGTATCCATGATACATATCCATGATACATGATACATGTCCATGATACATATCCATAATACTTGATACATATTCATGATACATATCCATAATACATGATACATATCCATGATACACATCCATGATACATTATAAATATCCATGATACATGATATACATCCATGATACATATCCATGAGACATATCCATTATACATGATACATATCCATGATACATATCCATGATACATGATACATATCCATGATACATGTCCATGATACATGATACATATACATATCCATGATACATGATACATATCCATGATACATATACATGATACATGATACATATCCATGATACATATACATGATACATACACATGATACATATACATTATACATATACATGATACATATACATGATACATATCCATGATACATGTCCACGATACATTATAAATATCCATGATACATATACATATCCATGATACATATCCATGATACATGATACATATGCATATCCACGATACATATACATGATACATATACGTATATATGATACATACACGTGATATATATACATGATACATATACATATACATGATACATATACATGATACATATACATGATCCATGATACATATCCATTTTTTCAACATTAATCAGTAGTAATTTGGAAATTATCCAATGTATTTATGTAATAACTTTATAAAAATGCTGACTCACTAAACATGCTCCATAATCCCTTGCCGGATGTACCCGTCTTGCCCTAAATTGTGTCCGGTTGTATCAGGTCATCCCATAATTTCTGTCTGGATGCATCAATAACAACATAGGAAGTCAACCGGTAAGAGTGATGTCAGTAGTTCTCAGGAAGCCTACTTGATTAGCAAAGTAATGTAGGTTCTTCTGAAGTATAACGGTCCCTAGAAATATTGGTGCTTCTAAAGTATAACGGTCCCACAGGAATGTTGCTTCTAAAGTATAATGGTCCCCAGGAATGTTGATGCTTCTAAAGTATTACGGTCAACAGGAATGTTGGTGCTTCTAGTATAACGGCCCCTTAGAAATATTGGTGCTTCTAAAGTATAACGGTCCCTCCCCAGGAACGTTGGTGCTTCTAAAGTATAACGATCCCTAGAAATATTGGTGCTTCTACAGTATAACGGTCCCCACAAATGTTGATGCTTCTAAAGTATGACGGTCCTCCCAGGAATGTTGGTTCTTCTAAAGTATAACGGTCCCTAGAAATATAAGTGCTTCTCCAGTATAGGGACCAGGGGTGCTTCTACAGTATAGGACGCAGCACCAGGGATGCTTCTAAATTTAGGACCCGGAGGCTTTTGCAGAATAGGGACAATGTGTGCTTCTCCAGTATAAGGACTAGGGGTGCTTATCAAGTATGGGGACCAGGGGTGTTTCTACAATATAGGACCCAGTACCGGGGTGCTTCTACAATATAGGACCCGGAGGCCTATGAAGAATAGAGACCCTGGGTGCTCTGCAGTATAGCGGCCAGGGGTTCTTCTACAGTATAGGACCCAGCACCAGGGGTGCTTCTACAATATAGGACCCGGAGGCTTCTGCAGTATGGTTCTTTGATATGACCGAGGCACCTCGGAAATTTTTTTTTCTTTCTTTAACTGAAAATATTTCTATGTATGGGAAGGGTAAAAAAAAAAATTTTCTTTCGAGGGGGGTTATATATTTTTTTTCTTTTAAATTAACAATATTTCTAAGTCTGTGGAAGGATGAAAAAAAAGTTTTCTTGGGTAGTGCCAAAAAAATATAGTATGCGCACTAGGGCGGCGATAGGTACGAATATAGTATGCGCACTGGGCCGGCGATAGGTATATACATAGTATGTGCACTGGAGTGGCAATAGGTACGTATATAGTTGTGCATAGGGGTGCCGATAGGTACGTATTTAGCATTCACACCGGGGTGGCGATAGGTACGTATTTAGCATTCGCACTGGGGCGGCGATATGTACATATTTAGTATTCGCACTGAGGCAGCGATATGTACATATGTAGTATGCACACTGGGTCGTCGATAGGTACGTATATAGCATGTGCACATGGACGGCTATAAGTACGTATACAGCATGTGCACCAGGCCAGTGATAGGTATGTATTTAGAATGTGCTCCGGGGCGGCGATCGGTACGTATATAGCACGTGGGGTGGGGATAAGTACGTATATAGCGTGCGCAACGGGGCGGCGATAGGTACGTATATATCACGCGCAACGGGGCGGCGATAGGTACGTATATAGCATGCGCAACGGGGCGGAGATAGGTACGTATTCAGCATTCGCACCAGGTGGGCGATAGGTATGTATTTAGCATTCTCACCAGGGCAGCAATAGGTACATATTAAGCATTCACACCGGGGCGGCGATAGGTACGTATTTAGCATTCAGGGGTGGCGATAGGTACGTATATTGCATGTTCACATGGGCAGCAAAAAGTACGTATATAGCATGTGCACCGGACCGGTGATAGGTATGTATTTAGCATGCGCTCCAGGGCGGCGATCGGTACATATACAGCACGCGCAGCAGTGCGGCGATAGGTACATATATATAATGGGCACCAGGGCGGCGAAAGGTACGTATTTAGCATTTGCACCTGGGCAGCGATATGTACATTTTTAGTATTTGCATTGGGGCAGTGATAGGTACTTATGCAGTATGCACACTGGGACGGCAATAGCTACATATTTAGCATTCCCACTGTGGTGGCGATAGGTACTTATATTGTATCTGCACCCATGGCGACGATAGGTACTTATATAGTATCTGCACCGGGGTTGCGAAAGGTATGTGTATATTATGTGCACTGGGGCGGCGATAGGTATGTATATAGTATGCGCACCGGGGTTGCAATAGATACGTATATAGTATGAACACCGGGCCGGAGATAAGTACCTATATAGAAGGCACAGACAGAGGTGGTACTTTTTATAGAAATAAGTCATACTATTGCCCTGGGAAACGTAGGATGAAATGATGGGGAAGAAACAGCTTTCGCAAAAGGCAAAATTAGAAAGTAGCGGTGAAATGGGGCGACCAGGGAAGAGAAAAGTAGAAAGATAAAGAGACGGCTATAGAGAGAGGGACAGAAATAGAAGTTTTAATATAAAGATGTTACACACGCGATTTTTCTTCAATTATATGTTTTTATGACCCCGAGCAACGCCGGGTAGCCCCGCTAGTAGCTAATATACGTTACTCTATTTTAAGACTTGCCTTACCTAAGAAGTTCAGATAATTTATTTAATTGTACTCGTGTATTCGGAGCATATATGAACAAAGTCACGTTGCCACATTAATATCCTGTCTGTCTTGTACATATATATATATATATATATATACATATATATATATATATATATATATATATATATATATATATATACGTATATATATATATATATATATATATATATATATATATACGTATATATATATATATATATATATACATATATATATATCTATTTTATATATATATATATATATATATATATATATATATATATATATATACGTATATATATATATATATATATATATATATATATATATATATATATGTACAACTGATACAGTAGAATTTATTACAGTATCTTATTTTTCATATACATAAATATATATATATATATATATATATATATATATTTATATTTATACTGTAGCAGTTATATTATTCATACAGGAAATATTAGTTACATATGTGCATACATGTTTAGCTGTCTTTTCCTTCGAAATACACATTCTACGGGCCAGATAAAAATGTGAAATACCGGATGAGATAAGACGGCTTAGCAATTTGTTTTATGAACGGTGGTAGGGAGATACAAACAAATTCAACATTTAATAAATCCACACTTTGATTAACTGTTGTCTGTTTCATTCCACAAGTTGACTCAATGTTACATTTTATGATACAGTAATCCCACCATAAACCCGGTTTAACTGTTATTGACCCCAGGGAAATACGCCTACATATGTGGGCCAAGTAATGTGGCATAAAGCGCTCAATAAAAATATAAATTAACACAAAGGCATAAGTATATATATATATATATATATATATATATATATATATATATATATATATATATATATATATACAGGGTGGTGCAAAAGTCGCGCATTAGTTTGTTTAGGTGATAGAAACAACAACATTTCAAGTAATTTACTAGGCGTTTCTGATAAATAATACATTTACTTGGTACTTTTGTTGCAGTAGTTTTAAATAATAATATCCGGTAAATGGCCACCATTTTCGGCCTCACAAAGACGGGCTCTAGTTAGGGAATTTTCCATTACAGTCTTTAGAATAACTGGCTCTAGTTCTTGGATGTCATGTCTGATATTGTTTTTCAGCTCTTGAATCGTTGTAGGCTTGTTCGCATATACGCTTTCCTTAAGATAACCCTAAAGGGAAAGGTCAGGGGCGGTTAAATCCGGTGAACGTGAAGGTCAGTTAAAATCAGAAAATCTGCTTATTAAGTGCTCGCCAACCAATCCCCTTCAGAGCGCCATACTTTGTTGGGCAGTGTGGGCAGTAGCTCTATCTTGTTGGAACCACATTTCTGGGTGGTCCTGAACAGCTGGCCTTAAAAACATTTCAATCATTTGTTGATATCGCTGTGCAGTAATCGTCACCACGACCCCTTCTTCGTCTTCAAAGAAATATGGACCGATCACTCTTTCCGAGTTAACACCACACCATCCGGTACATTTTAGTGGATATAATTCACGCTGATGAACGGTTCTTGGATTTTCTATGGCCATATTCTGCAGTTTTGCTTATTTACGAACCCGTTCAGATGAAAATGGGCTTTGTCGCTCATTATAAGCTTATGAATGAACTAATTTTGTTCTCTGGCAAATTGCTGAATGTGAACAGTATAAGCTACGCGTGATTCCAAATCTGTGGGTTGTAATGCCTGTACCAATTGAAGTGTGTATGGAAACAGATGCAATGCACGCAAAATTCTTTGAAGTGACCTTCTGGACATCCCAATCTGAGTGGTTCGTCTTCGAGTTAAGGTGTCTGAATTTTTATCAATGTTATCCTCAACGAGTGCTATATTTTCCGCTGTCCGTACTGAACGTGACTGCCAGATCGTGAAAAATCACTCACTGAACCCGGCTGCCGAAATCGGGCCACAAGACGATCAATTGTGGTCTGACTGGGAGATTGTCTGACATTATAATGCCGACGATAGGCTCTTTGGGTTAAGGTTATTGAACGATGGTTTCCGAAGTAAAGTTCAATAATGTTGGTTGGTTGTTCAATGCTATATGTTTCCATGATCAATTAGCAATGTTTATATCTGTAATATTCTGAAAAATAAAAAGAACATTTGATTAAATGTGAAAGTTGTTACAGATTCGAACTAATGCGTGTCTTTTGCGCCACCCTGTATATATATATATATATATATATATATATATATATATATATATATATATTTATATATATATATGTGTGTGTGTGTAGGGGTGTATATAAATGTGTGTATATATATATATATATATATATATACGCACACATTTATATACACACCTACACACACACATATAT
>OY744526.1:140301507-140311507 GCA_963556195.1 Sepiola atlantica
TCAGTGGCAGGATTTTTATTCACGTCGATCGCCACTGATTCGGAGTCGAGTTACTCACCTATCGGCCGCCGTCAACTAGCATGGAAATTAGGATATTAATAAATCTATAAACGCCCAACTAGCGGGCGGTACAGCGAACAGACAAACTCTAGCATAAAATCCGTAGTGTTATTGATCGTTATTAAATTATCTCAGAGTGTGTCAATCCTTGTAAATGGAATGGAAGTATTATAATATATTGAAAGTAAATATTCATGGTTATTACCTATGTATACATTTTTTCTCAAATGCACGTATTATTAGTAATAACCGACAAAGTACAGGATTAATTTAAACACTAGTACTAATATAATTAGATGTTTATAATACTGAATATATATAGTTTCGTATTTAAATTTTCCCGCCAAAATTAACTATAAACACCCTCCAGCTATTTACCTTATTGACATGATTCCCACTTAAGATGGATGCAGATGGGTCAGAAAGTACGTTGGACCTAAAAGAAAATTATTGCAGATTCATCAGCCAATTCTCATCCAAGATAAGGACTTTAATCCGGAAAATTGAAGGGATCCATACAAAGATCTCCAGACACAAGTTGTCGGTTATTTTTAATTATATATATATATATATATATATATATATATATATATATATATATATATATAGATAGAGAGAGAGAGAGATAGATGGATAGATACATATATGTGTATGTGTGTGTTTGTGTTTTATGTATGTGTGTGAATTTGTCATTATTTGCATATATATATATATATATATATATATATATATATATATATATATATATATATATATATGTATGCATATACATATATATTATGGGGGTGGGGTACATATGGCAGCGTGTTTCCATTTAGCCATACGTTCTTGTATAGCACGGTCTGTTTTGCATTAATTATTCTTATTATATCTCAGAGATCTTACGGATAATCCTCATTGCATTCTGTCTAATTGTCACATATTGTCTGCGTATGTGTTTTGGTCCATTTTATTTTCTAAAGAACTTTCGACTGACTTTCTCAATCGGCTACAGATAGAGGGTTAGTCTTGCTTATTAATGACTGCTGGGCTTTTCTTTTGCGGAAAATGTTTAACATTTAAAAATGAGTGTGTGTGATTAAATGTCGTATTTTTAACGTGGTCACGTGGTATCGCGTGACTAATCACAAGTTAGAATATTTAAAATGTTTTATTTGCAACATTTAAAAAATATTTATTTAGTGAATTTCACACCGACGCACTTAAACATGTGTTGACTCGAATCGAACTAAATATTGTTTATTGTGGGCCGCCTGCTCTTTATGTTCTTCTAAGATTGAGTTGTAGTGTCGAATTTTCGTTTATCAACTTAAAGTTGTCTTAATTGCGAATGGGAACGGTTGTGTGCTTTATACATCCTGGCAGAACGGAAAGATGTAAAGTGACTATTCGAGTAGTTTTGTAGTTGTGTAGCCAATCTGATGCTTAATACGACGACGACGACGACGACGACGACGACGACGACGCATTTTGAGAGGTGTTATTGTTTATTATTAAGTGAGCAGTCTTGGATATTTCATAGTAAATGACACATATGTGTCTATTATTTTTTTAATAACGTGTTATTCTACTTTTAAATTATTGTGCAACTGCTTATAATAGAATATGCAAATATAGTCTGCATTCTATTGCTAGTTATTAGTTGTATCGAATGATTACATTTCTTAGTTTCGTCTACCAATACATTCGGGAATTATTTTGCTATTACGATGTGTTTAATTTTTTTTTTATTCGACATTTTATATCAGTTTAATGAGATACATTTTTACAAGTTCATCAGATTTTTTAAAGCGGTATGGGCACTCGCTTTTGTAGTTCAACATACACTCATTAATGGAGGTAGGTTTTTTTTGTATAGAGGGTAGTGACATGGCCACCGAGAGTTGACAAGGCTAAGCAACTAACTTCCTGACCCCATTGACGTCACTGCATTGCGTGTCAAAACAAGGACCGTAGTAATAACAATAAGAAGGCATTTCGACTTCTCTATTCACTAAATAATCCATCAAACTTCAGGAAATCAACCAATTTTAATGAAATTCTCAGTATTTATTAATTAATGATCACTGAATATAATAAATCCATTACTTTATTATAAAGCTTGGTGCAAATGTATTATTTCTTGTAAACAAAAAACACATTTACTAAAGTTATTCAAAATATCAAAAAATGTTGACCATACGATATTGTAAATATTTTAAACAAAGCATTAGGCAACTTTAACACTCGCATGTAAAAAAGAAAAGAAAGGAACACGATTCGATTCATCTTGAAACTGATTTTTATTCAATATAAATTTAAAGAAAATAATAATTCACAATCAAATACTGCAAAAAACTGATTTATAAATTACCATTATTTAAACTTCTAACCCAATCAACCGTACGTAATTCAGACTGAAATTTGTTTAAAAATTATACAAAAAAAAAAGTTCAATGTTAACTGTTGGTTTAATAATGGAATCACCAACTCCTATCTTGCTATTAAGAGATAGCTACGTACAAAATCAAAGGCCGATCCCCAAAATGTAAACACATTCTGCGTGCATAAGAGTAATCCATTGACACGTTATTCTTGCGCAGAGTCGTCAGCAGTATCGTAAACTTAGGGATCGAATTTTCGATATTGGTCACTATAGTCTGGTGTTTAATCCCCGGACTATTATGACTTGCCTGAATATAAGTACAGTTTTTATCACCTAAATATTGAATGTATTTTATGTAATTTTTTATTTTTTTCATTTGTGGTTGAAGCGTTTTTTACTAGGCTTACTCCTTTTCGAGTGTTCACTTCCTAAGTGATACCGATGTATGAAGACGACTGCATTATGATGTCGCCCTTAAATTTATAAGACGTAGTTTTGTGTGTGTAAATATATATATATATATATTTGTGTGTATTTACATATGTATACTTATTCATGTATTACAGTGTTTTCATATATTAACGAGAAGCCCCCAATTCTTCTAGAAAACTTAAAATGTGGATTCTTCAGCTAAGCTGATCAATTGTGGTTGTGTTGGGTGTTAGAGGAAGTCGACGCTCTTCGATTAGTCTTGTAAAGATAAGTATACTAAAGAACATTGATTTATCTCTGGATGTTCTCTTTTCATCCCGACTTTCATCAGGCAATATATTATCGATTTTTCTCTTTGTCTCAATTCGAGATTTCCAAACCATACAAAACACCACGCGTTTTTCTTAAAGTCGGGTCACTCCGGACATATTTGAATTGATATATATATATATATATATATATATATATATATATATATATATATATATATATATATATATATATATATATATAATATAATGTATATATATATATATATATATATATATATATATATATATATATATATATATATAAATATAATGTATATATATATATATATATAAATATAATGTATATATATATATATATAAATATAATGTATATATATATATAATGTATATATATAATGTATGTATATATATATATATAATGTATATATATATATATATATAATGTATATATATGTATATATAATGTATATATATATATAATGTATATATATATAATGTATATATATATATAATATATATAATGTATATATATATATAATGTATATACATATAATGTATATATATAATGAGTATATATATATAAATATATATATATATAATGTATATATATATAATGTATATATATATATAATGTATATATATATACATATATATATATATTTTTATATGTATGTATATAATGTATATATATTTATATATATATATATATATATATATATATATATATATATATATATATATATATTTATGTATCGAATGTTAAGCTCCTTTACATATATATCAGAGGAACCAATAAAATTAGATCAACTGCAGATACACATCCACATGAATATATCAATAACGTGTTTTTCTAAAAAAATATATATATACAATCGTTATGAATTATTTGAATGTCAAGATTTATTTGAATGTCAAGATTAACATTGTGCGTAATTAAACATCATCAAATTAATATTTCTATTGATTAACACATGTGTAAAAATCACATGCTTGTGGTTATTTGTAAGTGAATGATCTCTGCTGGGAAACCGATGAAACTATTTGAGCAAGCTCTTAATACACCATTCAATAAAAACATTTTCTTCCTTTGAAATGTTTTTGTAGATGTAAATGCCTATATATTGTGAGCGTATCGCTAAAGTAAAATAAAATATTGCGTCAGACTAGTCATTATTGCATGTCGGGTCTCATAAAGTACTTAAATTGGTACGTGGATTAATTGCTTCTGGATTTCCAATGAGGAAACCGTCTAAACGGAATTAGTTGTGTGATTTTCTGGGATTGTTGATATCTATTTCAAACAACGAATACATCGCTAGTGTATTTTCTGTTGATCGACACAATGTAAAGTGAATATACAAAGAAAATGCTCAGCTATTCAGTGCACTTTTTAATACACGTATCAGGCGAAAAGAAGTGAAACCAGGTGCACAATTGTCGGTTCGGAAGATACCATTGTTAGCTGAGGATCGTTCAGTACGGTTGGCTGGTGAATAAGAATTAACTACAGGGACACACTGGTACCAAAAAAAGCTTTATGTTAAACGAAAGTTTCGAAAATGTAATATTCTTACGAACGGTGAAGAAAGTGTCGAAAACACAACATTAATAGAAAGCTGTTGTAACTCGAAATTTACGGAACACTATAGCACTGATTATGCTTCGGGTGAAAACTGCTCGTAAGGAACTAATTATAAAATGTAAACGACACAGTAGATCCATAATATTTTGGCAGGACTGAGAGTGTCTACCGAGGTGCTGAGGGGATGGAAATAATTATTGTATAGTCAAGTTGTGGAAAATCTGTAAATGATCGCGTAAATAATCTTCTTGGGCTGGTATATTAGAGGGAATTTTAATGATGATCTAGTGAAAACTAGATTACTCTTACTCTAAGGATACTAGCAGTGACTTGAACTCCAGTGAATATTATTAGTTTTTTTTTGTTAATACGTAACTACAAATAATGACTAGTGTGAAAAAATATATAGTAATGGGAGTAAATAATAGCAACAACAACAACAACAATAATAATGATAACAATAATCATAATGATAATAACAATACTACTACTACTACTACTACTAATAATAATAATAATAAATCCTTGAATGCGGAAACCAACCCGCATAAAATACAAAGGGTAACAAGTCATAAGGAATTTACAAGAGGGAGAAAACAAGACCACACGTAGAACACCACAACACTAACGAAGAAACTGTAATAAACCTCACTTCATAATTCCCGCGCCAAATAAATTACACCGGACTTAGCTAACAGCACACAAAAATGAACCAAAGAACAGAAATTACAGGAAACAAAACATGCTCCCCCCGTTCTCCTCCTTCCACCCCCCAAAAATCAGACACGACATTCATAACCGAACCATATCTGACCTTTTCGTACCCGATGGTCCCTGTGTCGCCGTCGAATTTGTAACTTTGTTATGGTTTTACAAAAACATGATTGACTGATAACGGTCCTCTTTGGTGCATGTCAGCTTGACCCGCACCCATTGTCTCATTTGACCCCAGCCATAATTCACACTAGCTCACTTAATCGTATCTAAAGATAGCATGCCCCATCCATAATATAACAGTAGGAGGAACACTAATTCTACATATGTGATTTTTAACATCCCAAATGATAATGTATTTCAATTATATTTGTGAGAGAATGTATTACATATAACCTACCACACTCACGCTAACGTTTCATCTAGCGCTGCTATTCCGGTTTCGCCGTTGGGTTGTCGGGGTTTTAGACACGACCTGATAGTGGAGTCGTCTGTCTGTTCAAGATCCTGAGGCGCCTTATCATTGCCCACTGCCGGCGAGGGAGGCCAATGCCTGTAAATCAGCCGTCTCCTCAACGAACCTGTGCATCTGCTGCCTGCCATTTCCCCGTCGAGCGAAAGTTCCGATAATAGAAAACATGGTACTAACAAACAACTTTACATCATAGACATCATTCAATAGTGAACACAAATAAATTATAGAATAAAGAAAGGCTAATGCATTATAATAAGTTTAATCTTTATAAGTTGAAATGAAATAGAATTAAGTTAAATCTAATGTTATATAGATGGAACATATTAGAAAGAATCAAGCAAACCGCGATCTCTTGAGAACATCCTACATACTAGACCTCACCTTATAAACATTAAACAAATATGTTTATTGCATGATTAATCCCTTTTCTAGAAATTAAACGAACAATATTAGGATCTTCATGAGGCTTAAATAAACCTTAAGCAGAATGCAGCCAATTATTGCAAGCGATGTATGCGTGCTAAAATGCTAGTGCTAAAACGCCAATATACGAAATTGTGAGAAACCCCACTCGCATTACAAAACATAATGAAATAAATGCATGAATGAATATATAACACACCCTTAGGAACTTGGGTATACAACTTTATAGGAGTCTCATTTGGTCCAACAGATATACAAGTGGTTCATAGTAACTCGCATATTTGGCGGCTTATCCTCTAAGCAAGTTTAAAATGTAATTATGCTATGAATATAAATAGCACAACAGATTAAAAAAAACGAAAACAAATTTGGAGAGACTGTTCTCGTTGTTCGCATCTGAATAATTAAAGAACGGGCCAGCACAATTTAATTAGGAACTGCACAATAATCTATACTAGGCTCCCTACCAATATTATTCTATAAAAGACAGTACACGTTTTATCTTTTCTTCCATGAACAATAAAGATTACATGATATACAAACACCAAGAATAACTTAACTCTGTGGTTGTAATATATGTAGCGCTAGTGGCAAGACATTTCCAAAAACATGAATGAAGCTGTTGTTCTTAAAAAACGATAAGTTACAACTAATTTATCTCGTATGTTCTTCGAAAGTGTTAAGAATAGAAGTAGAAGCCTCTTTATACCATAGAACATGAATTAATATAAATAGTGTGTCTGATGTGTTATACACTTAAATAGAAGATATCTTTATTGTACACGATATTTTTATGAATTGAATAAACAGTATTGCATATGCCTATTACATCCACCACCTATATATATATATATATATATATATATATATATATATATATATATATATGTATGTATTTTTATGTAATTATTTTTATTGGTGATTGTAGCGTTCGTTGTTATTTTGCGTACTATTATTTCGATTGTCTCACTTTCCTAAGTGATTAAGATGCAGAACATTGCATTATTAGTCGCCCTTAACTTCATAGGACGTATTTTTCCGTTACTATATATTTTTTTTATTTTATACGTACATAAAAGTAATCTATGGACACGGGTTTCTGGCTCACAGCCGTCATCAGCATGGCTTACTTAGACAGAAATCAAACCTCCGATATTGATATCTGTAGTCCAGCGTTCTACCACTGGACCAAGACGTTCCGTCTAGAAATATATACGATTCTTATCACCTAAATATTAAATGTATATCTATGTAATTATTTTTTATTGGTGATTGTAGCGTTCGTTGCTACATTGCTTACTATTACTTAGGAAAGTGAGACAATCGAAACAACGCTGCAATCACCAATAAAAAATAATTAAATAAAAATCCATTATATATATATATATATATACATAATATATATATACATAATATATATATAATATATATATATATATATATATATATACATACATAGATATATATATATACATAATATATATATATATATATACATAATATATATATATATATATATATATATATATATATATATATATATATATAAATCCATGAAACATTATTATAACATAATACCAGGCGATCAAGTATTTGCATGATTATAACCATGCACACTTACATTCTATAGAGTTTTGTGATGCTCCAATTTCCTACACTACTAAAGATGCGTTAATGTTATTACTGTGTTCATATATATATATATATATATATATATATATATATATATATATATATATATAATATATATATATATATTTATATATAATCTACCGTGATAATATGAAGCTCAATACATTGAACAGAGCTATCAAGGAAAGAAATAAAAACGACTATTAAATTACATTTATTTTACTCGCGTTTTAGTATTCGCTAGCACTTCTATTTCCCACCTTAGCACTTCATTTTTATTAATATATTTGATTGACTATAGTATCGGTTTCTTTTATTCTTGATAATTTAGAGAAACAAACACGATAGTACTGACGATATTTCTTATTGTATGCTATCGAATTGTGATTTCGTATCGGCTTTATGTCTCGTACTGATGTAAGAAAATAAGATTCGACTTGACAAAATTACATTTTAAAGAATTTCTGTGTGGATATATCTCGACTGAAAGCTCATGGGGCCTAATTAATAATACGTCATACATACTGCGTTAACATTTTACAGATCTTTTAAGTAAGATATAAGAGGAATCACATTTAAGTTTATGCCTCTGCAAGTATTCATTCCTCAAGAGCAGTATTTGATTCGTGTATTTATTTATCCACCTAAAACACACCGCTAGTATTATAGGAAAACAAGTGTAACCTGTGTATGAGTAACAAATTGAAAACATTCGAATATTTCAGGCGCCGCTCAAATGTAAATATAATTTTACGTTCATCATTTCGCGTTTATTTCTGCATTCAACTATCCGAAAAATAGTATCATAATAGTGTTGCTAATGTCTTTTATTCTTTTTTATTTCCAGGTTTCTTGAGCACGGGGGATAGCACTGCATCTGGTAACTACGCCACACTAGATCAGATCGCGGCGTTGCACTGGCTGAAAGAAAACATAGAAAGCTTTAATGGTGATAAGCAAAGAGTGACGTTGTTCGGCCATGGTCACGGAGCGGCGTTGGTGAACCTCCTCTTGGTATCACCAGTTACGAGAGGTCAGTGCTGATCAATTCTACCTCTTATATATTTCACTTGTGTGTGTAGTTTTTTTGAGTGATCGATGCAGATACTTATTCCTTAACACACTTATATTTTAACATTAATATGTGTGTCCTTATTCACTTTGTTTATTGTGTGGGGTGTTATTAAAAGTGTGTTTCCCTCCTACGTAATGACGTCACTCCTTCCTTCCTTCCAATTTCTCTTACTTCGTTCCTGACTACTCTGTTTATGTATTAATTCTTAATCATAAACATCCATTCCTTCACGACTATATATTTTAAATAATATCATGTCACCACATTTCGTAAATTAAGTATGTATTATTATGTGTCATGTTAGCTTTGATCTCTCTTTAGATAAACATGACATGTCTTCTGTGTATTACTATATATATATATATATATATATACATATATATATATATATATATATATATACATATATATATATATATATATATACATTATTCATCTCACTATCCCTATCTATGTATATCTTTTATTTTACAATTCATTAATATAAATGTATATATATATATATAATATATATATATATATATATATATATATATATATATAATAAACTGAACCTACCCCTATAATCTATCTAGAATACACACACACACATATATATATATATATATATATATATATATATATATATACATATATATATATATATATGTATATATATACATATATATGTGTGTGTGTTGTTTTATATCTAACTTTCTCATTATTATTTACCCATGTATATATATATATATATATATATATATATTTTGAATATGTATATATATATATATATATATATATATATATATATATATATATATATATATATATATATATATACATTGCTTTATTATCTTCTTATATATACAACTTATGGGGCATATTTTGCTAATCGTATTTAAATTTTCAAAAAATGTGTTTTATCTTGTTTTTTTGAAATATGTGAATGACAAATGAAAACCGTTGTTTTTTATATGTATTCTTTTGTTTG
>OY744526.1:140314007-140319007 GCA_963556195.1 Sepiola atlantica
ATCTCCGTAGGTAATCGTCAGACGGACAATTCCCTACGGGGATGAAACGCAGAAGACTCTGTGTAACTTAATTGGCATAAATATATTTTCAGAACTTACAACCTAGCTCTACTCTCGTATTGAATACTGTTGAAGTAAATACTGAAAATTGATACATAAAATATCATATCTCTTTACAAAATGTTATGTGGAAACATGAAATAATAATATGTATGCATATTTATATATATATATATATATATATATATATATATATATATATATATATATATATATATGAAAAAGGAAGTAAACAAAGTACTAGCAACGTATATGTTTACTAGGTTTTGATGAAATCCTGGCGAGATCTTTTGCATAATATAGCAATATTGTTGTCAGCCATCCTGCATTATGTGTTTCCTATTTATTCTAATTCAATATTCGTTGGTTTATGAAGAACAACGCTAATCTTAACTTATTGACAATTCCAGTCAGTGTGCATGATACTATTCTACAGAAACGTGTTTCTAACCTCACAACATACTTCTATATTTGGTTAAATAAACATTTACTCTCATCTTTTGAATCAGAAATTGCTTCTTCATCTCAATACAGACCGAGCCCAGTATTCTGCTCCAGAGGAATACCGCTTTAATCTGTTTTCATCTGTGATGTCAAAATAAGTTATATTCCACTTCAGATAAAGCAATTTAGGTTGTGCCAAGCAATTTGGAAGTCGTCGTACAACCTCAACTGCTGATACGCTGGCTGTAATAACGCATAATATCAGTGAATCTAGTGTTAGGAAAATTTGTGTCACGAGAATTAGCTCTCGAGAAATCAAAAGTCGTTCATAATGTATGGCACAATGGATTGCTCCACAATATTCTAGCTATGGAATGTTTTACATATCTTACACTTCATATGCCCATAACGTAATTGTGTCTATAATGTAATTGTTAATGGGCATAAAGTGAAGTAATATAGTAGCAATGTTAGCGTACTTAAATGATATATTCTGAATTGAGCATTCTTTCTAATCTTACTGTATGGCATGCCAAATAATATTCTGAGAATATTTGGTGATCGCAGACGAAAAAAACTCATTATGGCAGCATCAATTACTCGTGAGCAATATTACATTGATTTCCGTTCTAATTATATGGAACACATAGAGCAATGGAAAGATGATTTGCGTATTATTTGAACACCTTGTCGTTTAGACAACCCAGGGTTTTATAAGTCGACAGAAGAGACTTGCACTCCAGATAAAAAATTGAATTACTCTGTTGCTAACGCTGAATAAAGACACGGGTAATAGTTCCAATATAAATAGTTCTTAACGTCAGTTAAAAGATACGTACTAAGATGGACTAGCGCTGCTACACCTGGAAAGCTGCCAATTAGATCACTTATTAAGGTTTTCACATACTAAAATATCGACTCCGAACTCTTGTTGGCAATAATCTGTTGTTTTCTTTTACAGCCAATTTTAAGTAGGGTGATGACGGTATCTTTTATACACAATCGTTATCTTCCCAAAAGGGGCGCTACGGAGCCCCAATCTATAGTATTCTGTTTAGAAAACGTTAAGACAAAAGACTTGTACTTCTACCACTAGAGGGCGCGTTAGTTTGTTTCTAATTTTGCTTAGCGCCAGACGAAAGTTCCGCCTTCAGATTTTCTAATAATCAACATTTCGTCTCTGGACGACATTAGAACGTAATATTGTTTCCTTGCATATGCTATCATAGTCTGCTTCAAATACGATGTTAACAAATACTCTCTATGAATAATCCCAACAACTTTAATTGTATCTAATCTATAAATTATTTGAAATGATCTGTTAATATTTGTTATATTTCAACTAAACCATATAACTATTTTTGCCCATTATATTTGAGTTGCGTTTTGAATTCGCAAATGAACTATTTATAAAACAAGAATGGCTGCCCCTGCTTGAGTTTCGTCTATATATTTTTATATGAATTCACGTGACTCATTAGAACTATATTACGTATATATGAAACATCGTGTCTGTACTGGCTAAGAGCTTGTTCATTTGGGAGGCATGTCATCTATCCTTACAGTCTATGCAGTATTTGAATAAGATACTCTTCAGCGATGTCATGAAGTTGTTTTTTTAGCCAATGAGTAAGGTGATATTCACCATATTGCGGGACGGATAATTGAGAAACGTTTTAGTAGGATTGACGACTGATTGGAAGACACGTTTGAGATCAGTGCTGGCAACCCATAAAATGTGTTAATATTGTTGGTGTGTGAACGAAACTCACATATTTGCTAGTCTGTTACGTCAAACGTGCACTGGGATCATCAGTGAATAAAACACATTTCAAATCGAAGTTAGGTTAATACATAATTAATTAGAGTCTAAGTCCTCTGACATATGACATTACAACTTTAAGCGTAAGTATTGGTTCGCTATTTCTTTGGGTGCGAATTCTGTTAGGTTTCGTTCATGATGAAGTAAAATCTGTGAAAATAATTTGCGTGTTTTTATGTAATTGCCATTTACTTGGGGCGAAGGTTTCTAAATTATTAGCTATGGTAGATTTAGCGATATATAGCTTACATCGTTTCTTCCGCGCGCAATTTGTCCCAAGTACTTGTCTAACACTGTATAAATAGTCACTTTTTGGTGTTCAGTTTAGTAAATGTGAAGGTTTACTCTTTTTCATAAATATAATATATAGATTTATTATATTATATAACAAATAGTTATATAAATAATTGTATATATACATATGCACATTATATATATATATATACATATGTATATATACATATATAAATATATATATATATATATATAGGTACGAACAAACACACGAATATATATATATATATATATATATATATATATATATATATATATATATATATATATATATATATGGTGTGAATTTTAAAGTAGGATGTATACTTTTACATGATTAAAGCCCAATATACAGGATAGTCCAATTATATAGATACATTAGCAAAAGAGAAATACAAAAATGTAAGAATGACAAATCTATTTCATCATCAGTTGTTAAATGACGGGTGTATTCAATATAGACGGGTCTATGGTTTCTTTCTTTTAGCCAAGCTTTTCAACGATTGGTATCTTATCATATGAGAAGTTACATTAGATATATAAGTTGGCAGGTTCTGGCAAAAATTCTCAATTTTAAAGTATGATGCAAGTGTGTGCGAAGGTTGTTTACATGCATAACACGTCTATATAGAGTCCAGTGAAAACATGTTCAGTGAATAAAAAGTTAAGAATAGAAATCCACACGCATACACATTTGGATATATATATATATATATATATATATATATATATATACAAACATATATATTTACATATACACATAAATATACGTATTTATATGTATGCATATATATGTATATATATACATATATGTGTATATATATGTATATAATTATATATATATATATATATATATATATATACGTAAGCATAATTGAAAATTAAATCGAACTAAACGTTATATATATATATATATACACCCACACACACACATATATATATATATATATATATATATATATATATATATATATATATATATATATATATATATATATGTATTTAACACATCTCTTTAGAATATTAGTTTAGAAAATATAAAATATGACAATTGATATATCTTTATAATCGTTACGACTGTGATTTAGTGAAACATCCGATAAATCAAAACATAATGCAGATTTAGTAAATAGACTATTTTTTATAGTTACGTAGATTTGTAGTTTCTGATAATTTTGGCAACACTCATTTTGTTTTCAGATAAATGATAGGTGCATACTTGTAATTCCTTTATCTGACACGTTCATTTTTTTTAAATAACTCATGATTTTAATCAATTTAAAATCTTCTCTCGTTAAGGTATTCGTAACAATTTAATACAACCTTCATTCTGTTAATGCTCCCAATAACATACAAGTTAGTAAAAAAAATCGCCGCTTATTTCCCGTAATATGTCCGAATGTTCGAACGGTCATAGTTCCATTTCGATAGCCACGGCTGCACACATTCTATTTTAATTTTAGTCACATGTATAATATCGTAAGTGTTAGTCAAGTAGACGAATAGACGAGCGCTAAATAATAGGGACTCGTTTCAGCTAATTATATTTATAACATCAAAATAGGAAATTTACTCGGGTATTTTAAGCCATTTATTATGCTGCCATACAATGTTGGATTGTCGTATTCATTTTGAATAACGTGTACTAGAAAATATCGAAAACAAAGGTATTATTCTCTCAATGATGTAATACTTACGTTCGAAATTCAACTCCGGCTAGGGAACTCTTTAAAACAGCTAGTGCCAGACATATCGGCTGATGTTGTATGTGCTCCTTATGCAATCTGTAAGAATTCTACTCGTTCGAGAAGGAGGATGTAATGCCTGGAAACAAACAGAGGTATACATCACATAAATTATATCCTGAAGACAAAATATGAGCATGATGGTCCATCGAAAACAAGTATATACCCCCGTGCAAAGTAAGCACTACAAGGTAATCTATTCGTACATACTATAGGAACACTGCTCACATAGTTTCTTGCTCGGCATTATTCGGCTGTCATTGTTTAATTAATAAAAACAGCAGGATAATGTATTCTTTTCAAGCTTGTTTTAATTCATCGTGCCACTCTTCTACTGAATGAGTGTAACGTCTTGTATTAGCGGGTTTAGAGACTAGTACTGCCAAATCGTCACAAATGCATGTCAGATAAGTTGCTACATTTATGAATATCAACCATATTATAAGAAGAATGCGTATTTTTTTTTGTTCATATTTTACATGCTGATAGACAACATGAGCTGACACTTCAATAGTATTGACAGATAATTAAACAGATACTTTTGAGTAACCGATCATAAAAACACAAGTGGCGTTCTTAAACACCGAGTAATGCTTTCATCCCAGGATCTTAACACATAGATAATCGCATATAACATATATAAAATGCTAGCGTAA
>OY744526.1:140321507-140329007 GCA_963556195.1 Sepiola atlantica
AGGACAGATCCATAGACAGGCGTAAATCAAGCCCCGAAGGCCAAGACAATACCAGTCTATGGGGTTCAGTATCCATCCGAACAGATACTACACTTTGATCTTAGCAGTTACTTTGCGTATAGCGATTTCGGTGCTAAAATATATTTGTATATAAGATTGACTATTCAATATATTAAATGCAAACTCTAATCTATATTTGAAATAAACTAATCTGATGAGTACTCTTATATGAATAAGACAAATGGTTAGAGATTGTCATATCATAGATATGACTCTAGAACCGCATTCGGCTATTAATGCCATACGATTAAATTATATGATACCATTTTATTGGCGGCATTAGCCCCACAATTTCACGAGGTAATTTTTCTTTATTTTTCTGGTTATATGTTATGATAAATGGGTACAGTTTCATTTGAATGCTCATAAACCCGTACGACTTTAAAAAAAATATTTTTAGTTGTTTAACAACTATTCATTTGTTATAAATGGAAGTAGTATTGTCTATATGATTTCTTCAATAATTATTTTTATTAAGCTTTCTATTGCACTTTGACCACATCATTTCATCATTAAGTTGACAATATATTTTAGGAATACTCATTTACTTGATATTAAATGAAGTCTAAGAGGCTAGAATTCTTGGTTAAAAATCACAAAAATCAAAATATATAATTTAAATAGATACCGTTAGAGATGTCTTAGGTAGGCGCGCTCGAGTTTTAAATGTCCATCAACACTATTTATAAAATAACAGAGACACTTTTTTATCACGTGAATAATTAATTCATTTTTTCAGTTCACTTCCTTTAAACTCAGGAAAACGGTTAAATAGTATCCCTAAAGAAAAATTCTCAAAAGCTAGAACTATTAGTTCCAAATAAAAAAAAACTCACAATTTTTAACTTATTAATTAAAATTTCGTAATGATGTATACACTAAACCTGTTCACTGATAAACAAAACTTTCGCATTCATGTTGTAATCTTTCTTTAATTGATAAGTAAATCGACATGCCTAGTTCTTAAAATTGATTTTCTAACGCTTTTTAATGTCAGTTTTAAAAACAAAATAAGAAAATAATGTTTGTAAGAATTTGATTAATTAATAACAGGTCAGTTAAATATGTTTTGAATGCAGGTAGAAGATTGAGACACGATATGACAACGAAAAGCCATGAAAATAATCGTTGACGTATATTATATGTTTACCTAAGTGAATTATCTACAATTAAAAAATATAATGATTATTTAGCTGAAATTGTCAATCGTCTTAATATGTAAATAATATGATATTTAATATTTGCTAACGATAAACAGACAGACATGTGAGAGTAGAGGGTGTTTGTAATAATGTTTTATACACCCAACCACCAAACCCCAATCGTCCCGCATACACTGTTGTTCATTAAATGTTACACATAAATGTACACATGTTAGTGAGTATGAATGCACCGTTTATACAGTATATATATATATATATATATATATATATATATATACAAATATAAATATATATTAATATATTATATGTATATATATATACAAATATGTATATATATATATATATATATGCATATATTAATATATTATATGTGTGTATATACATATATATTAACATATTATATATATAGTTTATATGTATAGGTATATATGTAAATATTATATACATATATAATATATGTATATATATATATATATATATATATATATATATATATATATATTTGTATATCTATATATACATTATATAGAGAAGGAGATAGTTATATATATTATATACACATATATTATATTTATATATAATATATATATATATAATATATAATTCCTATATCTTTATATACATATAATATATATATTATGTATATAATAGTTATATCTGTATATCTCTCTCTCTATATATATATATAAATATATATATATATATTTTTTATATATATATATATTATATATATATATATATATATATATATATATATATATATATATATACACAAATGTATATATATATATATATATCACTTATTATTCTGGCCATGATGATGAATTTCCTCACATTCAAAAAAATAATTACCCGAGGTAAATATAAAAGGTAAAACATTATACGTCCTATTGTAATGTGTTTTTCATTTTGGACGACCTATTGTTTTTATTAGAATATATTTTGTGGTACAACCATTTCGCACGATTTAATAATAACAAACAATCAGATACATGTAACAATATTTCCTTTGTGCTTTCGTTCATTTTGTGAATGACTTTAATACTAAATGCCAATTGATGAAACCTTCAAGATACAATTTCACCGACAGCTGGAAGACATGAAAACAAGAGTTCGATGTACAATGAAGTTTTATTAAGGTTTAATTTACAAAACAAGAATGGCTGCCCCTGATTGAGTTTCGTCTATATATTTTTTATAAGAATTATTATTATTATTATTTTAAGTATACGAAAACTCGTTATCTATCAAGGTATGATATTAATAATTGCCAATACAAAAGTATTTCTAAAAGAAAGATAAGCATATTTTAGTAAGTTACGATTTATAAACACATATACGTGTTATGCTTACCAGTTGATATTCTGCTATTGGTTTAAATGTTTAGTAATTTAACATTTTCCTAAAAAAAGGATATTGTAATAATATATATATATATATATATATATATATATGTATGTACATAGGTATATATGTATGCATATATATAAATATGTATATATATATATATATATATATATATACACATATTATATATGGTTTGGTATGGTTTGGTAGTTTTGTTTTACGGCATATCAACCCTTTTTGGGTTATTTAATGCCGAATCTGGTCATTATAGTAAAAGTTTTTATGCTTCAAGTTCTTTATATCTTCAAATGTTTAATGATCGTTTTTGGTTTGGTAGTTTTGTTTTACGGCATATCAACCCTTTTTGGGTTATTTAATGCCGAATCTGGTCATTATAGTAAAAGTTTTTATGCTTCAAGTTCTTTATATCTTCAAATGTTTAATCATCGTTTTTGGTTTGGTAGTTTTGTTTTACGGCATATCAACCCTTTTTGGGTTATTTAATGCCGAATCTGGTCATTATAGTAAAAGATTTATGCTTCAAGTTCTAAAAATAAAATAAAAAAGGGGAGGGAGAAAGGGAGAGGGGCTGTTGTTTTTGTTTTTGGTTTTGTAGAACATAATTAAGTTCTACAAAAAAAAAAAAAAAAAAAAAAAAAACGTCAATGTAGGTGAATTTCGTCTCAGGGTGCCACAGGGCAGCCTGATCTGGTATCACCAGATATTATATATGTATACATATATTAATATATATATATGTATACATATGTATATATATATCAATATATATATATATATTGATATTTATAATGTATGTATATATACATTCACATATATATGCGTATATATTTATATAATAACATATATATATATATACATATATTATTTTATTTATTCATATATATATATATATATTTTCATATATATATATATATAAATATATATAAATATATATATATATATATATATATATATATATATGCATATCAGATGCCACAAATTAGTTTCATATATATATATATATATATATATATATATATATATATGCATATCAGATGCCACAAATTAGTTTCATTTAAGTTCACAAGAGGAAACAAAATAGGATGATATGCTTCATTTTGATGAATTCTTCAGGTGAGACGGAAATTGAAAATTGAATTTCATTTCAATGTTTTTTCAGGTACAGAATTATAAACGGGCACATAACATGTCAATATAAATGTCAGCAACTCAAATGCTATGAGACTAATGATAATAGGAGATATAATGTGTGTTACTTTTTTGGAAAATGCACACGAAAATAATTTCATTATGCCCATTCTTCTCAGCTGAATAAAAATATATTTAAGATCATCTGTTGAAATTGTAATATCATAAAATGTGACGAACGTGCATACACATGTATTTAATATATATATATATATATATATATATATATATATATATATATATATATATATATATATATATATACGGACTTATATAAAAATAAAGGATATATATATTATTGTTTCTCAAGTAGACGTCTCTATCCACAAAAGTCTCTACCAGGAATCTCTTGCTGGTAAAGCCTAAATGATAGCATATATCAGTAGATTACCAGTACGATTTCTTTTTTTCCATCCCGATCGGAATCTTTTTTTCTGTCCCCACAAGATTTAATTAGATATTTTTAAACCACCTACAATGTACTTTGGTTTGCTTTCTAATCTCGGTCAGTAATGGTGATATCTCTTCTAAGCTATACATTTTCTCAAGCACACCAAGTTCATTTTAGCTGTCCTAATCACATTGGTGTGTTGAATTTGTAAGAGGCCGTGCATGTGATACGTTTTTAGTTATATTCTTACCGTGTTGCATAAATTCCTTAGCAAGATAATCCTTAATATGCTCCATAGATCTTCGGATAGTTTGAATGAAACCGCTATTAATATTTATCTATTGGTCTTGGGCAGTATCACCTGGTTATCGCGTTTCACTACAACTAAATATCGTTTTCTTAATGTGACATTGGTTTATTTATTCTCTGCTTAAATGAATGGCGACAGCAATGAAGTATAAAATATATTCATATACGTTTATTGTTGGTGGCGGTGAACGAGTTGGGTTAATTAGAAGAGGATGTGCACATAGGTTGACGGAGTGCCAGTCGAGTGTTAATTTAAACTTCGGTTTTTTATTATATAACAATTTGTGAGATCCACACATCTATCTGATAACACATATTCTGGGATTTCGCATTTTTTACAACGTAGCTATGACCCAGTGCATCTTTTTTAGCGGTTGGATATTTTCCTCTGTAGCTGAATTTTGGATAATGGTGACATTTGCAAGTAGTTTTGAGTTAATCACCAATTCGATATTGTCGACAATGAATGGTTTTTAGTTTTTATTCCCCGATTGAGGCGCGTCTATCTGAAATATGATTCATCTCAGCCAGGTGATACTCTCAATATGACAAGCCAGAGTACTTAACAACGTTGTTTGCATCATTATATTCCATTATTATCAATGAGTTTCGCGAGTGTCTCGAAGTTCTCATGCAGTTGTTGCCATTACATTAGTTGAATGATTAATTGTTATTTTCCTCTTTAGCAAACCTCATATATCAAATTACTCTTTAGCAGATTTCTTTTTACTATCTGTTGGCTTTCATTTGACTTCGATCACTCTATTTGTTGTTATACCAATGTTTTTGATGATTAAGTTAAGTTCATTTCATAATTTAAGCTTTATCCTCTTCGATGTGTATCTATTATCGAATGGTAAGCGTTTGAACGCTTTCCAATGACCTATGGTAAACACATTATGATGTATACTATTATGTTCTTCGGACAATTGTCAGTATTTACTTATGGTGTTTCCACTCTATGTTTCTCTTTCCTTCAGAGTCTACATTTTCCTGGATTTAGTATATACCTGCTTTTCATATAGTTTGTTCTAGCTACCTTTTTATCGGTTGTTAGCAGACATTTGGTTTCTTTTATTTTAACTGTCCATGCCTTTTTGCAGTGTTGGTTTTTATATAGTTTAGTGTTTTTCTATTGAAATTGTAATTCCCCGGCTTTTTTTATTCTTAAACTTGTTACTTTACCTTTATTCATTTTAAACATTGCACGTTGCAGCTCAAACGTAAGAGGTTATTGTGATTTGGGGCCAGATATTGTGATCACACGAGAAGTTGGGATTTTTCCTAGCAAGATGTGTGTTAACAACTAAATGGATGCACGGAGTACTGGCAGGGAATTCCAATAAGCTATTAGAGTAGTATGGTGTACATCGCCCGAAGATATCTACAATAAAGTGGTGCAATGATGATGCTATTGAGGATTGTCAGGTGTGATTATGTTTAAGGGGTCACGCGCAATAAGTTCATTAGATTATATTCCGTTGCAGTACTGGTTACACAAGCACAGCTTTGCAAACCTACTGCGAATGACAAGGGCTAGAACTTATTATTATAACATTTAATAATTTAGAAAATGTTTCACTATCTAAGATAGACAGAGAAAGCGATATTTGTGGTTGGTGCACCAGCCCAGATATGGAAACACGAATCCATAATTAAGATAATGTTATCTTCAGAGATATACAGGGTACAGCGGAAGATTACAAAGGTAAAAGAAGCCAACCTCGTGTGTAGAAGACTTGGCAGTATTAGCTATGTATTTGCCCAAATTCATATTGGTTGGGTATGTTAGGCCTATAAGTTAAACGTTTGGTCTCTCGGAAAGGGTGTTATCAGCAATGGGGATCGGTGGTTTAAATTGTTTCTCCTAATTGTTAACCAATAATAATTTTGTCTTAGTAGTTCTACCTGCAATCATTCGGTTTTACGCCACATTTGACCAAACACAAGGGGTAATTTGCTTCGTAGTAGGATATTGACTTGAATTGGAATATTCGATAGTCCTGCAAATCGAGGAAAAAACGTAGTGTCATTAGAACAGATACACATCTCAGACGCAATTGCATACGGTGTTACGCATAGTTTGCATAATTTCTGCGTTGGTGGTGGTTATCCCTTCTTTTTAATACATCTTATATATTCCCTTAAAAATTTAATTGCACTGACTCCACAATATTTAATATTTATTGAACATTGTGTTTCCTTTTTCTCATAATCGGGCAATATCCACAAGTATGTTTTTCATGTTCTATGCGCTTTTGTTTGGCCTTGTTTATAGATAATCTATAATACCTTACAACGCGTACAGCCAGGTTATTTATGTATCTCCTTTGCTTTCTGATGTGCCATTTGTCTTTCAATATGCGCTTTCATTCTTCTGAGTTATTCAATTCCATCTCTTCTTGTTGGATTGTGTCTTCTCTCAGAAAGACAGGATTTCGATATATATTTGTTAGTCCAGTCATTGTATATGTTATCGATTTGTTCAGTGTGCCACACAGTGAACAAATCGATAAAATATACGATGGCTGAACGAGAACATATATATCCGTTGTTTTATCTCTGGGTTGAACACAAGTATGGCACAAGTAGTGCACATATCTTCATTGTGTTATCTCTGGATTTACAAAAGTGGTGCACAGTTTTCCATTAGAAATTTCAAACTTATATCCTATATATTTTCGTTGGTGTTTAAATACTTCATATTTGCATCAGTGATATCAGCATATTTATATGCACCCACCAATTTATGTTTCCATTCTTCTGTGAATACTCATCCGTTGTTTAATCTACTTAGTATATTGATTAGAAAACTAATTGCCATGACAAACATGATAGATCATAGGGGTATTTCTGGAAATTTCGTGTCCGTACAATTATTATTGCTCACAATTCGAATGTATTATTTTTATTTGTCTTCTTATTATAATTTAAACAATGGTTGTTATCACAAGATCAGTGATCAATCGGTGAAACAATAGATGGTATTGCCTGGAATACGAGTTCCAATTAGTTTCTGAA
>OY744526.1:140334007-140344007 GCA_963556195.1 Sepiola atlantica
TTCTTGTACATAACACATGTTCATATTTTATATTTTACATATATGGGAACAATAAGAGAAGCACATATCCCCCCCCCCACACACACACCTATATATATATATATATATATATATATATATATATCACGAGAGAGACAGAGAGAGAGAGAAAGAGAGATAAAGAAGATAAAAGCAAGAGTAAAAGCGAGAGGGAGAGAGATAAAATCAGAATAAGAAAAATTAGATGAGGGAGGGAGAAAGAGATAAGTGAAGAGCGAGACATTTCAAAAATCTAAACGATTGGCATGAGAAAAACGACATTTAAATGAACACGTATAACTGTTCTTTGGAAATAGTGGATTCAATAAAGATATGTGATGACAAAAGCGTGAAAATTGAATTATTTACTCTCACGATACACAAGAAATTGATGAAGTGCTATTTTCTAGATCTTTTTTCTCGAATCAATACTTATCAAACAAAAAATAGACTTTGCAATTTGATTTGAAAACAAATTATTGGTCTACAGAAGTATTGCACTATTTTAACTTAAGCACAAACACACATTTACCCACACACTCATATACATACACACACAAACACACACATTATATATATATATATGTATATATATATATATAACCATTGTGTTTATTCGTGAAATATTACAGTGATAAACTATTTTTAAAAATTAAATTGCACATCTTATATATATATACATATATATACATTATATTTATATTAATATATATATAATATTTATATCTGCACATATACACATATATTATGTATATACTATATGTTATGTATTATATGTACATATATGGTATATATGTATACACTTAGTAATGGTAATGCTATTCATACTTTAAAGTCATAATGTGTAGTATGAAAATTTATTCCTATTTATTCTCTGTTACTTATCATGTCGTTGAACATTCGTATTTGTTTCTACACGAACGTATGCATGGATTGTAATACATCTGCCGAGTTCAACACTGGCCGGTTCCGAAATAAACGTGTTAAAGTTTTCATCACATTGTCTAAAATAAACCGAATATCACATAGACCTGTTTTCGCTAAAACAATCACTCAAAAATAGTCATCTTTCGCTTACAAACTCATCATGAGACGCCTTAGATTGTCTTTGAATACAACGTTAAAACGTCTCTCGTCGAAGTTAACGATGCTACAGTTATCCATGTAATGCTAACAATATATTATGTGACTACGTATTATGACGTCTCTATTGTTGAAATATTTATATGCAATCATATTATTAAGCATTAATTTAATTTTTGATTAACAAAATATTATATGTTTACTAAAAGAAACATTTTTGATTATAGATAGGCGGATTAATTTATACTTCTATTAAAGGTGGTAGGAAAAGCCCGAGATGATTGTCTAACTTTTCGTTAGCTTTCCCATTCTCCTTCATAACTAAAAAGAGTTTGGTCGCATAGCTACATAAGAAACGGCGTTTTCCTCGTAAACCGTTCGTGACAAGGCGAACACGCATGTATCTGTTCACATAAATATTACTCTATATTGGACTTTATTATGTAGTGAAGTATATTTATTTATATATATATATATATATATATATATATATATATATATATATATATATATATATATATATATATATATATATATATATATCTTAGACGAAAAATATACTTTTAAAGAATTGAACCTGTAGTTAAATTATTTAAACTTAATATACGAGATAGAACAATTATAATGATACACAAATGAAGGGAGATAAATATGTACGAATTACAAATCTATTTCATCTTCGATTGTTAAATGCAAGGTGAACACGATGAAAATATGTTTATTTTTCTTTCCTTAAGCCAGGATTTTCAAATATTAAAATCTTATTATCAGAGGAATTACATAGAGAGATTACTTGGCAGGAAAGTAGCCAACATGCAAAATATAAAGTAATGCAATGTAAAAGTGTGTGCATGAAACGGTTATCAAAATATAGTCTGTCCAGTTTGGTAAATGTCCGTTGACAACGTGTCCGGTAGCATAAGATTTAGAAATGTAGTAAATCTAATAGAATTATGTTTGTTTAACCGTATAAAAAACACTTATTAGGATGTATGTTGGAGAATTAGGATCATTTTTAAAATATTTCCGTGAACCGTGAATGATCATAGTTGTTAAAGGAATTGGGTTTCAAAAATTGTATATATTTCAAGTACCCCGAATTATTGGTGAAAGCTGTTAGTTACTCCGATCGAACCTAAAGTTTGAGAGAGAATTTTCTGGTCGAAAACGAGGCAAGTAAAAGTGGGTGATGAGTGTGAAATTAATGATGAGGAGAAAGTTTAGCAGAGGAAATTATGGCTGATGCTAGGAATGGGGAAAGAGAAATACTTGTTTAATTACAACTAATCGAGTGTAAGCAACACAGTGACAACACTACTACTGGCACCTCTCGATCCAATGTAATAACTGGCAATTGTGTACATTAGAAACTTTTATGAGTGCTACAGCAGATAAATTCAAAAATATTATTAACTCTAAAAACGATCTAATTTTACATCGCAAGCACACACACAAATGTGAATACATTAATTTCATTACTCCATCTAACACTTCTCATCCAACAACTACTTGTAACATAAGACAAATCCGTGCGTAGAAAAAAGAAACATATTTACTTATGTTTTTACTGATTATCGTGCAAATTCGTCTCAGTAGCTTAAAATGTCACATGAATTAAAATGTGGCTAACCCGTTTTTTGTATGTAAATATACAACTTGACTGTAAATAAAATTACATTATTAATTCAAATGTGTCATTTTGAGATATCTGATGAGTACGGTAATTTTAATGAAGAATAAACACATATATATATATATATATATATATATATATATATATATATATATATATATATATATATACATATATATATATATATCTATATATGTATATATATATATACAAATATCTGTATATATATATATATATATATATATATATATATATATATATACATACATACATATATATAAATAAATTAATAGAGATGTACATGTGTGTATAAACCCAACCTATCTATGCAGGGTATATTATTGTGCATATATATATATATATATATATATATATATATATATATATATATATTTCATACATACATACAATAGTTCAATCTTCCTAGAAATCCCCATTTCTTTTTAGGTAGGAGCAGCAGAATAGCTGCAGACTTTATTTTCTCAATATATTGAATAGATCAATCAATTCTTGAGATGAAAGATGGGAATAACATAATTGTAAATATACAATATTTATTAGAACATTAGAATTTCAAAGCACTAAGTGTCATATCCTTAATCCGTGGATAAAGGATATGAATCTCCTTGCTTTGCACTTCTAATGTTCTAATAAATATAGTATCTTTACAATTTCATATTCTCATCTTTCATCTCTCTCCCTTCAACTCATTCTCTCTCTTTCCTTATATATATATATATATATATATATATATATATATATATATACGTAAAGGTAGAATATAATATTTTATTGTAACATACACGTGTTATTCATAGGTTACTATTTTGATGTTAGAAACTTGTAGGCCTAGCAACACGTCTGATGAATAACGTCCTGACGAGAATCAATAAATTATAACATATATATATATATATATATATATATATATATATATATATATATATATATATATATGTGTGTGTGTGTGTGTGGGTGTATTTCTGTATTTCTAACAAGATACTGCTTCACAGCATTACACTTCTTTAGTGTGTCTAGTGATGCTATAACGTCAAGTTTAGATAGACACCCGATAAAGTTTAACAACAGTGGTTGCTTTATACACATACCAGTATCAATTCTTGCAAGAAAAGATGAAGAACACCGACCATTCTTAACAGTCGAGATTCAGCAATTTATTTACAACGATGAATGCTTATGTTAATGTATAAATACATACACATGTATATATATATATATATATATATATATATATATATATATATATATATATATATATATATATATATATATATATACACACAGGGTGTTTCAAAAGTCTTAGGAACATAACGATTTTTAATAACTCAAAAACTATTAAGAGTTGAAAAATGAAATTGGTACCGTTGGAAAGGTTAAAGTACTAAGTTTTGTGGGGAATCTTCAAAGTTGCTCAATATGAGCACCATTCGTCACACGGCAGACATCTAGTCGATAGTCCATTTCCTGCCAAACGCGTTCCAGCATCTTGACGTCAATGGGTCCCACAACTGCCGTTACTCGAGCCTTTAGTTCGTCAATATCTCTTGGAAGGGGCGGCACATAGACTTGTTGCTTTACAAAGCCCCAAAGGAAAAAGTCACACGGGTAAGATCTGGAGACCTAGGAGGCCAGGGCATGAGAACGTTATCACCTCGCCCAGATCTCCCAATCCATCTACCAGGCAGCCTTGTGTTAAGAAACTGCCTTACTCTAAGACTCCAGTGTGGTGGTGCACCATCTTGTTGAAAAATGAAGTCATCAGATTCTGCTTGTTCCAACTGAGCCATTAACCAGTCTTCCAGCATGTTGAGATAGGATTCACCAGTGATAGTGGCCTCTTCAAAGAAGAACGGTCCATAGACACCTTTCTTGGAAATTGCACAAAACACGTTCACTTTTGGTGAATCTCGCTCGTGCGCAAGAAGTTCATGAGGATTCTCAGTACCCCATATGCGAGTGTTATTCTTGTTAACTTTGCCATTCAGATGGAAGGTCGCCTCATCGCTAAAAACAAGCCGGTCATCAAAGCCGTTATCTTCCAACTTCTCTTGCATTGCAATGCAAAAGTCACGGCGAGGTGGCTTATCAGTGTCCTTCAACTTTTGGACCAACTTGAGCTTGTAAGGTACCATTTGCAGTCGTTTCCTTAAGACACGCCAGACAGTTGCTGGAGCAAGCTGAAGTTCCCTGCTGGCTCTTCTCACTGATTTACGGGGGTTCCGCTGAAAGGCTGTCCGAACTTGCTCAACTGCATCTTCTGAAGTTGAAGGGCGACCTGTTCGCTTACTTGGGCACAAATACCCATCTTTCACAAATTTAGCATGCCATCTGACAATGGATTTCCTTTCAGGGGCTTCTTTTTTAAATTTCCTGCGAAATGCACGCTGAACACATGTCCACGATTCAGTCTTTGCAAATTGGAGGACGCAAAATGCCTTGTCTTGTTTAGAGAACGCCATTACTGCACCTGGAAAGATAACACAAAAATCATTAGTATGACCAAAAACTTGATTAAGCAAGCTTTAACATGGCACAAGTTTCATTTTTCTACCTGGAATAGTTCATGAGATATACGCATTTGTAATGTTCCCAAGACTTTTGAAACACCCTGTATATGTATATATAGAGAGAGAGAGAAGGAGAGATAGAGAGAGAAAGACAGAAATGAGACAGAAGCGTGTGTATGTGAATGTGTGAGAAGGAAAAACAAACAACTTCACAATTTGTAGATAAAAAAAACTTGCGACTTTATAATTTTAAGTGCTATACAATAATATTTTGTCCGTTTCTATATTTGCCATAAAAAATAACTATTTCATTTTATTTCACAGACACATGCACATATATAGTTACTCGGACATTATATGAGTAGTGATATATACTTCGTAAACCACTGATTTCTTGATTTTCTACGTACAAACTCTACATATATATATATATGTATATGTATATATATATATATATATATATATATATGTATATGTATGTATATATATATATGTATATGTATATATATGTATATATATATATGTATATATATATATATATATATATATATATATATATATATATATATAGATGAAGAGAGAGAGTCGAATCGTCCATGTAAACCTCGTCATATATTGTTGAAGGACGTTATATTAAAACAGTATCATATATGGTAGTAGAGATTTCTATGTACATATCACCATAATTCGTAGATAAATTGTCTTTTTAAACCTCATCATGTGTGGAAATAGTATCGTTTATTTAAACCTCATCATATATGGAAGTAGAATTGTCGATTTTGACCTCATCATATATTGAAGTAGAATCGTCTGTTTTAACCTCACCATCTCTGGAAGTAGACTCGTCTATTTTAAGCTCATCATGTATGAAAGTAAAATCGTTTATTATAACCTCGTACTATATTGTAGTAAAATGGTATATTCAAACCTAAACATGGACAGTAGAAGAGTCGTCAATTTACGCATCATCATGTATGGTAGTTAAATTGTCTATTCAAACCTCATGATATGTTGTATTAAGTGGTTTATTCAAACCTGATCATACATATAAGTAGAATAGTCTATTTAAAATTCGGCACATAACGTAGTAGAATAATACGTATTGGAATCAGTATTCGTGGTAGTTCAATGGTCTATTAAAGTCTTATCATAATACAAGTAGAATTACCTTTTTAAACCTCATTATGCATCATAGTGCGATAGTTTATTTACAACATATAAGGTTGTAGAAATATATATTTTAACCTTATCATATATTGTAGTATGATGCTCTCTTAAAACCTCTCATATATAGAAGTAAACTGATTAATTTTAGCCTCATTATATATTGTAGTAGAATGATCTGTTCATACCTCATACTATATTCCAGTACACACATGTATTACCCATTTTCGTCATGACTGGTAACAGATTTATCTATTTAAACTCTATCATATATTCTTGTAGAATAGTCTATTAACACCATATTATATATAGTGGTATAATGGTACATCTTAACTTCATCATGTATAGTAGTAGACTGGTATATGTTAAGCACATCATATATAGAAATATAACAGTTTATTTAAACATCGTAATATATAGTATAATGATATATGTTAAATCGATCATGTCATAGTAGGATGGCCGATTTTAACCTCATAAGTTATCATATATACAAGTATAACCCTCTATTATTACCTTATAATGTACGGCAATATAATGATCTATTTAAACTACATCATATATGAAAGTAGAGTGACATATTTAATACTTATTATACATGGTAATAGAATGGGCTATTTAGATATGATCATATATAGAAGTAAAATTGTACATTTAAACGTCATCGTATATGGTAGAAAAATGGTATATTACTACCCCATAATATATGGTAGTAGAATGGTCTATTTAGTATTCATCATATATTTTAGTAGAATTGTTTATTTAAAACCATAATGTACGGGAGTAGAATGACCTGTTTAAACCTCATCATATCTAGTAGTAGAATTATATATTGACAAAGCATAATGCACGGGTATGGAATGGTTTTTTTAAACTTCATCATATATTTGTTTAGAATGGTTTATTTAAACATCAGCATACATAGCTGTAGACTTTTATTTTAACCTCGTGATAGAAGTATAATGGTTTATGAAAAACGTCGTCGATATGCTTTTAGTATGGTCAATTAAAATCTCATCATATGTTGTAGTCGAATGGTGTTTTAAAACCTGATCATATATGGGAGTATTCTTTCATGACGTTGTTTAATGATATTGTTCTAAATAAAACGTATAGCTATATGTTCGTATCAGTTATGAGCCTTTTTAATAAATACATTTTTTACTAAGCACATTTTTAGTGCACATGGTGATGACAAGCTATATTAGAATGTTGTTAAATCGTCAAAAATTGAGAAAAGGGATATAGCTTAGTAAGAGATGAGTGTCTCATTCAGTTAAGTATAATTCCCTGCTTATTAAAACGACTAAACATCGTATATGTAGAGCATAATCCAATTATAGGACTAAAGTATATTTTATCTTACAGTTTGTGTAATAGAAAAGTACTTCGAAATGACGAAAATAATCACACCTTCAATAAACAAGCATGAGTTAACAATAGTTTTAACATACACCTCTATAATACCTTTGTAATATTTATATATATATATATATATATATATATATATATATATATATATATATATATACACAACTGTATAGTGTGAGTTTTATTTCTAAGTCATTCAAATCCCAGATTGTTTGTTCTTTGTGGATTTTTCTCATGATTTTGTAGTTTTTCAGAGACGATATTGACATAAAAATGTTGTTTGGCTAACTACAAATGTAACGGACCATAAAATGCATTTCCCAGCAATGTTATGTTTTTTGGAAATGTAAAAACAAAAAAAAAAGAAGATAAACACATAAGTATAAGAACATGAAATGAACCTGATTTTCGAACTATTCCGGATCAAGTTTGACGGGGTGGTGGCCTTCTTTAAAACACGCATTTATTAGGTTAAATGATTGTTTTAATAAGAAACGCGATGGTTTCGTAGTATTAATCAAGTATTAATATTAAATGTAGTTTATATATATATATATATATACCACCATACCAATGTCCATTGATTTCCTCTGCGACTGAAAAAAAAAGACTGTGTGTTCTTGGACGCTTTACTAGTGTCTATGGAGTAATATCTACGACATATAAACTATTTTAAGAGGAGTCATACGCCAGTTTAAATAAAGACGTGAACTGGGAATAAATAAAGCAATACACCTGGAAAGAAAAATATAATCCATTAGGTGTGTATAAGTCAGTAAGAATATGACATTATATTTCTGCAATAATTTAGTAATATTGCACCATTTGCAAGAATCTCAGAAATATATTTTCTGTTGATACAGCACGTTATATTCCAGTGACGTTCATGTAGCACGATTCTAGACAAGTATATTGTTGCTCACTCCGCGTCTAACATTTCCTCGGAAAAAAGTTTACTGAATCACACAACTCCATTGTAAAGACAGTGATAGAGTTTGTAATCGTATTGCATGGTCATTTTATTCGTGCATTTATTTTCAATTTCATATACAATGAAGGGTTGGTTCCCGTTAAATTCGTTCGTAGAAAAAAAAAGTATTCTTCGATACATTTGCAACTAAGGTATTCCGTAATTGTACGTAAGTTTCAATGCATAGCGTTCACTAAATATCGAATTATGAATTGTGAGAATAGACGTTTTACCTGTTTTTCAATCTTGTTCCATATGCATCCATGTGTCTCGTATTTATATATAATACGTATATTGGTATTCGGACTAGTAAGTTGTTTAGTCTTTCTTTTTAGTTGTAAAGGATTTCTCTTTACGAATTTCTATTTTTATTGAGGATGAGTACAATTCATAAGTTTCAATATTAATGTCGATAATAGGAAAACACGAACATGACAGCTATCTTGTTGCAGAATTAAGCAGTGTTTTTGCTGTTTTACTGAGACGAGTACCTGATTATGCATGATAATATATGTATATATGCATAATATATATATACATACATACATACATATATATATATATATATATATATATATATATATATATATATATATATATATACAATATATATTTTAACGTGTGTGTTATTATTTCGTATATGATATCAAAATAAATTATCAAATAGAGCACCACATTTGAGAAAATATTTACACAACTGTCGAATTTATATTTGAAATATATATATATATATATATATATATATATATATTGGTGGTTGTGTAGTTGTGTATATTTTTTCGTGTATTGTTACACACACATGAAGAATAGCATTCATTCGAATCAATAAATACACATAATTGTTATCGAATAGATAATTTTTTTAATAATTTTCAAACCATGACACCATCGTATATTTTACTTCTAACAAATGACATAGGGGTCTCCTTAATAATCTCAGTTGTGTTTAGAATGATATGCTCATATAAGTTACCATGTAGCTGAATTAAGGCTTGTTAAGTGAGTCTCATCCAAAGCAAACACACTCATGATGACTGACTACGGTTTCGTATGTTAACACCTTTTTCTCCGTTTGTGCCGTTATATTGACCAATACATCGGACCATATCTGCAGGCGATGTAACTTTATGTTTATATTAAGATAATTATAATTTTAAAGTGTTACCACCGCTTTCATATGTAATGTTGTTAATTTTAGGTTGTGTTTTTTGTGTAAATAGCTTACAGAAATTT
>OY744526.1:140349007-140379007 GCA_963556195.1 Sepiola atlantica
TCGGATATGTCTGTTATTCCGTTGTGTTAAACACTTTTTATTAGTTGGAGTTAGACGCCTGGAAAACCTATGTTTATCGTAGACTTCTCCAGAAAAATATATTAATAGTTTTGTTCTAAAGTTGTTTTTCGAAATATAATAGAAGTGCATTTTAATAATCTAATTATTAAAAAAGACATACAAAGACATATTGAATTATGTTAATATTGCGGTAGATGTTTACTTTTGTTTAACTATTTTAATCAGTCTAAACGATATAACATTTTCTTCTTACGTCATCAGCGTATACTATATATTCATACATATATATATATATATATATATATATATATATATATATATATATATATATATATGTATATATATATGCATATATGAAATATCTAACGTATAAGTAATACTATATATATATATATAAATGTATATGCATATGTATATATATACATATATAATATATATATATATATATATATATATATATATATATATATATATATATATATATATATATATATATATATATATATATATGTCCCAAACGTCCGTATTCCTCGCCGTTATCAAATTTTGTACCACAAAAAATTTATTTAAATATATATATATGTATATGTATATATATTTATACATGTATGGAATATATAACGTATAATCGAAAGAAAAAAAACTTTTTCATTGTGTAATGCCAAACAAACACTCTCTGAAACTGGGGCTAATCAGTACTTGGCACCCTTTGAGAAATTCAAAGATATCTAAAATTACTGTATGTAGGTTAATGAATGCCGCCGGATTACCAACTAGTCATAACGAGATGTGCGTTGTATTATTATTATTATTATTATTATTATTATTATTATTATTATTATTATTATTATTATTATTATTATTATTATTATTATTATTATTATTATTATTATTATTATTATTATTATTATTATGATGATGATGATGATTATTATCAGCAGCATTTACCCTCAGTAGGATTTCTCAGAAAAGTCATCGTCAGTGATTGTTTATTGATAATAATAAGTGGTGTTTCCTGGAGTCTGAGTGACTACAATCCTCTTCAGATGTGCAGTCTCTTCATCTGTTTTTCGATAACGATTGCAAATGGCTTTGCAGTATCTCATCAGGGCTTACATTTTTTGGGCTGGTAGCGAACATTGGTATTATCTGGATTGTTTGGCTAAAAACCTCTGCAATGCCAGTACTCTCCTCACTCTTCCAGTGGATGCCTGGTTAATGCTCTCACTCTTCGGTCTTCCCGTCTTACTTAACTCTTATGACTATGTTATGTTGTATCTACACAGGCTGGGACAATTAGTTTTTATTTAGGGGGGTGCAGTTCATGAGATTTATAACGTTTCCGTTACTAAGGTTGTTTTGGCGTTCGTTATGTGGTTTTGCCTTCTTTCTATTGTATTTGCTATGTGACTGGTTATGGTTTGTAGGTTATACTGGTTGGTATCAGCATTTGATAATTTTAATATTATTATTATTATTATTATTATTATTATTATTATTATTATTATTAACATTATCATTATCATTATTATCATTATCATTATTAGCATTATTATTATTTAAATGTTGTTTAACAAAGTATACTTTTCGGAAATAATGTATATTCTAGTGGTCACAATTTAGGTTTATGGAATTATTTTGTACATTGAGGAATTTCATAAGAAGTGTATATATATATATATATATATATATATATATATATATATTTATATGTATATATATATATATATATTTGTGTGTCTGTTAGTATGTATATATAAGTTTGTATGTATATACATTCTTGTAGTAACTATATATATATATATACATAGATATGTTAATATGTATTTTTTTCGTGTGTGTATGAATGCGTCCATACCCGTCTTATATACTGAAAACATATATTTATCTTCGTAAAAAAATCTGCTAATATAATTTAATATTTACTGTTTACATCTATCGAGGACATCAGCTGAATATCTTGAAATGGCAACCCGCAATCATGATGATTAATTTGTATACATATTGATATTTACATTATATATATATATATATATATATATATATATATATATACACCCATATATATTTATATATATATATGTATATATATATATATATATATATATATTTATATATATATATATATATATTTATATATATATATATTTATATATATATATATATATATTTATATATATATATATTTATATATATATATTTATATATATATATATATATATTTATATATATACATATATATTTATATATATATATATTTATATATATATTTATATATATGTATATATATATGTATATATATATGTATATATATATATATATATATATATATATATGTATATATATATATGTATATATATATACATATATGCTATTTATTTTAATATTTTATATACATGTGACATATCAGTTATAATTTGAACGAATTACTTTTATTTAAAGCTAACTATCATTGTCTCTTGTTTATATATCCTTATCGTCTGAAGTATTACGTATACATACCCATGGCCCGTACAACTATATTCGATACATGAATCACGCGCTCAAATTATGATTTCGAAGCACGATTTCTCTCTCTCTCTCTTTCCCTGTATCTCCCTCTCTCTGTCTCTATCTTTCCTTTTTCCTGAGGCAAGATATCACCTCAAGTATGACTCCTCACTCCTTAATGGCAAAACAGATCGTTTTCTCTTTTCTGACTCAAAACTTCTCCTACAACTTGTGTATTATTTCAGTTTTCTGACTGGTTGTCAAGAGAATATATATATATATATTAAATAACTATATATATACTTTTGTATATGTATATGTATATAAAAATGTAATGTCATTGCTATTTACCACAGGAGAAGAACGAATCAAGGGAACAATACAACAGATTGTGAATTTTCCAAACATCTATTTGATATATGCAACAAAAGAAACAATGTTTTAGCAGTGTCTGTATTTGAAATATCTGTTAAATGTGTTTTGTGGAGTTTACTAAAATCATCCTTTTATTATAATCTATTCATTAAAAACGTTTTGGCTAATTGACAACATATGTTTAACATGTACTAAGTTGCAAGTAAGAAAATATATTCGGCATAATTTAACGTACTGCCGGTGAACACACCACCGAACTTACGGACAGACTTCCTTCAACACTGGTTTACTGTCAACACTTGTTTAATTGTTTTGAATTACTCTTTTAAAACCGCGTTTATTTATATATTTTGTTAGATGAATTTTTTTTTATTTGATTATTTTTATCGTAATTGCCCCCTTTCCGCTTCATGGTCATTTTAAATACGCATTTCTCCTTATGTAACAACAGAAAATGATGCTATAATTTTATGATGCATACCCTGTGTAAATAGTAAACACCTTTGTTTTGTTTAAAGTATCGTATGGAGATGTTAGCACCAGTTTCTGATGCAAGTCACTGACTTTTATGATTTAATACGTGTATTTTACGATGGGGTAAATTATTGTTGAAGGAAACACTGCCTTTTGGCGCGGATGGTTAGTATTCACCTTGCTTTAAGTTAAATACATTGCCTGAATTATTTCAAGTTAGGCCTCTAAGAATAATAGATCAAGTATTCGAAAAACTGGGAACATTGTCGATGATTAGCTGTTTAGTCACGTCATTTTTTACGTCAAAAAGAGTTTCTCAGAATATTTGTAAATAACTCAGTCAATGTTCACAATCTCAATCAGTTAATTACGAAATTACTAAATAATAAATAGTAAATGTGTATAGCAAATTGTTAATATTTTTTTCCTGAGGCACATTAAGAATAAGGTTCTAATAAATAAAATACATAGGTTAAAAATTAAATGTCAACATTTAAAATTAAAACATATTTTATAAAATCATAATTTTAAACATATTCAGGTGGTTTGCAAGTTGCATTTAAAAAAAAATCACACATGATTGAATAATAAAATATCATTTAATACCTTTATTTGTCATATTATATTTTTCCGATGATAATACAATGTAATAATTACAAATGTGATTATTTACAAAAGTCTACGATAAAAAACAAAATAATATGAAAAACATTAATGACGTCATAAAATAAGACCAACTAATGATTGATAATAAAAAAGGACTATAGTAGACGTTTATATATCAGCCAGACACGAATGATTAAAGTACTTATTTCTACAATCAGCCTGCTATGAAATTCTCACGTGACAGGAAGTGGATGTCAATTGCCCGTGCTTGATGCTATGTAGAAAGAATAGCTCGAAGATGGCAGATGTTTTTTTTCTTTCTTTCAGTCGTCAGTACCCAATCCCGTAGAGAAAATACTGAGCTTGAAGGTAAAACAACATTTTATCCTATAGCTTCTATAGAAACTTTGGTTATTGTTGTCAAATTTCCTTATTATTACCAGCATATTAATTAACGCTATCATAAAATTCATAAACATCATCATCAACATCATGATCATTACCAGCAATATCATCATCAACGACATCATCATCACCAGCATCATCATAATCATCATCATTATAATCAGCATAAACGTCTTCGCCTACATGACTAGTGAAACATACGGTCCAATAGTTTACCTCTAAATTGTAGGCCTCATGATTTCCTAATCGTTCGACAATTTTAGTAATTTACTCTGAATATGTATATATGTGTATATATATATGCATATTTATATATATATATATATATATATATATATATATATATATATATTCTAAAATTAAAATATCATATGCTATATAATAACATGAATGTATTAAACTATAGAGTTATTTAATTATGAAGTTATTAATATCCCTTACTTATTATTATTGAGATTTTAATCAATATGGTAATCCCCATTTCATGAATTGATGTTTGTTGAATAGTTACACAACTATTTTTCACAAATAATAAGAGAACGTAAGATCATCTACACACCACCTATGTCAAGCGTAAAATTTGAAATGGCATCATTAAGCAAGCGCGAACACATTACATATATATAGGCTATACATTCAGAGGCGGTACATCTTATGTAATAGTTTGACAATAAATAGTATCTTCATTATGTTCATGTTCATAAAAACTCATCCAAAACATTGCATTTACATTTTTGGCGCTTACTTTGTCATATTATTTACATTCGTATGTTTTCCTTACTATGCATACAATTGAAACGAAAATCACACATATATAAATGTATATATATATATATATATATGTAAATATATGCATATAAAATATATATATATATATATATATACATATACATATATACAAATATATATATATATACGCATATGTATGTATATATGCGCGTATATATACATATACATATGTATATATATATATATATATATATATATATACATATATACACACATATGTATGTATATACGCACGTATATATACATATACGTATGTATATATACATATATGTATATATATATATATATATATATATATACACAAAGCTTTTGATATTTCTTTAAAATGCACACGCTTGGAAATTAGTTGTGCTTTATTGCATTAATATTTAACTAACGAAATAGTCTTACAGAATATATATATATATATATATATATATGTATATATATATATATATATATATATATAAATATATATCTGTATATATTTATGTATATAAATATGTGTATGAGTATATCTATATCTGCAAGACGTATTGCATTTTTTTAAATCAGTTTATTATTACGCTGTTTGAAATATTAACATCGAAATTACGCCAATTAATTAAGTTGTCATAATCAGAGGATATATATATATATATATATATATATATATATATATATATATATATATATATATATATATATATATACTTATCTTAATGATGTCGATATCGCAAGAGACTTCACTGGCATACTTTTACCATTGTTTCTATCTTAGAAAGCATACTGGATCATGTTTCCGTATCAAAATTAAATAAAAATAAATACATTTTATAAAACACAAACATAATGAAGTATTTGCTTTCACATGTATAAATACTGATCGCATCATTGTTTTCACTGCAACCGGATTAAGCCATGTACTAAATCTACATATTACTGAGGGACCACGTCATCCTGACGTTTATACACAACTAACCCATTTTCTTTAAAATAGAAGGGGCAGATTCTGTCAGCAGATGTTCATTTTCTGACCAGCATGTTTACTTTTTATGATATTTATATGATGGAAAAATAATAATATTACCAGCTTTACGAGGTTCGGAACTGAATTGAATACTACCCATTTTATTTAGAACAAAATACAAATGATCCTTTGCTTGTAAATACTAGTTTCAGTAACCATTTTTACAAAACTTCGATATAACTGATATTTACCAATTTATTTTACTAAACACAATGAAATCAACACAATAAGCCGGAATGTTCATTCATACAGTTTAGAATATGTAAAGTATAAAAACAATGATTATTATTAAAATATTAGGTGATATGTAATATCCATGTGCACCTGAATTTTCATACGGATGTCTGTATATAAAGATCATATATTCATAGATTTAGAGTATTCTGTTAACATAATGTGACTTTAATTAAGTCTAAGCGTATCATTATAGCACATATCAGAATTGAGCATTACAATGTTGTATATTAAATGTTATACACATTATACACTAAACAGTAACTATAATAAACCAAATAACAGTTACGGGATCGTAATATATATATATATATATATATATATATATATATATATATATATATACATACACATATATATATATATATTTATATATATGATATATACATACATATAATATATATATATATATAAAAGATGCATATACATATATAATATATAAGATATGTATATATATATGTCATATGTATATATACATATAATATATGTATATATATATAATATATATATATATATATATATAATATTTATAATATATATATATATATATATATATATATACATATATAATAGGTATACATATATATATATATATATATATATATATATATATATATATATATATATATATATATATATGTGAATATATATATATATATATATATATATATATATATATAACTTTGGCAGATTCATCGGCCAATCCCCCTCAAAATTAAAATTCTGATTCAGACAATGGAAAAGATCAACGAAAAGATATCCAGACATAACTTGACAGTTATATTTAACAAATTATTCTTTAGAAATACCACGAAAAAGAAATAAGTGTTATCTGTGTCGTACGATGCATCACATTACCATCTGCTTTGCTTAACACCGATGGTATGCTAATACAAAATAGAAATTAACAGAACATACGTATGTCATCAATCTTCAAAGCCATTTAAACAAGCATGTAACATGGAATATCCTTGTAACCGATTTAAAAATGAATAGTAATATTATGTACGAGGTAGCGAAAGGAAATTACGCTTGGTAAGGCTTGGGATCAATGGCGATTCTTTTCATTATTCTTGTAAACACTACACGTAAAATGTTTAGACTTCTTATCATCGCAGTAAGGTTGGGGAGAGAACTATTGGCAGCGATGTGTTAAACTAGAGGTACATGAAAAAAAATGTCACCACTGAACCCTGAGAAACAAGCAGCCAATGAACGCTCAGCTAGAGTGATTACGTATAATGCACCCTAACCAGCAATCCTAGACAGAAAACAAGTCAAAAAGAAATTCTTAAATTTCAGTATTTATCTTAATAAGAAAAGAGAAACCGTTATATCTAGGATAAGCATGTATTAACTAGGGCTTTTATTGATGACAGCTTTTTTTACAGAGCCACAATAATTTATATATATATATATATATATATATATATATATATATATATATATATATATATATACATATATATATATATATACATATATATATATATATATATATATATATATATATATATATATATATCTTTAAATAATCAATGGATTATCAATAACAATCTCTTTTAAAGAGAACAAAATCAGAATTAATCAGCAAAAATAAATCACTATCCTACAAATATTTGAAAATATAAAAAGTTATGAGAAAACAAAGATCCTCAATGAAAAATATAAAAAAACAATAAGGGTTCATTTTCAATAGCCATAGGTTTGGATAGAGGAAGACGATAATAAGATCAACATTGGATTGCAATCTATAGAGTCTGAATACTAAGAATGACAAGTCCAAAATATGAAAGGATTCAGAATGTTAAATAAAAGTCGGTTGATGATAAAAGTAGTAACCCCCAAATCTATATCTCCCGATATGTTATTGTACTATTCCTTTATGCTAATAAATTGGAACTCCATGGATGCTATTTATATTAGCCGTTTACCTACATGCCTTCGTACATTACGATCAAGGTCTTCTTTTAATCTGATTTATACAAATCCTTCTGAGATTGTCAGTAATATTCCGAGCATTTCAGTGGGGGGCTGCTTGTAGTTATCTACTTCGATCTCTACTTCAGAGTACGGTTGATCGTATACACATATATAATTGTTATTGTTTATTTGTATTTTAAACATATGCGGTTATTGTTAGATGAAAGACTATCTTATTTTATATGGAGTTATACTACTCCCTTACTAATTCTATTAATATTCTCGACCAGTCATTGCTAGTTATTTCTCGCTGAGTAGATTTTCGGGAGAATCCGGGTGAACATGAACCTTCTCAATAGAGTAGCACTTTTCGTTCCATTGAATGTCTGTTTGGTGGCATGATTTTTCGATTTTTTCGACCTGCATTGCCCTCTTTATAACGACTTGTTTTATTATAAGTGGTATATTTTAAGGGAACTTTTCATCTTTTTTTAGATTGCTAAATTGGCACACATAGTCTCAGCGGTATCTGTGTTGCTATTAAAATAAGGGTTTGGCTGGAGTGCGTTATATTTAAACCTGCCTACTGTGGTTGGGGTTCTTAATTCTTTTTAAATATGTCATATTTTTTTTACTAGAGTTCAATGAATTGTATGGTGTAAATCATTCATTTGATTCCTAATTTTCTATGAATTTTCGAAGTTAATTCCCATTAAATCTATTACTTCATATAACTATTATTACTAGGAGTTCTCAAACAGGTCATCAGTGATTGGTCACCGACTACCGGGTTGTTATTATTATTATTATTATTATTATTATTATTATTATTATTATTATTATTATTATTATTATTATTATTATTATTATTATTATTATCATTATTATTATTATTATTATTATTATTATTATTATTATTATTATTATTATTATTATTATTATTATTATTATTATTAATATTAATATTATTATTATTACAGTGATCCCGAACTTAAATAACAAGCTCAGCTTCAAACACTTCTATAGACGTATTCAATTAACGTCGTAGTCCGTTCCATTTTGTGGTCAGACGAATCCATGTGTTGGCTATCTAGCAGGATATTTATTATTCTATTCATTTATCATCATGTATGATAGTTTAATAAGTACTATTTCACGGTATAGTTCTACTATTACTAAGTTTATTATAAAATGATATCTGCCACCTACCTGCATATAGGAAGTGTGTTGTCTTCACCATAATTTACAACTAGTATGCTGGTCTTCTGTTATACGTTCATAGTAAATTTGGACTATATCTGATGTCACGTTGTAAGGTAATATAAGATTACTCCCAGGGCGCTATATTTTGAAACATTTTGCGAAACCTAAATTGGCTTAATAGTCATTATATAACATTTCTTCGTTATACTTGTAATTCACTACTCATATAATCTTTACTCAGTTACATAATCTGTGTTTATTAAAATCCTGATTTATTCAGATTGTCCAGAATACGTATTTCCCGTTTGTAGAGGTGTATTGATCTCATTTTCCAGAGATATATCAGCACTTATGACATTATGTTTGCTATTATTCAACTGTCTGACTAATACATAGATTTCGCCGAAGGCAACAGGGAAGCGGATAAGGGACTGTTAAATGATGCGGCAAATGAAGAGAAAAGGGAAAAAAAGAAAGAGACGGCTATAGAAAGAGGAAGAGAAATAGAAGTGTGAATATAAAGATTTTACACACGTTATCTTTTATCTATTTTCTGTTTTTATAACCTCAAGCAACGCTGTGTAGGCATGCTAGTGTATTATATATATCAACATCTAATGATTATTGTAAGCTTATTATTATCATCACTGCTCACTAGAATTTCGCACACGACTCAAACCCTGAGATGACTTATTCATATGAAAAATTAATTATCACCTGAGTAACAGTACTCCTTCTTAGGATTCCAATTATATCCGGAGCATTTCAGTTGAGGGTTGACTAGTTCTATACCCTGTCCGTCTTTTTATTCTATGAAATCGTCCATAGCACGAACTAATGTGGGTATATTTGATGTATGCTTATATATTTAATAGAGTGTGATATGTTATGCATATCATTTGATAAATCAATCCCTTCATATACAAATGTTATTTCTCATAAGGTACGTAAGCTTATCTTAGCTGCACTTCAAACTCCAGTATAATTGATTTAAAATTATGGCGTCATATTCTCAAAAGGAAAGTTTTCTTCTAGTCAGATTAAAATGAATACATAAATGTAATATATGTTATTTTAATCAGTTACGTTCAATCACAATGATAATCAGGTGACTCACATCATTTCGCAGTAGAGTTCCCCAGATGCCGGATAGCTTTCTACTCCAATAGATGTGTGTTCGTACTGTCGGCCTTTGGAATTCCGTCACTGATCTCTGTTTCCTTGACTGTACTGACATGCAGAAATGTTAAACTAATTTTAACAAGAATCTGGCTGCACAACTCCTAATTCAGGATGAACCCTAAAACTCCCCCCCTTATTCTGAGTAGTTCTTTTCGTCTACAATGGCAGTGAACTATGTTAAAAATAAATAAATAAACAAATAAAAGAAATGTACTAATTTGCTTTACTTACTTTATTCAGATTATTTTAATATGACATAAATAAATGTTGTCAGAGTAAATCCGATTAACCCTAATATTCACTCATGAGAATTCAGATTTTGTATTAAATGACACAAATGTGTATTTAAAAATATGTTTTGTTTTATCATGACATTCATTTAGATTCAAGTCATGTATTCCGAAAATGTTCTCTTCAACTTAAAATAATTGAAATACTTATTAGAATAAGACAAAATATTCAGCTTTAAATATACACTTTGATTAAAATGAACATATGATAAAATGTTTCATTCACATGAAATATATTTCAAATTAAAACTAAAATGAAGATTTCAAAGCTTTAATCTAAATGAAATGACTAAATGTTGAATGCAAATAATACCATGCTACATATAATGAAATGAAGATTTCAAAGCTTTAATCTAAATAAAAATGACTAAATTTTGAACGCAAATAATACCATGCTACATATAATGAAATGAAGATTTCAAAGCTTTAATCTAAATAAAAATGACTAAATTTTGAACGCAAATAATACCATGCTAATATAATAAAATGATAACATTTACGATTAGAACTTAACTTGTTTAATAAATCACATGTATTCACAAAGACGCATCAATATTGTCAGTCGTAATAAATGCCTAAAAACAGAATCATTTGTTATATTTGTTGTACGAAGTTATATTAAAAAGGTTTGACGTATTATAAGAAGAAGAAAGGGGCATTAAATATGTAGAAATATAAACGTAGTTACCAGTGATATAAAAATGTGTGTCATATTCAGCATTGTCCATATAAAGTCGAACTTCCTTTACGTAAATTTTAGGATTAGAGACATATAATATAAATTCGAGTCATTTGATTTTCTGTTAAATTTGCAATGTAGACTACTCCAAAAATACATAGAAATTGTCATGAAGCGTGTTGAAAAAGAAAATAATATTCATAATCCGATTTGTAAATTACGTTTCAAAAATATTGATTAGAAAATATATTTAAATGAAATGCAATATTACGATGTATGTACTATTCAATCTTGTTAATGTTAAAGTTAAAATCATATTTGATGAAAATATAGTAGTCGCAATGTGAAGCATTGCAATGTATATATATATATATATATATATATATATATATATATATATATATATATATAGTGTGTGTCCACATTATATTACAACATATATATTAATTTAAGTGTCAATAGTAAATATACGTATACATACGACATGTGTGTGCAAAATGCGATAAACGCGATTCTCAAAATGACGAAATCGTCTCTAGAAAAAGTGTACTAATTCAACACATCACGACATCCCAAAACTGTGTTATATGATATCACACTGAAATATCGTATATGTAATTTCAATAAAAATCAAGTTTCATTCGAAGTCTATATTTAACATATTCGTGTTTTTATTGTTTAAGCTCTCAATTTAAACTGATTGGAGTTATCGCGTATATATATATATATATATATATATTTATATATATATATATATATATTTGTGTGTGTGTAAATAAATGAAACAAATGCACATTCTGGCAAATTATGAAATAAAATGCATTAATGTATATTTTGTGATAGGTATAACAAGAAATATTACATAGTTTCCTAAGAATGTCTATATTATTTCATTAAATTATATACGTAAAATTGAATACAATTCCTTAGTAATAAACATATTATGCCCAAATTATTCTAATGTAGGTGTCTGACTCTAAGTACATCATTTAGGCAGATAGGCTATAGTAACTGATTCATGTTGTGTGTATATATGTATATATATATATATATATATATGTATATATATATATGTATAAGTATACACACATGTATATATATATATGTAAATGTATACACATATATACATATATATATAAATATGTACATATTTAAATATATGTATATGGATATATATATATACACACACATATATATGTATATATGAAAATATATATATATATATATATATATATATATGTATATACAATTATACATGCATTTTCATAGAAGTACACACGCATATATATATATATATATATATATATATATATATATATATATATATATATATACATATATATGTATATACATATATGTGTACATATAAGTGCATGTATACATATATATATATATATATATATATATATATATATATATATATCTATAGGTGTGTTAATATATATGTTTAAACATATCCTTTTATATTATTGTTATCAACCATTATACATTGGAAGCTCGATTATTCCCTACATGTTACAATAGTCTATAAATACAGAAATTCACAACATTTTTCTACATTACTTAAAGAAACAATATTTATTCATCTCACGACTCATCTTTTTACAACACAAACACTTTTGATACAATTACAGAACCGTTTATTAATAAATAAAAAAAATCGACATCTATGGCAATATATAATATTTCCTCCTTGGACTAAACAGAAAACCAGAAAGTAGTCTATCAGAAAATACGATGTGATGCCCGGAACAAAAGAAAATCCGAACATCTGTAGCTAAACGCGTTTGGAGAATTGCGTACAGCGACACACACTTCGACGTGAAAGGGTATATATTATGTAGAGCGTGGAAATACACATCAAGCAAATTACAGAAATTCCACATTGTCACTCTGGAATCATATCATCAACTCGTATCAATTGATGACTTACTTAACAAGAGAAAAGAGGTGGTTCAGTTTTGTATGAAAGGATCAGACAATTATTTTCTCAAGTCCGATTAAATAGCTGAGATATAAATCTTCTATAATGATACATCTGAAATGTTTTGACTGAATTTGGGTCTGGTGGGTTGAAACAGGGAGCTGAAATCTGCACAGTCGAGATTTGATATAAATATGAATTATATAGGACCAATACACTTAGAGTGTTTAATAATGTCACTAGTGTATTACAATAGGGATGGTATTTGTTAGAATTAGATCTGAGTGTTTAGGTATGTGAGAGATATGTGTGGTATGAAGGGGTGGTCTAATATTTGGTATACCACTTTGACGTAGTAAAGAGTGACACCTACTTTAGGTAAATAAGAAGAGATAATTGTTAATTATATATCATAAATATACAATATTAAATTATATTTTATAACGTAAATATGATGGTGTTTCGAGCTTTCGGCACTCCTAAGTGAAGGAAAACAACACTTAGACTGTCACGGGGCGGGAACCCGGTTTACAGAGACACTTTGACTGTAAGCGGTCGTCTAATCCACTTAAACGCCATAAACGGTTGTACCGTGATGACAGAGAAATACAGTTATGTACACGCTGAGAGCGACGAGCGTACACATCAAAATAGAGACAACTCAACGACACAGTCGGATTATCTAACTAAAGAATTAGGTGAATATCTTTTTGTTATCTTTCTACAGTGCTCGACTTTAATTTTACTTAAAGGTGCTTCTTATAATATTAAATTATATTTGAATAGTTTACCAACATACGACGTTATTTCAGTGTAGAGGACTTATAATCTCAAACGGCCATTGGACGCGAATATGTATTTTTATATATATATATATATATATATATATATATATATATATATATATATATATATATATATATATATATGTGTGTATATATATATGTATATATATAAATATATATATATAATATTTATATATATACATATATATATATATATGTGTATATATATATGTATATATATATATATATATATATATATATATATAAATATATATATATATAATATTTATATATATACATATATATATATATATAGTATATGTATATAAATATATATATATATAAATATATATACATATATATATATGTATATATATATATAAACATATATAAATATATATATATATATATATAAATATATATATGATATGTATATATGTAAATATATATATATATATATAATATATATATATAAATATCCATATATAAATATACATATATATATATATATATATATATGTATATATATATATATATATATACATATATATATATATATATATATATATATATATATATATATATATATATATATATAGGTGAGTGGTCGTGTTGTGGGGTATTGACACATAGGTAGGATAATATTAATTACATTGGGCTACTTATAGTCACCCTTACACTTAATGATCAATTGCATGCGTAAATGTGTTATATAGAATTAGTAATTATGTATGTAACATCTCAGCGATTCTGTGTATTTCCTGCTTAATTTACGACTGACAAAAACAGGAACACAGAAACAACTGGCCGTATGTATTAATATATAATATTAGGAAGTGTTCACTGCCTAAAGTCCGGTAACATTTTCGTGTGAATATCTCATAGTTATAAAAGTTCAGTAACCCGTAAAATATTTTACATGTATAACAGACCAAACTATTGCCAGTATTTATGATTAGATCATAACACAGTGTGTGATTGTAAGTGTTCGGTCGATAATAGCTCGTTTTCTCTATACTTACAATTCTATTTTAGCAATGCTATAGTGAATATAAATCGGAAGGTGTGTGAATTTGTACAGTTTTATTTGACTAAGGAGCATATGCAACACGCCAATAATATAGACTATAATAAATATTTCTCTAAAATAAAGTAATCGAGAAACATATATTATATAATTAGTAATTTTAAAAATTACATCTAATAATTTATTTTTTAAGTTGAGAAAAGAGTGGAAGTAACGCACAGTGGTTTTCATAACGGTTTGCGGTACTTACACTTTTTGGGATCGGAGAATTGATGCGGTCACAAGTAGGCAGTATGGTGAATATTTAGGTCGAGACTTTAAAAATAGATGGCATATCTATTTTTAAAAATATTGAATGTTATCATCTAATCATAGAATAATTCTAACCACTTGCGTATGGTAGTTAGATTATTTTACTTAATCAGAACTCACCTTTTTCAGATTATCGCTAAAGAATATATATATTTTTTTAATTTTGTAATTTCAGTGCCCTCAAAATGTGTTTATTCTCACCTGATAAATTGTATCTTTTAGTTTCATACTTCTGTGTTTTATATAAAGCTCTCCTCAACTAAACTTACGCTAACTATATAATGATAATTATTTATTAATAGATAAGTTTGTTCTCATCACAAAATATGTAATTAACACATAACTTAGTTAAAATGCTTATAGTTGTTTTTGATCAGCAATAGTGTAAATGTTTTTATAGCTCTGCTTCCGATAAGACGATGGCTGTGATTTTGAATCTCTCTTGTTTGAGGCGAATTCGATGCAAGCTGTTTGATATGTCGGACTATTGTTCGTCATATCGCTATGTATTTATTTCGTATTGAGAACTTTTTTGTAAGTCTAATACACACACACACACACACACACACACACATATATATATATAGGATTATTTTTATTTACACAGCCTTGTACAAAATATGCGACACTGGCATGTCGATGTTATCGATCAACAGTTATTATAAACTTAGATTTCATCAGGCAGAGTTAGAATCCGATATTAACCTCAGATCATATTTGGAGATGGAGCACTTTTTATAAACCCGGTTTAAATTCTTTAGATTACTACACTGTGGATGTGTTTACCTGAATTATTACCATTATATATATATATATATATATATATATATATATATATATATATATATATATATATATATATCATTCACATGCAGTTTGTAAGTGTTCATAAAACTGCACATTGTGGGTAAACATGACGGTTATTTCGAACGTCATGTGCAATGAAAATAGAAATAAACAATATCTGTAGTCCAAGATATATTTTTTCCAAAATATATAATTCATGAGGAACTTCGAACTAGAGATGTTTTATTCGGATTGTTTAATTGTGTGCAATAGTGAAACAGATAAAATAATGTATATGTACAGCTCATTGTTTTAATTCAAAGAGTGTTATATAGTTGCATTAATGGAGCAATTGTATTGGCGGTTATCTATTTGTATGAATCAATTTCTATGGTATCTTCTACAACTAAATTTATTTGTAATTCATTTAATGCGAAGACATGCCCACATGTATATATATATATATATATATATATATATATATATATATATATATATATATATATTAATATATATATATATATAAAGTGTATATATACGTTCGCATATGCTTATACATATATATGTATATACATATATAAAATAAAATATATATATATATATTTTATACCCATTTGCATATGTATATTCATATATATATATATATACATATATATATATATATATATACATACATATATATATATATATATATATATATATATGTGTATATATATATATATATATATATATATATATATATATATATATATATATGTGTATATATATATATATATATATATATATATATATATATATATATATATGAATACCGTAGTATTTAAAGGCACATATCTAACTTGATGTCCTACAATAATATACATATAGCATACACATTTATTTTGCACACATGCATATATTTATGTGGATATATATGTATACGTTGTATTGCATACACACATATATCTATGTATGCACATATTCTGAAACACAAATACACGCATTCACACATATGAAGACAAATATATAAATATACTTACATTTGTATACATAGGTACATCATATATATATATATATATATATATATATATATATATATATATATATATATATATCATTGGGTATTTAATCAGGGGGATTACCAATTTTTAGTATTTTATTTGATGTAATTTGATTGACATGTTGAGCCACATCATTTGTGTGAAATTTATGCTAAATGTTTGAATGTGCGTGTACTGAATTTATGCGAAACCAACTCTTAACGTACAAACTGAGATCAGAGAGAGTGGGATACACTGATGGTGGGGCAATTGGGAAAGAGAGAGAGAAAAATATGAACGTCTTCATCGAACACGTTCATTGCTATTAAAATATTATCCTCCTGTTTTTCCTATTGATGTCGTCAATCTGATCATTATCAATTTGACATTTTTTGACATGATTTCATATTTTATGTATTTTTTTTTTTCAAAACATTGACAGCAACTAATAATGTAAAATTACGGTTTGTTTTTTGTTTTCTTCCGTAGGTTCTGGTAACATTCATAGACGTTGAGGTTTAAAATGTAATACTCGGTGATACAGTAATTACATCGTTTTTCTGAATGACGTGTGTTGAGAACACATACAATTATGTTCAATATATATATTTTAATGTGTTATTTCATGTGAACGCAACAATCAATGGAAGACTATACCGTATTATCATACGCAACAATATCAAACAATCCAATTAAGTATTAAGAGGTTTAAATAAAATAATATTTGCGCTCTAATGTTGCCGAAAGTATATACAACACTATATATATATGTATATATATATATATATATATATATATATATATATATATATATATATATATACCCACACACACGTATATATATATATACCTATATGTGTTTATATATATATATATATATATATATACCTATATGTGTTTAAATATATATATATATATATATATTTAAATATATAGGTGTAAACACACCAATATATATCCATACTAATATCGATTTATAAATAAACACACACACAAATATATATATATACATATATATATATATATATGTATATATATATATATATATATATATATATATATACATATTTAAATATATATTTATATTTATATTGTTTTATATCAAACATATATATGTAGAGAGAGAGAGAGCAAGAAAATGGATGGGAACATATAGGAACCTGTCCAGAATAACAGAAAATCAGATTTATCAGGGTATTGATCGCAGACAACTATTCTGACAATGCGAACCCTTTTTTCAATTTACGATTTACGTTTAATCAACGCATTGGTCTTGCACGATGTATAACTCTCTAGTTAAATAGTATTTTAATTGGATCTTCGTAATTGACATCAAATTGATAACAAATATCCACACTACAATCTCAATAGGTAAATTGATGCTTTGCCATAACCGAAATTTGGCTTAGAACATTTAATATTGTCAATATTAATACAGGAACCGGTTTCAGATTGTAAAAACCGGTTGAGCATATTTATAGTTTGTGTTTTCAAATGCATCACGTGGTGAGAATTTGAATAGGGAGATTTAGAATGTCCTTGTTACTTTCATTCACTCGAATATCTACAACACGCCGGTCTTTTTGGTCCTGAAAAAGGGCCAAACTATTTGTTAAATAGAAACTATTGAGTACAGTGTAAATCTGTATATAATATACACTGAGAAACCTCTCAATCTATTATACCAAACGTGTGCATTAATTACGATACATTATGCCGAAACACTCAGCTACACATAAATAACTAATAGATTGATACTGGCTACTAATATAGATTTAGATGTCCACACGGGACTAAAACCATATATTTTAACCATTATAGTACAGTGACTATATAAACAAAATTGTAATGCGAATATTATGTTTTAATAAAATGAATTGTATAGACATGTATATGAAAACAATTGTAATTATATATATATATATATATATATATATATATACACATACATATATGTATACATTGATACATATATGGATATGTATATATACTACTATGTATTTAGAAATATTTATTTACTGTATGTCCTATCTGTAAGGAACGCTGTCAAGGTTTTGAAAAAAAAACATACTCAAATATGAGCTCAACCGAAAACGGTATCACCAATCATGAACCTATGTACGTCTGTCATTGTTTATTTTCGTATGTCCGTTTGCAATTTGCATCGTATTTAGAATACGAGGCTTCATCAACCCTAACCCAAATAACATAAAACGTTTACACATCATTAAGACCCGTTCCATGCACAGTCTTGCCACACACGAATGACATTTCACAATGCATGTAATCAAATAATAACGCTTTCCTGCTTGAAATTGAAATAATATTTTTGTTATCATTTCACTGTTTATGTTCTTTTATTTGTTGATGTGTATGTGGTATTTTGTTTTATATAATCATGATTATTATTGTTTTTTATTTCATTTGACGCATGTGCAGCCTCCTATATATGAACGGAGAATACATATTTTTACGTTTGTCTATTTATTTCCCAAAAATATGAATGTTAAATGCTAGTATTTTTTCAAAGCCGGTCTGAATTTGACGGATATTCCATGTCATCAAACATAGATTATATAATATTTAATTAAGATGTATTTTAATGTGAATATATTATTTAATATAATATAAATCCATCCAAATAAGGTCGGAATTGTCGCATAATATAATGGAGTTAGATTACTCACTTCTGTTACACAGACTTTGTTAAAATTCAAAATTGAAATGCGCAACTTAAGCTATTTTTTTTACTCACTGTGGATAAACATTAGACAATATTTAAATGTAAATCATTTGCATATGATGCATCCTTTAGCGAGTACTTAGAATTACTTAAATGTAGTGATGATGTTTTATTTCCGAAATAAGTGTTTTATGATGAGGGTATTATTCAAATGTTTACATTCTTAAATAATGATTAAAAACGCATTGGTAAAAGGCTTTATGAATATAATATAGAAATTATAAGCAGCGAATTACACGAACAATCATGTACATAGACTAAGGCCAACTTACAGAAAAAAATACAACGCGTAAATTGAAACTTAATTCAGCAATAAACCGAACATATTGGTTAGCTTATTACACATCGAGTGTTTATATATCCGTTGTTTTTTATTATATTTAGTTTTAATGAATAGTTTATCCAGGGAGTATAATTTGTTTCCATATATATTTTGTTTTCAGGCGCATTATTATAATTGCATCGGTTAATAATTCGAAATTATTTTTTTACATATATTTAACATATATCATTTATTTATATTAAACCATAACAGACACTTGAAAAATATATGTTTCCAAGATACGCACACATACGATTCCAGATACATTTTGTCTGGTTTATTCGATCATAGTATATGATGTTGGATCATATATGGATTTATTTCTTTTATTTCATAACGAGATGTTTGTCAACTCTAACTTCACACTCATCCGCACTTCCCAGAGACACAACATGAACAATAATGAGTGTTTACTTCAACTATTACATTTCAGTACACCAGGTTACATACTTAGTTGTTTCATTCGCAATAAAACATACCACCACTATTATTAGGCTTTCCGATCAAGTCTCGAAAAAAAACCCTCGCTGTTTTCTTTCTACCTTGTAGTGCCCCTAACTGGGTGTGTCCATTTAGGATACAGTTGGTTGGCATAGTAGTCTTTTCAACTTGTTTTTGCCTTCCTTTTGATGTTTTCCTTAGTTTCGGGTTGCAGTCGGGTCGCTCTAAGCGTACACATGTGCTCTGTATAGCTCGAAAAGTGATCTGCACATCTATGTTTTACCGGCCGCGTTCCATAAGTAGATATAGTTATCAAGTATCTCGACATTTTCACCGTTAACTGCTGCCGGTGCTTTTGTGGCATATCTGTTAGAACTTGTTTTTTTTCAGTGAGCATTTTAAGGTAAACTATTTGGAATGCATTGGTAATGTCGTTAAGAAATTGTTCTAATTCTTGTGGTGAAATGCTTACTGCAATGATATTGTCGGCAAATTCTAGATGAGCAAAGTATTATCCGTTTCTACTTATACGTATTTCTTCCAAGTAATTTGTTATCATCAAATCTTGCAGACATGATGTAAAGAGGTTTGATGAACTGTTATCATCTTATCCTTTCGTGTCGAAAGCTGTTCATACAGAGGTGAAAAATGTATTTTTATTATCGGAGAAGCTAAACAAAGTAGAGTAAGCTTACAACTTGAATGTAGTCTATAGTAGAGGATTCTCGGTCGAAAACATGCTTTTCCTTTTTTTTTTAAACATATACTTAAGCCGAAACAAGTCAGGCCGCAACTGTAGATGTAAGGGCCTTCCGAGAAAAAGGTGAACTTATTTTCGGGGAGGGGCTCAACCTGTGCAGCGATATGTCTGTTTACATTAGTTTTAAATTTCAGCATGTCAGTACCGTCTGAAAAATAGGGAGCACCTAAGGAGTTCAGAGTGCAGTAGCACGAGGAAATAAGATTTCAGAGGAGAAAGCTCTTCGGAATCTGGGGATTCCACAGTGAATGGATGGGATTTGGCAGATTGTCGGGTTGGTCAAGTGAATTTACGTCGTGGGGCACCAGAGCAGCAAGTTCATCAAAACAGAACCTATTGAAGTACTTGTAAAACAGGCACAAGGAAGCAGCATGGCGGCGGTGGGATAGGAGCTGGAGCTTTGTAGATATTGAGGGACGTATTAAGTTAGCTACTGTTTTTTGGACATCGTCTAAGAGGGAGATACTAGTGGATGATGCCTCCCCCCAGATGTGGCAACAATACTCAATGCATCGATGGCGGCTTTGTAGGGATATGAGGATATTGTCAGGAGTGAGAAGTTTACTAGCACGGAAGAGGGAGTCCAGCGTCTTGGTTAGGGTATTATTTGCCATGACAATCGGTGGTTGAGAATGTGTCTTGTAGTTATTGAAGGAAAGTAGATTTGTCTTTGCGGCATAAAAAGTTGCAATCCATTTATGACCCTAATCAACTACAGACTGGAGGTGATTTTCTAAAGATTCAGCGATTGCCTCAGATATGTGCGCGTCGGTTTTGCCCACATGACGAAAGTAGAGCGTTGTGTAGTCAGAAAATATTCCTATCTCAGTCTCAATAGTATCAGCGAGGGCATTTATGGAAATCAGGAAAAGTAGAGAGGCAAGGATTGATCTCTGGAGTACCAGCAATTATGTCATGTTGCTTATATGAACGGCCATCGATAACAACCTGCCTCTTTCTTTTAGTTGGAAAATATGTTATTCATTAAATAGTTATCCAGTAATACCATACGAGTCCAGTTTTAGGAGAAGCTTTTCATGCCCGACCATGTCAAACGCCTTGGATTTATCAAGCGCTATCCCCCTAGCTTCACCTGCCTTGTCCAGTGTATTATATATGCGCTCAGAGATAACCGTAAGGATATATGCGGTAGATCGTGCTTGTCTAAATCCGTATTGATGATTAAAAAGAGGTTAAAAAATAATGAGGTGCCGGACTATCGCTAGATTGATAAATGCTTCAACGATTTAAAAAAAAAAATCGGTGATAGACTGATTGGGCGGTAGTTTAGAGGATCATTTCTATCTCCAGAACTCTAGAAGACTGGTATCACAAAGGCAATTTTACAAAATATCAATAAACAGGATTCAGCTAGGCATTTGTTGTAGGGTTTGGAGCCGACAGGGGCAAGCTAAGCAGATCATTTCGTATTACTATTACTGGTATAAGATTAGGCCCACATGCTTTTTTATGATGTATTTGGTCTGAGATTAGGTGATGACCTGGTTTCCAAGTGTGGCTTGAGTCTGCAATGGGAATTTAGGGAGGGTGTGCTTTGCTGAGTCCAAAGTGGAGTTTAAGGCGAAACGCTGGGCAAGTAGTTCAGCCTTATCAGTTGCCGTGCAAACAACACTGTTGCCATTTGATAGCGGGGGAATTGTCGATTGTTCATTGTTCATCACCCTTTTATACATTTTCCAGAAATCACTAGTGCATAGTTTCTGTGACTGAATGCGTGTTTTGGTTATCTCTGTATACCTTATTTTTGCTTCATCAATCACTTGTTTTCGATTATTTCTTGCCTCTATAAAGTTATGTTTAGTCGTGGTTTACTTACGGCGGCCGAACTTTCAGAATGCCTTCTGCCTCTCAGCAATAGCCACTGCACATTCTGAGGTGAACTATTGAGGAGAGTGGGGCTTGCTGACAAATTTTCGCGTGGGGACATAAGCATCAATGCCTGCTATGCCCCATCTAGTTTGCTCATTTTCACACTAATCAGCAATCAGTGAGAGGTTTTCACCCCATGGGGCGTCACCGATGTGACCCTTGAGGGATTCAAAATCAGCTTATTGATAGTTTCTCGTCGTTTTGAGCAACGGTTCCTCAGCTTTTGAACAAGTTTTTAAGGTGATAAGTATCATTACCACAACCTGATCAGAGTTTCCGAGCGGACTATGGATATTCGCCACACAAGCCTTGGGTAGTGAGGTCAAGAACAGGTCGAGAAGTGAGGCTTTCTACTCCACACGATCAAGAATTCGAGTCTGAAAAGTGAATGTTTGTGAGAGGTCGTGAGCTGAGGAGAATTTAAACGTAAAGTTCCCAGCGACATAAGTAACGCTGGGGAATCCTAACTAGTCACGAAGGTGTGCATTAAAATCCCCACTTACATGTATTTGGGCATTCGGGCCGAGTGAGAGTGTTATATTTAAGCGTTCAGACACACCGTCAAGCAGGGCACAGTACTGAGTCGAAGAATAACGGTACAATAAATATAAGTAACTAACTCTCTCATGTAAGGTCAATCTAAAGAACTTGTAGGCTTGGTCATCTGATTCTTACCTATGTTCTCTAGTCATAGGAGGAGTGTTCCGAACATAAATTCTTAGCCCGTGAATGTGTTTGTCAGAGAACTTATGGTAGAGCAGAAGGTAATCAGTCATGTCAAAGTGGTGAGTGAAATTTGAGGATTGAAGGTTCGTTTGACTTAGTGCTAGGATGTCTGGGGAGTTTGTCAAGAGGAACAGTTTCTACGTCGTTAATGTTGGTTCTAAGTCCACCAAATATTTATGAATGCAGGCCTCAAATGCTGAAGGGAAGATGTGTTTGTTGGGTTTCTGGTTTAGGTTTTCTTTTATTTTGTAACTGCATATTTGTTTTGAAATAGAGTGTGGCGGGCCAAGTGGGTGGTTCCTTTGTGCCAATAAGCTCACAAGACCAGACGATGGAGGTAGTGGCCACGGGAAATGTCACCGAGAATAACTGTAAGACCACTTTCCATGCATGACATGGAACGTACAGTTACCCACGATATTATGCAACTGTTTACAGAGCAACCGTTCTAAGTGCTACCTAAGAGTTAGGGCTTTTTACTACCAGTCGGAAACAGCAGCCAGACAAGCTGTCTAACCTTTAACTCTAGTAACAAGAGGCACCCAGACTACCCTTACCTTAAGATAACCCCAAAGGAAAACGTAAAGTTGAAATTTAAGTTAAGTTAAAGTTAAAATCAGAAAATCCGCTAATTAAGCGCTCTCCAAACAATCCCGCAAAAGTTACGCATTAGTTTGAATCAGTTGTTACTGATTCAAACTGATGCGTTACTTTTGCGCCACCTTATATATATATATATATATATATATATATATATATATATATATATATATATATATATATATATATTGTGTATTTCGGAAAGTTATGCATGAACTTAGCTACTATTGGGTTGTTCTGAAAGTTCTGAACGGACTAAGCTTTTATTACGTTTTTCGAAAGTTATGGAGAATAACAGCTAAGTCCGTTGATAACTTTCTGAACGACCATATATATATATATATATATATATATATATATATATATATATATATATAACTATGTATGTGTGTGGACTAACCTATGTCATAAAATGCAATAACCTTAGTTTACTTCAATTTAAATAAGAATGTGTCTGATTTAAATGAATACAAATTTAAAACATGATAATGCAAATTTAACAAATGTTAGCAAGTTATCTTAAGTGGATATGTATTGATATAACGCTAACTCAATCACAGTGCAGCTTAAATACAAAACACACAAATACAATATTATGAAATTAATATAACTTAGATATTAAATGTGTGCGTATACTATCACTAAAGTATAATGATCCAATTAAGCATAAATAAAAACACGCGAAACGTGTAAATAAAATAATATAACAGGACATAATAAACACTTTGTTCAAAGAAAATTATAATAGATTATAATAATAGAAATTAGTATTATATCCGGTCCGTAAATCGTACTTCGAATCATATTGTAAAACACTTTCACCTGTCGTTGTACATCTTGACACCTTTACCAAATTTTGCAATAATCGCTAAAGGAATTATTCATTCAGTACTTCAGGGTGTTTTACATCGGTTATAAAAGGGAATGAACTGCCTGCATTATGCGTTCATGTTTCTTGATTTCTCATTGCTGCACTCTTTTTATGTATTAATTTTCTGAGAGGTCATGAACTGATTCGGTCTAATACGCTTTTCTGTCTAATATTTGTGTTAGCATTTGGTTGTGACGAAACAGACTTTCAGATTACTTGACACATTAACCTTATAGGGGTAATACATTCGCATACAGTTATATATATTATATGTTAACATTAATTTCTACAAAGATAAATATGCGCCATCTACAAAAAAATGTATGTGTAAAATACTGAAATCAGTACTACTTATGACATTAGTATGTAATCACAAGAGTTTATATTTGTACATTTGCGACTATGACACACACCCTCTAGTTAATATAATTAGTTCAAATATTATTAAATGTATAGGGAGCAGTTATGATCTTAATTATTTGTAATGTTTTCAGAAGTCCAAAACATAAATACTGAAAGGGATTACATCATGGGTAACATCCGGACGTATTCATCAGTGAATTATAAAAGGAAATTTGTAATTTATTTAAGACGAACCACAAGATAACCTCGTACACTTGCCTGCGTTTTAAGCATATTGGCCAATTATGTAAAATATTAAGTGTCAGAATCTAACAATGTTTGAGCACTGACATTCATACATATCATATCAAGTGAATATTTTAAAAAAACAAGTTCGAGACAAGGAACCTGAAGAAACATGGAGACTGCCGGAAACGTCGAAATCAAAAATACGACGAATCTGTTTGTAATCTATTAATAACATTACATTCATACTGACTCAACACTTCCCATTCCATCTGTAACGTCTCAATCCGTTTCATGGTAAGTCAGAAAATTAGTTGTTTAATGACATTGCATGGATTCGCAAAGAAGGATGACCTCTTGTAAGGAACAAACACAGTTGTGCAACTGGAAACACGTACGTATTACCCTTTTATGTTTCATTTTGCTTAAGTAAAAGTAAGAAATCAAGGGGCACCGGCCTGGCGCTAACACTTGATATCTATATTAGACCCATAGATATTCGAGTATTTAACTAAATTTATATTTTACCTCTTAAACGGGGAGTAAGTAAAAACAAAACTGTTTCGGCTCTCTAATATACCAGTGCCCTATGTGATAGTATATATTTCTTGGGGTATCTTTGAATGACCGAATTCCAGGACATCGTATGTGCCAGTATATAGTAATGCCAAGCTGATCCTATTAGGGCAGATACTGTGTTATTTTTAATATTTAGTAAGAGTTGATCTGTAATGTGTAGTAGATTCATGTTAGTCTATTCTGACAAACCCTTGTACAGATAGACTGAAGACACCTGGGAATGGTGTCTCGTAGGTAATTCTAACTAGGCATCACTATATTTTATGTAAGAAATACATCTACTAATAATTTTATTTCATTCGGAGAATATTTTTCAGATTTACATCTATAAATATCAGAAAAGTAAATTGAATTTTAAAATTAGTAGTATATATAACTTCTAATGTATCTACATATAAACATATATATATGAATATACTACACATTACACATCAATATATATTTATATACATACACACATATACATATATATATATATATATATATATATATATATATATATATATATAGTAATCCGCATAACACTGTGTCACTGTATCACATCACTTCAGTGCGGCTAGACCAGCTAGTGTCTCAAACCTGAATTGAACCCCCACCGCCGAGCTAACAATCGGTGCTTCTGTCCCTGCGCTATAATACGCACCCTGCGCTATAATACGCAGCCTTAGTAAAAGAAGGCTATACAATAATATTTTTAAATAAATATTAATTATTTATCATCTACATTCATCGATTTTCTATGCTTACGCAATCTTCAGTACAGGAAGCTTATTCCCGACGGTCGACGAGCGCGAACTCCAATCACAAATCGCCAGTGATTCGCAGTCAGGAATTTTCCCACTTAGCCACAAGAAATTAGCTTAGAATTTAGGAGAAACTTAACTTTGTAAATAACAAGTCGGCGAGTATTCACATCAAGCGGCGTAGAGTGATCGACAGCAACACCAAATCATGTTGGATCTTGCAATGAAGCTGATAGTACTGCTAGTTATTAAATTCACTCAGAGTAACGAGCCTTAGTAAAAGGGGAATATACAATATATGAGGCGCATTTCTGAGGCAATGGCTGAATAATTTTAAAATGACCTCCAGTCTATAGTGGATTGGGATTTAAAATGGATGCTAAATTTTAATGCCGCAAAAACAAAACTACTTTCCTTGAAAAACTAACAGAAACCTCTTCAACCACCAATTGTCATTGCAAATAACACCCTACCTGAGAGTTCATCATTCAAACTCCTCGGCCTTACTTTCACAGGTAACATTAATTTAAAAAAATACATTGAAGAGATTGCCAGGACTGCTGCAAAGATGGGAAGCTCCCCCTACCGTGCTCGTAAACTTGTCACACCTGACATTATTCTATATCTCTACAAGGCATCCATCAGCCCATGCATGGAGTATTATTGCTTCTTTCCACGTGCTGCTAGACCCTGAAACTCCATCTCTGATCCCTGTTTTCGTGACGGTACTTACATGCAAACATTTAAAACTGATGTAAACGGACATTTTGCTGCACATCTCCTAATTAAGGTTAACCCCTCTAAAAAACAAAACACCCTTTTTCTCAGTACCTATTTACGTCTACAGTAGCGGTCTGCCATGTTTTGGTAAAACTATGTTAATAAAAATGATGATAATTATGAATAAATGTTCATTATGCATTACCTACAGACATCGATGTGCCATGCTTACATAATCTTCACTACAGGAAGCTTATTCCCAACGGTCGACCGGCGCGAACTCTTATCATAAATTGCCACTGACTCGCAGTCATGAGAGTTACCAGTTGACCACAAGAAATTAGCACAGAATATAAGAAGAATTTAACTTTGTAAATACCTAGTCGGTGAGTAATCACATCAAGAAGCGTAGATTGATCGACAACAACAAATTGTGTTGGATCTCGCAATCAAGCTGGGAGTCCTGCTTGTTATAACATTCACTCAGAGTGACCAACCTTAGTAAAGAGGACTATACACGCACAGCCACCCCCCGCCTACCCCCCCCCACACACACATATATATATATATATATATATATATATATATATATATATATATTCATCAACGAGAATGTTTCAGTATCTTTTCATATAATCAACAGTTGTGTATTTTGTATATTTATATACATATCTATATTTTTATATTCTCTCCTCGAGTAATTTACAGATGTTTATGAATTGTAAACAATGAAAGCTAGGTGTAAATATTGTTTACATATTTTCTCAAATGAATGGGGAAAAGAGGAGCCGAAAAATCCACGTCCGAATCTTATAAATGTATAGAATAGTTATTCCGCATAACGTAAGAGATATTATCCAGTATCTTTGGATAATTTTAGTTTAAATGTCATGAAAAACAGAATTACTGTTTTGAAAATTATAATATCAATAGATATTCAACGACAATAGTGCAAAATGGAAATTGCGATATTTTTTAAAGACGCCTGGAGCATGATTGTTAATATTTTCAAGAATCTAAAAATTTGATGACTTTTGATTGAATTTGAAATGAGAAAACTAGTAAATATTACTAGTTACTTATAATATATCTGTAAATTTGTATTTTATGGGGCAGAACTAAAAATTATTCAACACTGGTATTGTCTATCTATAAGCCAACGCTACATACAAAACCTGTTTCAACAGTGATGTGGTTAAATTATCTGTAATGTGTATTTCCTTGCAATGCACTCGATTTTATAGAAGTAATTCCTGGCGGATTACTCGTTGATGACTAATTTCAGCCCAGAGGAAAACGCAAATATGTATATAGCTTAAACTCTAATGTCATAAATATCCAGCACTATTTTTCAGGTTAGTTTTTAACACATGGGTGATACGGGTTTCTAGTAGAATTACTGCCGAGGTACTCATTTACATATAGCAAGTACACATCCAAGAAGTATGGTGTATTATTATATGAACGAATGGAGCAATCCGTATAACAAATAATACAGTTTAAAT
>OY744526.1:140384007-140396507 GCA_963556195.1 Sepiola atlantica
ATAAAGTAGTGTAAAGTAACACTTATATTTACCGTTTGACTTCAAAGTCTTTATGGCATTAGTTAATCAGCAATGTAAAACATTGGTATGACTGCGAACCCAATGCCAATAATACTTGCATAGTATGCGTTCTACTTCTGGTATTTGCACATATTAATGATATGTGCAATTTATCAAATTTATAAATATGTAATACACATATACCCACATGTTTATAAGAGCTGTGATACGGCGAAACAGTATGTATGTGGATAACTATATATATATATATATATATATATATATATATATATATATATATAATGCAGTAGGCTATTACATTTCTGCAAATGTACTTATAATAATTTTTATAACATAATCCAATTAAAAATAAACTTGCCGATCTCTATCCAAATCTACGCACGTTTCAAAATAAGTAAGTATAAATATTACATCAGATTAGTATTTCAGAACTCATACGATTTTCAGGATAATCATACATGTCTGACCGATTACAATTCAGTTGACATATGTTGGATAGATCAATAAGTAATCGAGCGAAATGATGTCCAGGTAGGACAGCACACTCAAATAGTGTTTCAATGAGAAGAATAGGCAACCATATCAAAGTACACACACATTCAGATGTTGGATAATGTATCCTCTCTAAATGAGTAAGCAATGGATGTTCCTTAAACAAAAGCATAATTAAACATCTTTACAGGATTGTCATCATTGAAATACCTATTCCTAAGTAGAATCTAAATACAGCTATATTGTAGAGCTACTGTAAATTGATTTGATATTTTCATTGAATACTTTTAAATACACGACGTTTTTATCTTGGCTTGGAACTGTAAATTCAAGAACACTAAAAACACTGATATTCATTGAGATCTGTGCTAAGAGAGACTATCTGGTCACATTATTAATATGATGTAGACAAACACAATATATTGACATAATTGGTGAAACAGTGATAACATTTACGATTTCCAATTCATTGAACATTAATAACATCTACACACTATTGATGAATTTTTATACTTCCTTTCTCTATATCGTATTTATACTTGAATCGAACGTGTATTTACTAAAGTAACTGTTTTTATTATTGTATGCATTATTTTAAGTCAATTCCAAAGTATATTGTTTTGATGAGAAACATTTAATGTTATCAAATATTTATTTAAGTGTGTATTTACTGAATTCCTTAAATAGGCGAATATTGACGAAGAGCGGATCTTACATATTGGAAAAATCAATATTTAAAAAAGATAATGAAATACAGTTAAGTCAAAATGTACTTAATGTCTAGCTTAAGATCAGTATTTTTATTACACGATTTGCACTTATGCTGTGCAGTTCTTTATTTCAATTATAGTTCAGATAAGTAAACTTCTGGTATAGTAAATATACTAATAAGTATAGCAATGAAATACACCATACCCAGTTATAATGTTGTAATACGAGTAAATACATTTTTTACGTTTAATATAGATACGCTAAGGCACTTAATGTGTGTATGGACGTTATATTGATCCGCACATATGAACATCGAGATCGTCCGATCAGTAAATATGGTGAGTTGTGCTTAATATGAAGCCGTAAAGGTAAATATATTCCGCTCTGTATACTCATTAACACATACCATTCCGTCGACTAAAATAAATACTATTTCTTTTAAGATATTTCACCCCAAACAAGTCAGGTCGCCACTGTAGACGTAAGAGGCTACTAATGATTTAGGGAGTAGGTTTAAGGTTTCATCCTATGTTGAAAGATGTGTCGTGCGATGTCTGTTTACATTAGTTTTAAACCTTTGCATGTCAGTAACGTCGGGGAAACATGGAGCAGGGATGAACTTCCAGAAGCCGGCATCACGAGGAAAGGGTAGAAGCCTTTCCGGTATCTGGGGACCTCCACAGTGAATGGATGTGACTTACCTGATTGTCGGGTTGTTCTAATGTATTTGCGTCGAGGGGGAACTAAATCAGCTAGTTCATCGGAACACAATCCATTGAAGTATTTGTAAAACAACCACACTGATGCAACATTGCAGTTATAAGACAGGGGCTGGATCTTGGTGGATAGTGGGAGACCTATGATGTGGGCGAGTGTTTTTGCACCTTGTCTAAGAGGAAGAGACTAGTGGATGATACAACAATACTCCACACATAAGGGGAAGCTGGCTTTGTAGTAATATTAGATAATGTCAGGTGTGAGGAGTTTTTTAACACGGTGGAGGAAGCTCAATTTCTTTTATTAAAGGTGACACTCGTTTCATTTATTTAAATAATAATAAGCTGAAGTGAAACTCATTTTTCGGATGAATTAAGGGTCACTTTTTCTTAATAGTATTGACACTGACAGACATTTATTATTTTTAAGGGAATATCATCATTTACAAGGAATTATACAGAATGGTGTAAATGTGCCGTGCACTTTCCACAGAGTCAAATGAGTAGCAAATAATTAGACGATTTATGGATTGGTGGCTGGGATATTTACTCACGCCTCATACGTACTTTATAAAAGAGCATGAACAAAGATGATGATGAAACATGAGATTATCGCCGGAATAAAATATTAAAGAAGATGTTTCAAGATAAAAGAATACATATGTGTTTGCATTATTCATAATGAGTTCGTATAAATATCTTAAAATAAAATTCTGTCGACTCTAAAATTGGAAATTCTGCCTTCGGATGTAAAACGCTTATCTGATCATACATTTAATTAATTATCAATCGCAGAGGCAAGCTCGGAAAATAATAATTAAAATAATGAAAATATTAATTGATATCTATGAGTTTCCATATATTCATAGTGAGGACAATCATAGTGAATACGAACTTTGGATGACGAAACGAAATGCATCCAATTTAAAACATAATTAATTAGAATTAGAACTTACATTACTGCAGGGTGCATGCATATTTTAATTACGGAGAAACTAAGTCTTGGGTTATCGTCGATTGTTCTCAAACACAGAATCCGATATATGAAGATAAGTATACACCTTGGTTATGCTATAAACGGACACCAATAAAAAAAAAACTCTTAATTAATCGATAATTCAATTGCGTAACTCCTGTTGAGATTCGAATTCGAAACATCATCACCCAACAATACTATTAGAAAACTCTCTACAACATATTTTGAAAATACAACAAATTTTACGTTGTTTTTATCGTGGGAATGAATAGTTTAGCATCGGTATTCTTATTCGTGTTGCAAGGTCTAAATCAATCTCACTCAGTATTAAACAGCATTTTAAAATTACTAAGTTTTCCAAATCCATTTTTGTAATAACTACGCATGCCGTGGAAGATGAGTTGTTTTGTGTATTCAAGAAATATCGATAAAGCAAAACCTATTCTGATTACATTTTTTTTTTTTTCAGAATGAAAGGATAAGCATTTAGTCCATAATAAAAGGGTCATTTACTTATATTCTGGGGTATATAAAAATACTAACTATAGGTAAAAGGACAGTTATTTTATTTAATAAGTGTTATTAATATATTTTCCTTACGCTGAAAACATGTTAGCATATTTCATGTTACCAGAATTTAGTTATGTATGGAAACATCGATTGCAATTGTCTAACTAGCAGATGTGTGCAATATGCTCAATGAATGATTACTCTGCAATATAATTATGTTTTTTACCATCACTCTCAAGCTATGTTTTTTGAACTCTCACTTTTTATACATTACGTATCACGCTCGCCTGATCGTTCTATCGCACACTCTTCTCTTGTTATTGAATTAAAACAACAACTCATGAATATAGAAATGTAAATCGTCAATTATAAACTATAATAAATACATAAATAATAAATTATTCCATAACATACACTTGAAGATAGAGTCGATAGAAAAAAAAACATACAGAGAATCAAATAACGATTACTGAAGATTTTGTCAATGTAATTTAAAATTTCAATTTAATAATTATTACATATTGTAGTTGATCTGAAAAGTTTATATATCTGCCTGACACCCTAAAAACGTCACCGGACGTTATGGGCAAACTACAAAAACAATATATTATATATATATATATATATATATATATATATATATATATATATATATATATATATATATATATATTGGTACAGAAAAAAATAGTACAACATTCGTACCGTCGGTTTCCATATACCCAATGCGACACTCCAATACATACACAATATATCCTGCCACCTCCCCACTGTTTTTTTTTAAATAGTCAAGAATATCAGCCAAAGAATTTCAAACCTCTCATCCAGTCCCGACATTTTCAATCAGGCATCACCCTATTACAACAAAACGCTCCGCAACAGCGGGTTCAGAGAAGCGATCTCATGCATCCTAACCCGATACCCCCCACGTGGGAGCCTCAATTGAAGGAGGTCGGGGATCTCGTTTTCTCCACCCTATTCAACCAGTACCAAGACAAAGGTAGACCACCTTTTCCTCAACAACCTCGACAAACATTTCCCCTCACACACATTATGCACCCATTTTTAACAGGCATTCTATTAAAGTTAGCTACTCCACTACCCCATCTATAAAAAAAATGATCTCTGTTGAGTCCAAAGCAATAGTAAACGCAGACTGCTCATGCCAGGACAAAAACCACTGCCCCTTAGAAGGGAATTGCCCAAATCGATTCTCTCGTATATGAAGAAACCGTCACACACCAGACTACCGGTAGAACAGAAAATAATCATTGGTATGCTGCAGAGAAGCTTACAGCAAAGACTGTACACAAACAGAAATACCTTCAGATACAAAAACAAAGCAAATACGGCACTCGCGACCCGAATATGGCAACTTAAAGATGATATATTTATTTAAATGCCTTTGTTGTTAATTAAAAGCTATTTAATCCAAGATTTCAACTTGAACCTCATGTTGTCTATTTAACCTGTTTATCTCTTACTAAGTATACTTCTTAAGCCCAGTTTAGCTCCCTAATTTCTTTAGAAGATACATTATCAAACCCCAAAACAGTAACTGCCAAATATACGCTACTTATAAACATTGGCTCACGGGATTTATATAGAATTTTTTTTTTTCATTTTAATTTTTTTTTTTTATATCTCTTTAAACTTTCTCCAGTTTTAAACTTAAACTGTTACTTTTCATCACCCTTTTTTAAACACCTTATTAAACCTTCCTGACACTAAATGTAGACAAACATACTCTCTAAGCTAATAACGCATCCCCACGAGAGTTACACGTTACTTCACATTTCCGAAAAAGATGACAACAGAAGCTGAAGAGAGCTGAATGGCTAAGCCTTTCTGTGCTTGAAACCGACGGTAAGAAGCAACGTATTAAAAGAACAATATATTCCCATGGCAATGTAGTCTAAATGCAAATTATATTAGGAAAAATATATATGGTAAAAATGTATTCTGATACAATGTATTTGAGAAGCAGGTTATTCTAAGAACAATCTAATAATAGAGGAACTCTCTCTAGGAATATCAATAATATCCTACTTATAGACTTATATTTGACAACTTTATTCGGCTTTTAATAACACATTAAAAGATTGTATGGCTTAACACAAACAACACCAAACTAACAATAGTACGGAGCTGTACACAGTTTGATCTTTGCCTGAGAGTAGACTTAACACTGTCTTGCTCAGGTAAATAATTCATTGAAACGTCTACTCGGAGAAGCTATGTTCGTGCATACTATTTAGTTTGTAAGGTTCCAGTGAAACCTCGGGTGAAAGGAAACCATTAAGATTATCACAGAGCGAAATGTGGCAAATAGAAAAAAATGTGCATGCAATTGTCATCAATTCTCAATAATTATCTTCCTATCTGTTCCTGGTTCATCAGTATTGCCTCTTTCTAGCGATTAGCTCGCGTTGAGAATCGAAGTGGCACATCTTTTGAATTCACTCATTTTTTAAAGTCTTTGTTTTTTTTTATTTCTTGCTTCGAAAGAAAAGAAATTGATGTTCGCCGTATCGAATTCAATTTACTTTTTTCCTTCCTCAAGTTCTTATTTTTTTATTTGGTCTAATTTCTTTGATTTTTTGTATTGTTGTGAAGTTTTATTTGTATGTGTGCGTTTCATTCTTTGTCACAGTTTCCCAAGTGATTATTCAGATGTAATTTATATCCACTAACTCGTGACATGAATTGATGTCGAGTTTATGGATTTTTCTGAAACGTTATTATTGAATTCCATTTATTCTTTAATTATTGGCATTTCAATTTTGGAGGGAATGGCTTTCTATAATATATAGCTTATTTCTCTGATCATGTTTCAGAAATCTGAACCATATTTTATTTAGAAATCATGATCGAAAGAATTTAAAGCTATAATAAGTACATAATATAGTGTATATTCTAAGTAGCAATGGCTTAACACTCTACACTTATAAATCTGTGTTTCTACTCTCTATCGAATGTAATCATTGTATCCTATGAATGATTTAATTGAATAAAACATGTGGTTTGTGACAAACTACTATTTACAGGAAAACTAAAGCAAATTGAAAACTGTTACGAAGAGGAGTTCATAATTCTGTGCTAACAATTAAGAAACTTTCGATAAAAAGTTGTAATTTATTTAGAATGGCTAAAACGTATATGCATTTTTGAGGATTTATTTCATATTCCATAAGTTACCTGAAAAAAACTATGAAATGTTGATGCAAAGTCCATAATTGTTTTTTTTTTTTTAATTACTTCTTGGGATATGCATACATCTAAAAAATCATATTCCATACCGTAACTGTTCATTAAATTAAGCAGATTTGTGATTCACTTCTATCGGACTTGCAGCCGTCAGTTTTTGTTATACGCAAATGTGTGTATATATATATATATATATATATATATATATATATATATATATATATATATATATATATATATATATACAAATTGTACGCACAAAGTGTACGCACAAGCAGTGCTTGATAAGGTGTATAAGATAATTAATAGCGAGGCAATAACATGTACATATGTATATATATATATATATATATGCATGTATATATGTATATACACATGTATGTATATATATGTGTGTATATATATATGTATATATATGTATATATACATATATATATATATGTATATATATGTATATATAGTAGAGAATGGTAGTTTGATTGAAGCATTGCTGGGTATAGTAGTAGTAAGTTTTGAAAGGCTGTGGGCAATGCAATTCCGGGTATGTATATATATGTATATATACATATATATATATATGCATATATATATGTACATATACATATGTATATGTATACATATATATACACACACATATATATATATATATATATATATGTATATATATATATTTATATATACATATACACACACACACATATATATATATATATATATATATATATATATATATATATATATATATATATATATACCACGTGATGTACTGCGTTTATCTTAAATTAAGTTGACATTTTTTTTAACGTTCGGTCGTCATTGGAAGTGATATTTATTAGGCTTTTAAATTCTAACTTTCGACGATCACCCCGTTAGGGACTACCAGAGCTGTCGCCTTGATGTAATTAAAACATTTTGCGAAACGAGCTTACAAGAAGAACAGCATACCTGTATAATAAACTCTTGACTATTCTAAATGTGTATCCTCTTTATGTTAATAACAGTGCTGTGTAAAATCAAGCTCAAATAATAAGCCCTTGTGCAATGAGTAACTATTATATTGCTATCAAACCAAGGTTTCTACAGCAACGTATTTATCCAGATGGAAATAAGTATTGTTGTATGAGAGTTCACCGGAAGAAGACATTCCAATTATGCTCCGAAAATAAAAATGAGTCTCTTTCCGTCTCTGAGAAAACCGTCGGCTCATAGCAGTTAGAATATTGTGGCTGAATAATACAATGTATAATAGAAGTTAGAATATTTTGGCTGCACAAAAAATGTCCTCGACTCTATCGATCATGCTTTTGATGGTAAGGATCGATCAGCACTAAGCCAGAGTCGAATCAATTGCAAAATAAAAGTATAAACAACAGAAAGTACAAACAAGAGATGCAATTCTCTATTGTATTAACTTGCTTTGCAGAACTAATACCCCGTGGCTTTTTATCTGTCAGTCTGGAATTGGATTTCAGAATTTAGTTTACTACACTCACCAACATAAGGGAATCACATAGATAAACATACAAGGGTATCAATAACATTCACCTACATTAATTTATATTTACATACGAACAACATAATTTGAGATATAAGGTCAATTAATACATATTTCTTAATTTGAATTAATTAATTGTATGTGTTTATATATATATATATATATATATATATATATATATATATATATACATTTCACGAACTAGTCAGTTTTTTTTTACTAGTGGTATGGCGCTGACGTTCCAGTTCAAAATGTGAAATATATATATACGCTGAGGAGCCGCATAAGATAGATCACGTACTGTTAGATGATTGTATTTCTCATATATATATATATATATATATATATATATATATATATATATATATATATATATATATATATATATGCACATATCTATTACTTTCGCTTAAAGGTATATATATATATATATATATACATATATATATATATATGTATATATATATATATATATATAAAAATATATATATATAAATATATATACATGTACACATATATATATATATATATATATATACATGTACACATATATATATATATATATATATATATATATATATATATATATATATCTAGACAGAGAGAGAGAGAGAGAGCGATAGCGATAGCGATACAGAGATTAAGATATATATTGTGAATTGAAAAAAATAGACACCGATATATCTACAGACGTATCTCACTGTCAAACACTATGTTAATATGAATACAGAAATGCATGATACGGTGGCTAGGTGGTTAACAACGCATATTGAAGACGTGGGTATGCACGGTTCTCATTCAAATTCGATCCATTTTAACGGACCGTTTTATCTATAGATTAACAAACAAAATAAGTATATACATTCCGAATCTTTTGAATTATGTGCCCATAATAAATACACGTTCGCTTTCAAAAACGTATTGTAAGGCATACAAAACACACAAAAAAACACAACGTACATTGATAATGTTGAATAATTGGACTGTGAATACACACAATGTCTATGCGCAAACATATATTTATATCACATATATATATATATATATATATATATATATATATATAGATAGAGAGAGAGAGAGAGACAGAGAGAGCCAGAGGGGTAGAGAGAGAAAGAGAGAGAGGGTAGAGAGAGAAGGAGATATATAGCTAGCTAGCTAGCTAGCTAGATAGATAGTAAGTAATCAAACATCAAGAGATAAGGTCATAGACGAAGCAATTCACGCATATCTTTTTTTCTGAATATTTACAGAAAGTTATAACACCATTGAACGTGCACGGCTATTATCATAATTTGTTTGTGATAATTTTGATACAGTAGAATTCGTAGTGTCTCCTTTTATGCCGTAATACACTGTGCACTATTATCTTCACGAGGTTCGGGTGGATAACTGATCTTATAGCTTCTGACGTCCTCGTTGAAGCAACACATTAGTTTTAGTAGCATGCAAATAGATATATTTTGTACATACACACATGCGCATATATATATATATATATATATATATATATATTTGAATACGAATACAAACGCACTATCAAATAACGAAATATGATGTAGGGAATTGAATACTTTCAATTGTTCATCAGGTTTATTTAAGAATCGATATTAAAGTCTATAGAATGTAAAACAGTTCATAACTGAAAATTCCGCCCCGAGGAAAGAGTATCAAAGATCGTAGTTATTCGCCTGATTATACGGATGAAATCTATTGATAATTATCCATTTAACTTTTTCACAAATTCGGTCATACATCAATATATCTGCGATTAGATTTGTTTACGTTATTTACATATTTGTTTGCCTTCAGGAATTAAATATGGTCGACGTAAGTATAAAACATACAAGTTTCACAGTTTGTCTGATACGAATTAATTACATATTATAGTAATAAGAAGTGCAATATACTTTTGACAAGGTCAATGCCTCAGTAGTAAAGAACTATGTCTTCAAAAACGGTTGTAAAACTGTAATCATTGATGGTATATTTATTTGAATCAGCAACATTATATTTGCCATTCTCACCTGTAAAGATGAATTTTACTATGCAAATGTGTGCACAGTTTTTACACTGATCACAAGATTATTTTCTTAAAGATGTAGTAAAGTTTGAGATTGTCTATTTTTTTTATTGATGTGGAAGTCTGTGGCATTGAGTCATCAAGTGTTGTTCGGTCTTGTCAGTTTACTTTGTATGTTCTTTCTTCGGTAGTCATTTTTGACGTGTAGAGAGTCTGGACACCTGAAGGCATTTTGTAAAATAAAATTGACTCGATGGCAACAAAAATAAGGGAAATACAATAATCGCAACGTGACTGAAATGCTAAAATGAGAAAACAGTTTTCTATTTGTGCTAGTCAGTCGATGAAAAATATTCTGAACTAACCCCACGCAGACATTGGTCAACAAAGAACATACACCACACCATATATAAACAAATATATATATATATATATATATATATATATATATATATATATATATATATATTTAAACACATTGGTTATAAATGGTAGAATATATATATATATATATATATATAAATATGATTATGCATATATATATATATATATATATATATATATATATATATATATATATATATATATATATATATGATTATGCATATTTATGGAGAGTGAGATAATACTTTTAAGATAGGCATAATATATTAAGCCAGTAGACTATCAGGATGAAAATAAAGCTCACTACAGGGCAAAGAGCAACAATATTAATTGAATGACATTAATTGAATGAAATTAATATAAGTTTCTGCGTCTTTACCTCATGAGCTTTGAAAGAAAATGTTCTCCTCAGAGGATATTACCGTTATTCTATTACTGCAGCTAATAAAAAGTAAGCTGTGCAAATGTATAAACATATATAAAACAATAAATAAAGATGCATATAACACATCAAATATACATGAAACACATAAAACAGAATAGCCCTCTGCGTTGAAGATTTTCTTTGAAACTCCTGAGTTATAGACACAGTATCTCTCTAGAGCAAAACAATGTGTATCAATAAAATATATTTTAAAAATAAATTACGAACATAAATTTAATTATATATATATATATATATATATATATATATATATATATATATATATACATGTATACTTAGGCAGCAAGTCATTATCTAAGCAAGCGTTGTTGAACGTCACGGAACTTTCGCGTGTGTATATCTTCTTCGTGAGGTTCTCAAACTGAATTCAACATCCACAATAAAATCACCTTTCTCGACATATTAATCAACTCCAGCAATCCTACAAAATACACGACATAATCATATAAAAAAACCCACAAATAATAATCCGAGTCTCCTCTACTATCATAGTGAATGCCCACAAAAATATAAAATAGCACTTATTAAAAATCGTGTTCATCGCGCACACACTATATTCTCATCCAAACAAATATTTTATAAAGAATTAACCAATATTAAACAGACATTAATTAACAACAACTTCCCCAATAACATAGTCGATCAACACATATAATCATATATACACTCCATACATGACAAAAACAAAAATAAAACCGTAACAAAAAAGACACGATCAACCTCTATTACAAAAACCAGACGCACCGTAACTTAAAACTCGACGAAAAAGCAATAGTTCACATAATAAAACGATACACTAAACCTAATCACCAACACAAAATTATCAAACTAATAATTTACTATACAAAACTTAAAACAAATAACCTAATTATAAAAATTAACACTGCAAATACAACTCTCAGTCAAACTAACGTTATATACATGTGTTCATGCCCGTTTAAGGAATGCCTCCCTACAACCCAAACAGAGCAAACCTATATTGCCACTCTACAACAACTCTCTCTCTCTCTCGACGTCTAACGTACCCTTTATCCGAGTTGGGGATGTTCTTGGCCTTTTGGCTAAGATCAAAGTTTAGTATCTGTTCTGATGGATACTGAACCCCATAGACTGGTATTGTCTTGGCCTTCGGGGCTTGATTTATGCCGGTCTATGGGTCTGTCCTGTGCAGTTCTAGGAGGTCCACCCTCCCAGGCTTTGCCTCCCTTTTTTGGGGAGGAGTAAGTTTATTGCTTACTGTCTGAGACGCCCCTACCGGGGAATTCCGACGGGGCTGCCAAGGCAATTTTTACACCCCACTTTCCCGACCCGACCTTGGGTCACATCTTACTTGTGGGAGTAAGATAAACACTTGCCTTGTGCCTAACTCTTGGAGAGGAGTACATCACTACCCTTTATCCGATACCAGCGCCATTCAACGTCACATTACTACACATGACAAAAGACTACAGTCGGTCGATATACGGAAACTATTTACACCTAACACCAGATAATACACAACAATAACTGCATAAACAGAC
>OY744526.1:140401507-140424007 GCA_963556195.1 Sepiola atlantica
AGTGTATCCTGACTCAAAACGTGATTACATATATCTGAAGATTAATCGTATTCGTTAGTGTAAACATTTCATCACAGAGGATACAGTTATATCGGCGTGTGTGATGCTATTCACCTAAAATACCATTTTGTTTTACTTGATGTATATTTTAGAATGAAAGAAATTTAACATGGAAATGCTAATTACGTCTTAAGATCTCGAGAAATATATTTCCTGTAATGCCTTTGATTAACACACTTTCTAAGTCGATCGTATCCGACCAATTTTTGTCGGCGCCTATAATGTACGTACAAATGTGTTTTATATATCAATCATCTTTGGAAACATAGCTTATCTTAAAGTGTAATATAGTCAACTGTTACTTTGTAGTATTGTGATTAAAAAGTATCGTATGTATTAAAATAGTGTCAAATATAAATAAATGCGTGAATACGCTATTCTTTAAAATAATCATATTATTCGCTGTGGATACAAACATCTTCGTAGCATGAAATATGAATTTATCTCTGTATCCATATGATCTTTTTTTTTAATATCTTATGAATATAGTAGTATAGGGAAGGGGAATTAATCAAAGTTAGTTGATGAACAGTTTTTATTATATATTATAATCTATCAAAATTGATTTTGTCATGTTGAGAAAACAACGTTTGTTTTTAATTTGTCTGTCAGAAGTAAATGTAAGATGACTTAATAACTCTCCTATATCTCATCAAGCTTCAACGCAATAATGCAATATACCATTTTCAAACTCTGTAACGTAATCTGGTGTACATAGCTCTTGTTTTGTACGGTATGTATACTTCTAGTTCCCACAATATTTAATGTGTTTTATTGACAGCCCAATGTAATGATGAACGGAAATAATCAAGGAGGTAGAGGACGACCCTGTAATGTTGACAATAAACAATTGCAAGAACTTGTTGAGCAAAATCCACGTCTAAATGGCAAAGAAATGTCTGAGACACTTGCTGTTTGCATTACAACAGTTCAACGTCATTTAAAGAGTATTGCAACGGTAAAATAAGTTTGAGGAATAAATGTATGTTACTGAAATCGGCCATTATTTTAGTAACGACCTTATAGTAAAAGGCAATATGTACATAGATGGAAAGATAGAAGCAGACAGCATTGCTAGCTAAATTAGAATCATTTCGGAGTTTGTCCATTTATTTATTTTTACTATCATTTCTATTTGAAATTTCAAGTTGTATTACTCCAAAACTTGAACTACACGCACCGAGTTACATGTAGGGGAAACAGTCAATATATATATATATATATATATATATATATATATATATATATATATATATATATATATATATATATACAGAACACACATGAGAGGGGGAGTGATAGAAAGACCAAAGAGACATATAGCAGAAGTATCTGTGGCGTTTCCGTTGTAATTCAATTTGTATTTGATAACCATGGATTTATTACAGGTTATACACACATCATGTTGGGCTTAATAGTGAACTACAAATCTATATCGAAGCCCAATCTCCTGCCTAATAGTATGACGACTTATGGAATAATACTAATCTTCATAAACCACCACTGGCTAACAAGTATATAGTAGCTGTCACTAAACACATTGAGTATGCGAGGCTAATCGGTAATATCCCGACATATATATATATATGATGTAATATATATATATAAATATATATATATATATATATATATATATATATATATATATATATATATATATATATAAATGTCGGTGCGATGCCGTATACGTGGGAAGAACAGTGCAAAGGTTTGAATCCAGAATCAAACAACACATCCCCCCTGCCATACGCCAGGGCCGACTAAATAATTTAAATAATTTAGTTAATACATCCGGGTCTGCTATTGCTGCCCATCTCATAAATAGCGCCGAATGTGCGTCGACGTACACTAGTGACTGGTTTTCTGTCATAAGTAGATCGCATTCCCTATTCCACCTCAAAGTCCTGGAAGCCATATATATAAAGTCAATCAAACCTTCCCTTTGTAAGCAAAAGGAATGGCTTTTAGGACTTAATGTAATCAACTTATGACTCTCCTCCCCATAATTTTTATTTTTTATTTATTTTTTTTTTCTCCTAAACTTGTCACTAGTGTTCATTACAAATTATTTTTAGGTTTTAGTCGTATTCAATCATTTCCACGTTTTACTCTGATGAGTGTGGACGAAAACCGGTTCAGTACATTAATTAATTTCTTTTTAATCGTTTTCTCTCGTTTTTTTTATGTGTTTAATCTCATTCGACCCTCCAAAAAATGTCCCAAACGTCCGTATTCCTCGCCGTTATCAAATTTTGTACCACTAAAAATTTATTTAAATATATATATATATATATATATATATATATATATATATATATATGTATATATCCCTGCCCGGTAATTCATACTGATGACATTTTATAGCCAGAAACGCGCGCGAGAGAGATAGGGAGAGAGGGGTAGAGAGATAGATAGATAGTCATCCATAGACAAACTGTTTCGCTTTATCAAAGCTCTTCATATATATATATATATATATATATATATATATATATATGAAGCAATGCAACAAAAGATATAAGCGTTAACTAACATCTTATAATTAGTGAAACATCTGGATTAAAACTGAAGCTTTATATACTGGATAGAGCATGGATATTGTAATATTAAATGAAGTAATAAAATCAGGTGCCCATCAAATTGTATTATAATTCAAGGTTCAATTAACTGCGGTAAGTGTCCTCTGAGGAGAAGAACTATCTTTGAAAACTCATGAGCTAAGGACTTTAAGGTACTTTGCTTGAACCTTGAATTATAACAATATTTGATTGGCACCTTATTTTATTACTTCATTTTATATTATAATATATATATATGTATATATATATATATGTATATATATATAAATTTTTGATGAGTACAAAATGTTATTATCGCAAGCATGAAGGGAGAACGAGTTTTATCTTTTACGATTAAAAATTTATGAAGAAAAGAAAAGCCAGCCGTCCAGTTTCGCCTTCTCTTAAGCTGTATCGAGGGATTGAAAATACGAGGGATTTAAAAAAAGGGGGATAAAAAGAGAGAGTGGATAATAAAAATAAAATAGTGTTATGTTATATGTACAATGAAGGGTGAATCTTAGAGACTGATAACATCTAGTCCTAATACACAGCTTACAAATGGAGGGGCGTTTTAGACGAACGTGGTGGATCGTCTCCCATATTTTTAGATGGTATAGTGAGTGGGCATGACTTAGAATGGTAGTGGAAAAATTGTAATATCTAATTTACATTACATAGGTAAGAAATAAGAATGTGAAGAAAGTTAATATATTTTTAAATCGGAAGAATTACAGATTGGAATAGATGAGTTATTTTACACATTACCTTCTTAATAGGAGCATGTTTTGTGACCATTTGTATGTAAGTAGTAAACCAATTAAAGCAATATGTTGAGTAAAACTGGTTGTTCCCTCTCCTCAAGCGATGTTTACAATAAATAACCAGTACAGCACGTGACAATATAAGACACGTGGTATTTATTTTCTTCAAAAACTCGTCGCTTAAAAGTATTAAAGTTATACTCTCCGACGAGACAACCACTTTTTAATTTTAATTTTTTATTTTTTATTACAAATCAAAATAAAATTCTACGCTTCGCAGGGGTCAACAATTAATTTGACTCTACATTCTTAATGACCTTTAATAAAGGCTTCATGTGAAACCAGCCTCTACGCAACGATTTTTGTGACACTAGCCTCTTCTCGATAATTCCTGTGACACTAGCCTCTACCTGAGACGTCCGTTGACACTATCCTCTACTCGAGGCTTCCTCCTGACACTAGTCTCTACTTGAGTCGTCCATTGGCAATAGTCTCTACTCGAGGCTTCCTGTGCTCCAGCCTCTACTCGAGGCTTCATGTTATACTAGCCTCTACTCGAGTATTCCTGTGACACTAGCCTCTACCTGAGGCGTCCGTTGACACTATCCTCTACTCGAGGCTTCCTCCTGACACTAGTCTCTACTTGAGTCGTCCATTGACAATAGTCTCTACTCGAGGCTTCCTGTGCCCCAGCCTCTACTCGAGGCTTCATGTTATACTAGCCTCTACTCGAGGCTTCATGTTATACTAGCCTCTACTCGAGTATTCCGGTGACACTAGCCTCTACCTGAGGCGTCCCTTGACACTATCCTCTACTCGAGGCTACCTGACCCACTGGCTACTACTCGATGCGTGATGCAAACTTTTAAGTGTTTTCTTTTTTTAATAATCGAGAACAAAATCTCAGTATTGAATTGCTGGATTATAAAAAAACTAAAATATTTGAGTTTAAAGAAGTAAAAGGGAAGACAACATTCAGTTCGATTCAATTGTTTGAGAGTTTGTCAGCCAAAATGGTTTCGAGGTGTTCGCTTTAGAAATAAATTAAGTGTCATATGACAATATCTAAAAATGTCGCTTTATACATTTCATATTTTTAAGTGTATTACAAATCAAGCAAAGACCAAGACTAGGATAATCCAAAATCGTGTTGCTTAAAATACATTATTGCTGATAAATCTATAAATTTGAACCTATTTTTCAGATTACATTTGGTAATAACAATACTTTTGCTTTAACACCAGTAGCTAACACCTACTAAAGTAACAATACTATATCTCCATTCATAAAAAGTCGGATGCTCTCTCTTAAATCCTCCAGCACGTGAGGTTGGCCACCAGTCCATTTGCATACTTAGAACCGACTCCGTTTCCATAACCGCCACTGTTGTAGTCCTTGCTGTAGCGGCCATTACCTCGGTAATACCAACTACCGCCATTGGAGTTTCCGTAACCTCCATAATTAAAGCCACCCTTTTTCCAACAGCTTACATAACTGTTCGAAGTGTTGCTAAACCTACCACGATCTCCAGGTGTACTGCCTCGACCATTCTTTGAGCCAGTCATTGAGATAGCTTTTTCGCCAATAGGGAACAACTGAGTAGAAATCGTCGAACTAACAGAACAGACTCGTTTCTGTAAGCTAGTTTTCCTGTCCTTAATCAAATTATTATTTCGATAGTGTTGAACTTGGCGAAAATGTCACGCATCTAATGCTCGCTTGTCGTTTTTTTCCAATCAATCGACAGACATTTTTCTCGCTGGAATCCCGGAACATAGCTTTCCCGGTCTCTAACTTATTTTTTTTTCAATCATGTGTAGTCGGTTTTCAATGTCTTCGTCTAATTGATCACCAGTTTCGTAACTGATGAATCTAAATCCTCGAGATGTAGATGTTGTCATCACAAAATAATATTCGCGTTCGCCTCACTTTTCGAAGTAAGTTTAAATGCTTTCTACTGTGGTTTTCATTTCCAAGCTACCGATAAAAAAATGCGGAACTTTTCTGCATTGGGGTCGGTTGTTGTGTTTGATGTAGCGTTTTGCATAGGTGTTAGCTCTTTGCACCAACACTACGCGTAATATGTTTAGGTTCTATAAAAGAGCCAATAGCACGAACGCTCTGTCCTCACGAAAAAGACATCCTTCTGAAGATTAAATATGGTTGAACAAAATACGAGTACCAGCACCGCTACATAAAGACAATATTCAATCACGTCAAAGCCAGCCAGTGATATTTTTTGTTGTTGCAAAGTAAAAATATTGGAGCATATGTTGAGCTATTCAAATGTGTAACGGAAAGTCGGCTTGTTGCGGCTTGTTCGCAGAGTACAACAATGCCCCCCCTTTCCTCCAATCGGGCGCTTTTAACAATGGAGAGATTCGTTCTGTCTCTGTCTCTGTCTCTGTCTCTCTCTCTCTCTCTCTCTCTATATATATATATATATATATATATATATATATATATATATATGTATATATATATATGTTTAATATTTCTACGTTGATTTTGCCTGGGAGTAGTGATTTGACAATTTCTTTCAATGCTAAGCAAAAAGTCATATCGACTAATATAACATGTTATCGCTCTCTCTACATTTTCTCTCAATCTCTCTATATGTGTTTGATTCTATAGCAAAGTCTCAATTCTCTCAGTAAAACTCATCTCACTCTGATCCAATGCTGGATATCGAAAAATAGACGGATGAAATATCCATTGCCAATTCAAATAAGAACCTTTATTAAAAAAATATTCATGAAGGAAAATAAATGGAAATGAGAAAAATGGATTCAGTATTACTGACGCCGCGTGTGTATTGGCGACAACAAAATAGTTCATATTTCTTCATGAACCGAAACCACTCATTTTTCATAGAAGGAATTGAATAGCGTAATAAGACCCAGAAAACTATATCCATTATAGAAAAACATGAATTGTAGATATTCATATAACAAACTCTTTTACATGAGTCGTATATATATATATATATATATATATATATATATATATATATATATATATATATATATATATATATATATATATATAACCTGCTTGAAAAATGTACTTCATATATATTCATATAGTGTACTGTATGTAGGCGTTCCCATGTACGCATATATGTCGATCTCTATCAATGTATACGTTTATTATATCAATCTATATATGTATATACAAATATATGCATATATATATATATATATATATATATATATATATATATATACATACATTACTGCTTAAGACACATAAACATAATAATAATACATACTAAGTTATATACTACGTAATACTAAATAAGCGAGCCAATAAGCTAAATACATTATGGCGTAGTGTTGTTCATTTTTATGATGTTCAGTGTTATTCTACTGAATATTATGAAAATGAACAGTACTACGTCATAATGAATTAAGCTCTAGTTGTAAAGATATGATGCTATGTGATATATATTAAAAAGGACTTCATGCAAAAGCACATTGGAGTTGTTTTTCATGAAACAATGAAACTTTAAATGATTAGTAGTTGTCTCGACTTGCTGATAGATGTAGTGATTAATTGGAAGCTACCTTAGTTAATGCCAGCAGACTCAAAACCAGTAAAATGTTATATCTGAGAGTAAAATTATTACTTATATGTTTCTGAGTATAAATATATATCTATATATCTATATATATATATATATATATATATATATATATATATATATATATATATATATATATACATATATATATATATATATTTATATATATTTGCATTTATATATATATATATGTATATATTTTCATTTATATATATGTATATATATATATAGTTGCCTTTATATATACATATATATATATATGTATATATATATATATATATATATATATATATATATATATATATATATATATAGATATATAGATATATATATATAAGTGTGTGTTTTTGTATCGGTTTTTTTAAAACATTATTTCAGTAGTAGTTCTCAGAAATTAAGTGCCCCTTTCTGGGGCTAATACTAAATACATAATATGAGATACACAGCTACCAGAGTGCTCTATGAAAAGTGGTGCTGTACCTATCACCCGTAGGGTTTGTTAAGCAATATTTACCGGATGCCAGGATATTGATACATTTTGTTTGGTAGAACATCCGGCTAAGTGCAGTTATTTTAGGTAACATCATTGGGGCGCCATGTCTCGTATAATTAAGGATCTACCCATTCGAAGAGTCTTATTTGGGTTCGACTACTATGTTATTTTTAAATATTTGGTCAGGGTTTACTTTTAGGTGAATATTATCATGCTAGATTATCCTGAAAAAAAACTTATCCAAATAGAACTTAGAAACTCGAGGATAGTGTATTGTAAACATTCACATTCTCTCTTCGGGGAGAGTAGATTCTTGGATATTATCAGCTAGAATATCATTGGATGTTTTGCTTCACTTTTTAAACTTTGAGTAGTGGTAGCAAAACAATAGCACCTTCTTTTGTTCAACAGTCCATGATTGGGCTTTTAAGCCTCTTATGTTTCTTTTTTGTTGCTGCATTTGATGGAGATAGGGGGGCAGGACCGATTGTCTCAAGGCCTGATTGCTGACCCTGGTTGGCATCTGTATTGGCTGGAGCACCATTTCCAGAGTCAGGAAGCCTAACACCATTGTTTTCATCTTCCCTTCTGGTGTATGAACGGGTTGATTGGCCCTTTTTATCCTGGGTGCCGGCATGCCAGTATTTATTTTTGTTTTTATTCATATGTTTTTATTATACATTTCCTCAGTGTCAACGGCTTCTAATTGTTTATTCGAAGCTGCCCTCTATGAGTAGAGGGAGTGCCACCGTCCGCCATTCCGGAGAAGTGGTGGATGGCGTGAGGAGACAGCACACTATTTGTTTCGAATATTTGGTCATGGTTTACTTAAAGTAAAAAGTATCCCCATGTCAGAGTCTCTGACAAACCCCTGTACAAAGAGGCTGAAGACACCCGAGGCTGTCTAGTAGGCATTCAAGTCCTCCCCAGTAGGCATTTAAGTCCTCCCCAGTAGGCATTCTCTCCTGTAGTTGTGCGTGTGTGTGTATTGCTATATCTAAAATCTGATCATGTTATTTGTTTAGGTAGTCAATCTAATAATGCGTTATTTTAAACAATCATGTTTTAACATGAATTATTTGTGCATACATTGCTTTTGATGTGTACTCCTTTTTTTTGTATGTATTTGTAAACACTAGTTACTGGTATGTTTCCTTCATGTTTTATATGTATACAAGGGCTATTGTTAGGAAGTAATCGAAGATGAAAACCACGCTGTGTAAAAACACGTCTTTGTGTTCTTAAGAGCAATGCAATTTGATTAGTTGAATATCAGATGGAAGTATTACGATATTAGAAATCGTTATCGTTTTTATATGAAAAAATGATGCCGTAAAAATCTCTATACTAAACCCTAGAAACCGCAATGATCAAAGTGAAATGGATTGATTTTTTCATCGGGTTGGACGCATATATTAGCAAAACTAATATCGGGCACGTAAAGATACAATCTTCAATAGATATTGTAGAGAGAAACACTAACATACAAAGAGATCAACACTGATTGGCACAAACGATGTGTGGATACATTATTCTGGCTTCATTTTACAACGCAAGCACACACCCTCGAATACATACGGATACATGATATACAAACTAGAATGCGTATATATATATATATATATATATATATATATATTCATATAAATATACATATTTTCATATATATATATATGTGTATATATATATATATATTCATATATATATATATATATATATGAGTGTATATATATATACAATATATATATGCATATATGTATATTTATATACATATATGTATATATACACTATATATGCATATATATGTATACAATATATATGCATATATGTATATTTATATAGATATATGCACATATATATATGTATATACGCATGTAAATATATATATGTGTATATATACATGTAAATATATATATATATATACATATATATAAATATATATATATATGTAAATATATATATATATATACATTGATATATATACATATATATATATATATATATATATATATATATATATATATATATATATCCTAGCAAAATAAAAGTTATATGAAGGGTTTGTGAACTGAACTTTTTTAAAACTTTAAGATGAATAAATTCAAAGAATACACACGGGCGTATATATATATATATATATATATATATATATATATATATATATATATATATATAATCCACCGAATCAAGAATATGTATCGCACTCGTCGCTGAATAGATATTTCTGATATACATTTATATTGATAATGAAACCCTACATCATACCTTAGTTCCTATATCGTAGTGTACACAAACGAACCCACACACACATATAAATAAATATATATACACACACACACACACATATATATATATATATATATATATATATATATATATATATATTTATTAAACAGATTTACGACATATTCATTTGCATACTACGTTCTTAGAATTATTTCCACATCAAAACTATTGTTTTCTGTACGATTGTTTCTGAGAGAGTATATGTCTTTTTTTATATTCGTGCACAAGGTATAGACAATACTTTGACGCAAGCATATAGTATCAAGACCAAAGTATATTTAACTCCCACTTATACAGCAAATTCGATAAAAAGAGGAAGACTTGGAATATGGAAATTCCAATTCAACTCTAACAGTTTGTAAATAAATGAAATCGAACATTAAAAACTACACACTGTTGGAGAGTTCGCTGGAGGAAATGTCATATTCGTACTTATTTCAATGACAAGCTGTCTCAATTGTATGTAAGTTTTTCATCTTTGGTGTTATGTCATGGTCGTTACTCTTAAATCTAATATCTATCAGATAGCCGCTGATACGACTTATGAAGCTTCTACTGTAGATGTATTCAGTAAGATGTAGAGTTTTTTCGTTGAGAGGATAATTAATTTATTGTGAAAAATAATATGTATATATATATATATATATATATGCATATATGTATATATATATTAATTGATTTAGTTTATTTATAAAAAAGGGTGAGCACAGCCATACTATTTCCACCGTTATATGTCTTATTCGCCTCAGTTCGCGTTTAAACGTTACACCCCTGCACTGTTTGGCGTTCTATCAATTATCTCAGAATGACACTAATTAACGCTTCAAGTTAAGCATATATATATATATATATTTGTGTTCGCTTAATGCTAAGTAACGTTTATCACCATTTGACTTTTGCATGAGATAGGTGACTGATTTCATTAAAAAAACAAAACAAATTAAAGCCTTAAATGTGTATTTGAAATGTGCCCAATGCTAAGTAAATATTCATTATCGTTTGAATTTTCGATATATATATATATATATATATATATATATATAAATGTTCGATATATATATATATATATATATATATATATATATATTTATATATTTATATATATATACACACACACACACACATATATATATATATATATATATATATATATATAGAGAGAGAGAGAGAGAGAGAAGGGAGATAGATAGAGAGAAATACTACATACATACATATGTGTGTATGTCTGTGTGTGCACCGAAACGTGTCATTGCCAGACTAAGTGTCTGGGGGTGCTGATGTTCATCTGGTATTGACCTAGCCTCCGTTTGTGTTAAGGCGGGCAGGAAAAGGAAAACGCTGATGTAAAACCTTAGGTTTGATGTTCATGCTCTCTGTGATACACTTTTTCACCGACTCTGTGCTATCAGCGAGTTCAAGTAGTATAGACGGTGCTATATATATATATATATATATATATATATATATATATATATATATATATATATATATATAATTAACTTGTTACAAATATCCAGGGGGTATAAATCCGAAGGAAGTTGAAACCGGGTTAATGAGAGTGCTCAATGAAAATTGAGAGCAAAATATATTTTTTGTTGGTGATTTTATTATTCCATTAATTGCGACAATATATATGTTGTTTCGTTAGCATTCATAATGAAAGCCAACTCTTCAAGTTGTTACGGAATCAATGCCTAAAATCTTAAATTCAACTACAACCGGAAATTGAAGAGGCATAAAAGGGAGGGGGGACGAAGATGGGGTTTAGCCTATAACGAGGACAGGAATTTAAGATTTTAGGCAGTGATTCCGTTAAAGCTTGAAGAGTTGGCTTTCATTATGAATGCTAACGAAACAGCATATATATATATATATATATATATATATATATATATATATATATATATATATATATATATATATATATATATATAATCCAGGTAACACGTCCACAGAGTAGTAATCTAAATACTTTCGACCAGGTTTATACAAAGGGCTCAATATCAAATAAAGGTTGTTATATATTTGAATATTTGTATTTACATATACATGTAGAACATCTGCGACACTGGCATGTCGAGGTTATCGATGAACAGCTAGTAAAACTGATATCTCATCAAACAGAGTTAGAATCCGATCTCAACCTTAGATCATATTTGGAAAGAATCCCAAATATGATCTAAGGTTAAGATCGGATACTAACTCTGCTTGATGAGATATCAGTTATAGTAGCTGTGCATCGATACCATCGACATGTCAATGTCGCAGATAATTTACATGTCTGTGTAAATAAAAATGATCATATATATATATATATATATATATATATATATATATTTAGGACAAATAGCAACGTTAAATTTCTTGAAGAACTCGTGTGTTTTGTGTATACTCATGTCAGTGTATTCCACACCAAGCTTACTTGCGAGTGTACTTCCTAGTAAATAGCCCATTGCTGGCTCACCTGATTCCCATTTTAATTACTCTGCTCGAGGACTGTTTCGAAATCAAAGCTGCCTATAATGATCAAACATTCGTAAGGAAGAGTCAAGTGACTTTTTCAAATGATGTTAACGGATAAAATACGTCGAACTAAATTAAGCCATAACATTAAATATCGATTGGATTCTTGCTTCAAATAACTTCCAAAAATGGACGAGAAAAGAAGAACATTTGAAGTGCAACATGCTCTTTTTGAATTATGTATGAGACAACTAATACTAGTAATAATACTGATGATAATATTATTACTAATAAAAACAATAATAATGTTATTAAAAAACAATATCAGCAACACAAACAGACACAAAAACATTAACACTGTATAAAAGACTAAACGACTACTACGAATAATAATAATCATGATAGTATAATAAAAAAAAGTAAAACTAATAAAAAGATAATAATCCAATAATAATAATAAAAAGAAGAAACAATAATTATATTAAAATAATAATAGAAACACTACTAATAAAATATACTCTTTTGATGAATGTGAGTTCAGAAGCAACGAATCAATACTTTTAGAAAATAATTGTCTCCTTTGAGCAAAGATCAGGCCGTCGCAAGGAATTTAAACCATTTTCAATCGATGTATTTTCGTTTGAATCGACACCACTATGGACATTCTTTTATAAGGCTGTTTTCGATGAAAAACGGTTCGTCTAAGAAGCAGACATGGATGTGCAAAATATATTTTATTTAAATGACTAAGATTTTAATAATCTGTCAATGCACTTACATGAAGTAAAATAGCATCATGATTTTCACAACGAGGTATTATTACATTTTAATAGAAACCCCCGTAGACACCTATTACTTTTGAAACATAAACGTATGACAACCGGTGAATAGTCTGTTCTAATTTATAAATGGATATATTTGACATATTATTTCCCTCTTCTTCAGGAGGTTAGGCACAAGGCCAGTTTTATCTTACTCGCACAAGGTAAGATGTGACTCAAGGTCGGATCGGGAACGTGGGGTTTGAAAAGCCAGCGCCCGAGAAGGTGAGCACTCTGGCCATTAAACATTGCCTGGGCAGCTCCGTCGGCATTCTCCGGTACGGGCGTCTCAGGCAGTAAGCAATGATCTTACTCCCAGAGAGGAGAGGCAAAGCCTTGGAGGGTGGACCTCCTAGAACTGCACAGGACAAACCCACAGACCGGCGGAATCAAGCCCCGAAGGGCAAGACGACACCGGTCTGTAGGGTGCAGTATCCATCGGATCAGATACTGATATGTTAGACATATTCAACATAAATTACGCTGCGTCTTTTCGTTTTGAGGATGGCAACGGCATGTGACTATTTGTATGACCTTGTTATACGTCATTTAATTGATACAATAGAAACAGACAACGTATGGCTATATGGGTCATTCCGCCTGAAAATGTTCGACCGTTCAATTTCATTGAGTTTACAAATAAGGGTTACTCTTTTGTATGATCATCTTAACAAGTACACTAGTCATATGTAAATCATGTAATGTTTTCCTGTGTTGGATTAAAATACACTTTTTTGTTGGTATTATGTAATTTTTTTGTTGATAGTCGCGTCCTTCTATTTCTTTGCGAATAACTATTTCAATCCAACATTTTGGAATTAAATATCATGACTATGTTTGTTTGGTATTATACGTATGTTTTCTTTAGTTTTCAAATGATCGTAATTTTCTTGGTTTTCAGGTAGTTATGTTCTTGTCTTTACTGCTAATTTTAGACGATAAGGCAGTAGATCATTTGAGCGTACGCGCACGTCATTCATAAGCGTGTCTCTTCTGTGTCCTTATGTTAATGTTATATAAACCTTATTTAATGAAAATAACTTATTTTCACAGATAAATAAAAACACACTTTTATTAGTATACCATTATTTCTGCCGTTCGCAAACAAATACATATTCTTCTTCAGACACATTTTAATGTTGATGCGAAAATTAAAATGAAATACAAATTATTTCAAAAAATATACCGTTATATAATTAATGCGATTTATTAGGATTTTTTTTTATACGGTCACCCCTCTAAATAGTTATGGCGTTCATTTATCTAACTTACTTCCATTTACTTTATTCGGAGGTTAGTTTCTTAGAGGTTTCTCACCATTTGCCAGCCCAGCGGCATTTTTATACCAAATATGTTTTTATCGAAGTTTTTCTCGAAAGGTCTATTTGTGAATACTTGTCATATTTCATTTGTCCTGGTATTGATTTATGTTTTGAATTATATGTGTATAGTTTTCACTAGCCATGACTTATAATTAACTGAAAAAACAAACAATTTATCTGCTCTATTTGATACTTTATATGGCAACTCTCAATCTATAGAGCCAATACCCCTTGGTACTATTTCTTAATCACTGTATGTAGAATGTAGGGCCCTTACTAATATTTAATAGTGTTAATATAACCATACCATATATCCATCAAGGTAATATAGACATACAATTATATCGAATCTTTGGCTCGGCAGGAGTATATACATATACATATATAAATTTGGTTGAGGAAGAGATAGACTCTGTGTCTCTGATCTTTCGGCGTGTATTTCTAGTATTTATTTAGAACTAAATGTAGGGTAAATTGCGAAATTATTACATAGTTATGGGGGTAGTATCGCTTTAGATATATATATATATATATATATATATATATATATATATATATATATATATATATATATATGTGTGTGTGTGTCTGTGTTTGGGGGGGGGAGGGTTATTTAAATAAAACCTTAAATATTTCCGATCAGAAGGTATTAATAGTGGGCATAAATATTTGGCACCATTTGATGATTCCATGAGTGATTTATATTTTATATGTGTAATTTGTTGAGTAGTTAGATTGTATTAGTTCCGTGAGATTTCTATTATATTCTACGACGGATATGTTTAATAAAAATAGTCTATATATTGTCTATTGTTCACCTACCATAATTCGTGAATTATGTAGAATACACACATATATATATATATATATATATATATATATATATATATACAGAGAGAGAGAGAGAGAGAGAGAGAGAGAGAGAGAGAGAGAGAGAGAGAGTCAGGTTGTATATGAAAAGAAATCAAATAAAGTGCTCGATCATATAAGAGAGCTAATATAATTTATTTAAATACTGTATATTACATATTTCAGAAATGTATAGCGGTGTGATCTAAAAGTGTAGATTTAGACAACTTTAGTAAATATCTGTGTTCAATGGAATCGTCGGCATGCTGAAATGATTGTCGTCACGGCCCTATGGGGAATTGTATCAACAATGACAGTAAACGGGGTATCTTCGAGGGGACCCCCGAAAAAAACATGTGGGACAGTTGTTTATTAAGATTTAAGTGTTAGATATAAGATGTTAGATTTAAGTGTTAGAATTAAGATGTTAGTTCGTGTTTGAAAAGCCTTCATGTTATTCCCTCGAAAGGTTTATTTATTTATTTATATGTTCGATAATTGATTTGTAATATTATTGTGTTATCTAGTTTTAAAAAGTACGAAAGGGGCGGCTTTGAAATATGCCGTTTGGGTTTATGAAATTAGGGTGTATTTTTGTTGTCGTTTTTTGGTTTAAATTTACGTATCGAATTAATTGCTCGATCTAGGGCTGAAAAGGAAGATTCAATAATACTTCTTTGAGTTTAAAGTTTTTGTTTGAACACTATGATATATATATATATATATATATATATATATATATATATATATATATATATTATTATTATGTTCAAACAAAACTGTATTCATTTAAATGCTTGTTAGATATTTGATTTTCGTTATTAACGTGCATTCTATTACAGGTAAATTCACCGGGTGGTAAACAGATATAAAAACGGGTCTCCATTTCTTATGATGGTGTCTATGTTACAAACATGAATGCCTTTCGTAAATTATATCCATGAACATAATAACATATGCAGTAAATACATTTATCGTTCAGTGTATATATATATATATATATATATATATATATATATATATATATATATATATATATATATATATATATGGGAAAGGATGAAGGTAATCAGACGTAATGGGAAATGAAAAAGGAAAAACCAAAAAGGATGTATTGTTTAAGTGTTCATCAACGTTTCGCCTTTATTTGTAAGATTCTTCAGGACGATAATATTAAGAAAAATGTCATGCAAGTACCCAATATGTTCACGTACTTGTATGACATTTTTCTTAATATTATCATCCTGAAGAAGTCTTACAAATAAAGGCGAAACGTTGATGAACACATAAACAATACATCCTTGTTGGTTTTTCCTTTTTCATATATATATATATATATATATATATATATATATATATATATATATGGTACAAAAGTACGCAATTATATGATGTTACCCAATCATATACAGAGTTTGTGTATTTTGCGTGAATTTAATTGCTTTGCTGTACTTTTACTTCGGATATATCATAGCTACATCTTATGTCTAATAACCGGTCTTGTACATCATAATCTACATTGTAACCCTCATAACACATTATGAAAACACTATCAATTTCCTATGAATTACAATATTGATGGAATTTACTTCATAGTGTTTGTATTAATTTTCAGAAAATTAAGATTAAAAAATACTAACAAATACAAGAAACGTGTGTATGACAAGTAAATACGACAACACTTTCTAATGCACTTGAAATTATACATGTATGTTTATTAGAACGGATTACAGAACCTGTCTAATTCTTGTTTACTTGATTATGATAAGTGTTACATGAGTGTAGATATTCACGTATTTACCGATATTTGTTCATGACATCAATTATAAAAACATCTAAAAATTATCGTATAGATTCATGTACGTATTATAAAGAACGGGAAATTGCATGTAAATCCAAGCGCGCATGATTTTCTCCCATGCAAATGTGTATGTCATTTTTTTTATTTTGTTTATTCTGTCAATGAGTAATTTGCAACATAAATGTGTTTCAAAAAATGAGGAATCTGATGAAATCAACGATTATTTGTAAAAAAAATAAACCAGGAGCAGAAGTCGAATCCGGGACTGGTATGTATTGATTATATTCGTGAAAGTACACGTGCTTACCTACCTATCTCTATTTCTTATATATGTATACGCATGTTTATCAAGTAGGCAATATTTATATTTATATATGCAATCTGTGTGTAGCGTTTATATTTTCGCATATGTTCTTGTTCATACTGACTGTTTGCATACATATATATATATGGATCTCTCTTTTTATATATGTTTATGTTGTAATATTTTGTTCAATATGTTGCACTGTGATTCAAACTGTGATATATACATGTATATATATATATATATATATATATATATATATATATATATATATATATATATTAGTTATTTTCATAATAAGTCAATTGTAAATTTTTAGATAAAAGTAAAACAATAGATGTGAAACGTCTTCATATTCCAAAGTTTGCGACAGTAAATATATATCCCATCATTATATACTTATGTTTATAAGTAAAATATAAGTGATACATATAGTTGAAAAGTCGGACTTATGTGTTATTTCTGATAAAATGATATAAATAAATGGCTGATACCACATACTAGATTAACGTATAAATAAATATATATATATACATCGGTATATGTATATATATATATATATATATATATATATATATATATGTGTGTATGTTTATATACTTATATATATATATATCCTATATATTTATATATATATGCATATAATATATATGCAATGTATATTTGTATATATATATATATATATATATATATATATATATATATATATATATATATATATATATATATGAGTTTGTGATTATATACTATATGCGAAAGGGCATGCTAAATACACCGTATAAATATGGATCATGTTAAACATTAAATATGTGGTTTATACTACATTCTTAAAAAGTAATGTATTACATATCATGATATGTTGCAGGAAATACACATATAGGATTTATACACTAATTTTATTCAAACGTGCTTAATATTTAAACAGACATCCTCGATAACCTACATATAAATGTAACTTACCTCCGTTCACTAGTATACAAAATAAATAATTAAAATGGCAATTAAGCCGAACTATACATGAAGCATGTCTCAAATGTTCACAATTAATAAAAAATTGCTGTAGCACTACATTGGATAGATTTTGTAATTGTCCAAAGTTGCATATTTTCTCGATGAAAAACCTAATCATCTATAGACAACTCACGATTCCTGACTGCTAGTATGTATTTATTTACAAGTTTGCGATGCACAATTATTATTCGACTTATTAATGAGGATGTAATAGCATTTTCAGAGTAACCCACAGTGTTATATATTTTCAATTCTGTATATATATATATATATATATATATATATATATATATATATATTCAAAAATAGATATATATTTCCATATATATATTCATATATATATATATATATATATATATATTCATAAATATATATATTACCATATAAATATATGTATATATATATATATATATATATACAGAATTGAAAATATATAACACTGTGGGTTACTCTGAAAATGCTATTACATTTTAAATTTTGTATATATATATATATATATATATATATATATATATATATATATATATATATATATATATATATTCAAAAATAGATATATATTTTCATATATATATTCATATATATATATATATATATATATATATTCATAAATATATATATTACCATATATATATGTATATTCATATATATATATATATATATATATATTATCATATACTTATATATAAATTACACTAAAACATGAATATACACATGTCTAACAAATAGTTTATAAGATGCGAAAAATGCTTATTCCTTTAAGTATATTAACTTATTCATGTTACAGTCATATACGTATATTTATGTAGAAAAGTTTATTACAATAATCAAAGTATTTCTCATGATATTTACGAAAGTAAATTTTATATTCTTTTGATGCATGTTTCTATCTTGTACGGCAAAATATATTCACCTAAAACTTTCCATTTGAAAATTCATTTTTTCGTAATATTTTTTAAAACACAAATTCGAAAAAAATAACATATGTCATGGATAAACATGTAATATTTCGAGTTTAAATTTTAAAGTTCATCTAGTTGTTAACTCTTAACATAACAAAATTGTTTATGAACCAATAGAGTATTACGATACCTTCATACATGAATAGCAATGTTTGAGTTTCTCGTATTATATACGAATTCTGTAAATACTGTAGATGCATTATATCATAGTTCTAAACAAACCTGAGACGGTCATACGGACTATCTGATATTACCAGTAAATCCTAGGGCCGCTTTCTATACATAGTCTTACTAAAAAATACAACAATATATATATATATATATATATATATATATATATATATATATATATATATATATATATATATATATATCACTAGTATTAAACATAATGTGTTCAATAAATGTTCTTATTCAGAATATGTTTAACATCTTTGATTTTATTATAAAAAAGTGTTCGTCGATATAAGCAGCGGCATTTTTCAGCTGTGTTTAGTGGTGGAGTATAAGGTGCTACTTCTGATTTCTTCTAAATTACAGTCTGCTTGAAATTGAAGGAGCAATATGTACTAACATTGATACTAAGAATATAGTATAACTTCAACACGATCATGTCTGCCGTAATAAGAACAATCCACAAATAAATACAGTTTCTCGCGTTCGTAACAATGAGTCCGTAGTTCGGCAAAGCGCATTTGTAGAAAGTCAGATTTTACATCAACCGAAATGCTGTAAGTATAACATCCAAAATGAAAAAAAAAATCCGACTAATAAACATAATACCAACTAAAGAAATATTAACTTGAGGAGTTCAATTTACACTATCGGTTTCTAAGTGTTGAGTTCAATTGGATATATTGCTATATCATTTCTATCTGTGAGGTGCCAAGGATCGGCATGTCTCATTCATTGAATACGATGCTTAATAGTTAAAAAATCAATACGTTACAACTAAACCCGCTTACAACCTTCATTATCTTTTACGTAAAATGTAAACTTGAACCTCTTATTTATAGATCACTTATGAAATATAAAATAGTTTGTCTTAACATCATGCAATAGGCGGATTATTATAGGTACCTGATAATAAGCGTCATTTTCATTCTAATTCATGATATGATTTTTTTCAATAGTGTTCATCAGTAATTATGAGTATGTTAGGATTTTTCTATCATCAAGAATATAACACGTGTCATTCCAATACTTTCAATATTGTTTGTTGTTTTTTTTCAATTTACAAGATGTATTTTTAATATGTATTTCAACCATCTACTTTAAAAATATTAAAATACTATATATAAATATAGTGGTTGTATTGATAAATAATAAATAAATAAAATGTACACTAGCAATATTCTCTAAAATTGTAAAATAAATATTTAAAAATAATCTTCCATGTATGTGAAATAAAATATTCATATGTACATTACATAAATGCACATTGTAAAAATAAATATAACCCTTGTTTTAAAAATAAAAGAAATTGTAATAGCATTCGTAAATTATGAAAATAATAAAATACAACGCAGAGAATAAAACTTATTTTATTGCATTAAATATACCCCTGTACTAATCTTCTGTTCTCTTTTCTTTTTCTTTCTCTCATTCTCCTCTTCCAGATGGAACATTATTTCAACGTGCAATTCTACAAAGTGGATCGGCTCTGAGTTCTTGGTCTATAGCTCATGACCCGGTCGACTGCACGCACCGGTTAGCTAAGAATGTTAACTGCTCTATCGAGGACACCACCGAGATGATCAAATGCCTACGTAACAAGTCTTTCGAGGATCTGGTGAAAAACGCGCCAAAACCATCGAAATACTACTCTTGCTTCGCGCCTGTGATAGACGGCCGTAATATAATCCCAAAATCCGTCGAGGAGCTCATCAAGAAGCCCATATCCATGTTCGCCAACGCTGACCTCATGTTCGGCATCACCAAAAACGAGGCGTATGTCTATTTTGATGAAGAAGACATAAAGAACGGAATCTCAGAACAGAAGCGCGAGAAGATGTTACGCACCTACGTACACAACCGATTCCAGTTTCACCGACAGAAGGTCTTCGAGATTCTAGACCATCACTATACGGAATGGAATAAGAAGACGAACGCAAAGAATAGGCGAGATAACTTGCTTGAGCTGCTGAGCGATGGCCAATTCATAGCACCACTATTGCGGGTGGGACAATTACACGCCAAAACAGGCAACACCTACTTTTATTCTTTTACGTATACCCCGCAAAATGACAATCGTCCCCGCTGGCCAGTGGGTATACACGGAGATGAGCTGCCTTATATATTTGGCGCTCCACTTGTGGATGGCATTCAGCCTTTTAGTACGTCTTCATATTCAAAATCAGAGCGTATGTTAAGTGAAGCTGTCATGCGGTATTGGACGAATTTTGCCAAATCAGGGTAAGTAATTGGACACATTATTTTACAGAATATCAGTTATTTAATAATGAAAATACATGTTAGTTAAGGTGGTTGCAACATTGCAAAATAATACCGCATAGTCGTCTATATAATTAAAATAGATGTGTTTAAGAAAACAAAAAAGTGAAAAGCTTATAACTAATATAAATAGTGTGGTGTTTTATAAATATAACATATACAAGTTGTCCGCATGAAGCTATAATATACGAATATACAAGTTGACGTAGAAATGCCTTCTACTGAACTGGAGATACATTATTAAATAATTAATTTAGCTGACGTTAACAGCATATGTTAATAATATTCAGAAATGTGTATCAATTCGAACTAACTTTCAACTGATGAATTAAGTGTATCTCATGTAATCATGTAATTTATATGAACGAGCAGGAGTGTTTATGCGTGTTTACCGATTGTTGATATTTGACTGTGTTTAAATTACCCAATATTATTATATTAGTCGTGGTTGCCTACAAAATAGTTGAATGTGTTTAAATTACACAATATTATTATACTAGTCGTGTTTTACCCACACAACATTTGGCCGTGGATGTCAAAATATTTCATTCGTTTCAAAAACAAGTAATTATTATAATTAGTTTACAAAGCTTTCATATAGGAATATTGTCCCCTTCATCGACCACACTAATATAGCATAGATATTAATTTCAGGCGTGATGTAGACAATAGTCCAAAAGACAGAATAATGTAATGATGTATTAGATTAAGCGCCTTTAAAGATGCAATTCCCTGATATAGATGTGTGCATTTTAGAAAATAATTGCCA
>OY744526.1:140439007-140449007 GCA_963556195.1 Sepiola atlantica
GTGCTCACGTTAATGTACTTGCCTAAGGTTTTGAAGTCGTCTATTTTCACGACAAAGTGAAACACTCATCTTTGGAAAAAAACTGTGTGACAGTTTACGAATCAAGGTTAATGTCTTACCCGTAGCTTTTATATAATGGGCTTGTAAACAACACTTCCGGCCAATGGACAGGACACTTTGTGGATATTTAAACTAAATACAAATACACAGAGCGGAAGTTAAGTGTGTAGTAAAAAGACAGTTGCTGAGATTTCACTCGTTTTGTTTCATTAAACCTAAAAATTGTCTAAAACATGTCAATTAGCACATCCTGATAAGTCTGTTCATGTTTATATATATATATATATATATTATATATGTATATATATATATATATATATATATATATATATATATATATATATATATATATATATATATATATATATATATATATACATATATTTATATGTGTGTATATATATCTATTATATATTGTTTAAAAGTAAAAGAACATAAGTGTTTGTGAATAGGGTGTTATTAATTTATTCGATATAGGTATTTTGACTACATATTCTCTTCTGATACACACACACCATGACAAATATGTCTTTTATATTAGGTATATCATCCGAAATATGTAGGTAAATGTAATTATCAAGATAAGAAGTAGAAAAAATGAACACACTACAATAAAGAAGGCAATAGCATCAGCATATATTCTGAACAAGGTTTACCTTTTAGAAGTGGTCAAACGTGTTTTGGGGGGTTATCTTAAATACATTATCTATGAGTAAAAAAGTGTTCCGTAAAAGTAAACGGGCAATAATTAGATAGGGGCTGAACTTCGAAATACCAGAACACTAATGTGATTCTCTTGCTTAACTTTATGAAACCTATATAAAAGTCTGCACATGTAGATGGTTGCTCCGTGAATGTTTTCATTTGCTATAGTACGACATTATGTTTAGTTAGACATACATTTACTGACATTCAATATCATGTTATTACTGAGAAATGCTAGTAATGATGAATGTGCAAAGTGTTATTTCTTTCCTATGCGAAATTTACTTTTCTACCATAAACACATATATTCATACTTTACTTGAATTGAGATGGAAAATATTTATAATATTATTCAATGAAAAATAGTAAACTATTTAGTTTAGTAAATTGCAAGTATACTTATACAAATAAACAACATGATAGAAATATAAATAATACATGAACTTTAAATGTACGATAAAGATAATATCATTAATGACGTTATTTTAGAGCTATACTATATTCTTCCACAGCGAATTTAATAGATAATGCTTGACCATCACAATTTAGTTATTTGAAATATTTCGCTACAGAATAAAAAAACATCATTGATAAAAAAGTAATAGAGTTTGCGAATGCAAAAACAGTATATAACATAGATAACACTAATACATTTCCCCGCATTCTAACTATACGTTAATAATAATATTAAAAAAAAACGTCCGCTCCAAACGAGTATATATTACACTGGACTTATTAAACAGATGATCCGCTCTCCTCCATAGTCACAAGTAACATTCGTATATGCACCCATGAGATAATAAAATTGAACATCTTTATCTAAGGGTTATTCACGCTGTTGTTGATTGAACTGTTATTTTATTTGTGTTTTACTTTTTATTTTAAACAATATGGACACCGTATTAAACAATGGAAATTCGAATATTGTAAATATAATTTGAATATTCGATGAATTTCGTTGAAGTTTAGATACTAATACTATCTCATGGAAGATAGAAAAATCTGATGCAATGTTTATTCCAGTTGAAGCCATTTCTAGTATCAGTCTATGTCAAATTTATTACTTTTTTCTCTACGATGCAAATAAGGTAAACGACGTTTTTTTCTGTTATTGTAATAACGGGCGATACATGATATATATTATAAATAAGCGACTGTTAACGTAAATTCAATTGCAACATATCAATGATCTCTAAACAAAGAACGATTCAGCATGATAATATTTGGAAAAATTGAACACTTAATAACACAAGAATACTATATTTATTTTTACAAATACTTTTATAAACGAACACTCGCACTATTAAGTGACTTTATTAATTTTAGTAGTAAATATCAGGTATTGATTAAATTAATAAAACAGTACTATCTGTTTCTAATATAGATAAAAAATTGCTTCCTGATTGTTATTTGATTGCAAATTATATGTGTGTGTTAAATTGTAAACCAAAGATCTATTTAGTTATAATAGTATCCCTGCTATGCATTTACTAGTTATATTAACACATGGTAAGTAGTAGTAGCATTAGTATCACAAGTTAACTAGTACATGAAAATAATAAGTATGTTTTACTATAGTGATGGAAATTAATAAAACGAAAACCCCAAAATATTATTTTTGTATTCATCAACGTTATTTTTTTAAAGACTTTTTTCATGATGATTGCCTGAAGAAAATAACACACAAATACAAAGTGTTTGTAATAAAGGTGGCAGTTTGTGCGTGCTTTAACAGGCGCTTATGAAAAAATACATCATGAGATACAAATATATGATGGCGGTGGGAAAGTGAGTTAACTGTAGGGAGTGTAGGTCGAATTGTAGCGATCGAACTTATAAGATCCTGAAAGAGAAAGAGTTGGCAAGTGTTATGTAAGCCAATAGTGGTCGTTTAAACTCTCTCACACACACACACACACACCCACATATATATATATATATATATATATATATATATATATATATATATATATATATATATTAGAGGTAAGAGATGAGAATAAAGAATTGTAAAGATACAATATTTATTAAAAACACAAAAGTTCAGAGCAAGGAGCCTCATATCTTTAAGCCAAGGATTTTCAAAGAATAAATTTGATCTTATAAGAAAATGGAGAAGCCGATAATGTGATTATAAATATTATCGGCAACATTTACCGTTGAAATGTGTATATAGAGTAACATAAAGTAGAAATAAGGGCCAAAGATTAATAGTCGTAAGCATCTATTCCTAAATAACGGATGCTTTTATATTTATTTTTATTTTTATTCTATTTTGTCCTGACGTGTGTTTAGATAGCATCCACCCTGATTTAACGCTCCCACCTCAACATGAGACTATTCATCTTTGGCCCTTATTTTGTTCTTTATTTCTACTTTGTGTTACTCTATATAAAATTTTCAAAGTTAAATGCTGCCGATAATATTTATAATCACATTATCAGTTTCCCCATCCTCTGATGAGAAGAATTTTTTTCTTTGAAAATCCATGGATTAAGGATATGAGGCTCCTTGCTCTGAACCTTGTATGTTTTTAATAAATATTGTATCTTTACAATTCTTCATTCTCATCTCTTACCTCTAAAACAAATGGCTCTATCAAATATATTAAGTTTACACTATCACGATAGATTATTATTATTAAACGATAATTCAATTATCGTTATACAGGGTGGGCCAAAATAAGGGTCCTATCTTTAAATTTGAATAACTTGAATTTGAATAACTTCCACAAAATAAAAGTTAAACTCACCAAACTTTATGTGTGTGTAGACTGACCCTTCCGAGATTTTTTGAAATAAACAAAACAAATTTTAGCCGAAAAACACTTCTTAAAACTTACAAAAACTAAAGTATTGTTTTTTACACTGTTTTGAGTTTTTTAAGCAAAAATAATGTTTTCTAAATGAGGGTACGTTCCTTAGGGCGAATACGGCTCATGCTTGCTTCGGAAGGGGTCCTTTACTTATTCTAAAAAAATTTTTTTTTTTAAATCAATAAATAAAAAAGTTATAAATTTTTAAAAATAGGACCCTTATTTTTGCCCACCCTGTACTTCAACATTTAAATATTATTATTATTATATATATATATATATATATATATATATATATATATATATATATACATATATATATATATAAATATATACACACATATATATATATATATATGTCTATATATATATTTATTAATTACAAGGTAACTAATATATGTGTTATGATAATTAGTAGCCACAACAACTTATATAGTTACATATGTTTTAAGAAATGTAAAAATTTGATAGTAACAGCCTCAGTGTGAATCGATCTCAACTACATAAATGGAATTTATGTGATTATTCCCTCTCTCGTTTACATTTACCCGATAAAAAATGTTCGTTTTAATTTGATAAAACTTAAATAATGAATAACATTGGAATTTATTAACAAAACTCAATGTGCTATCAATATTATTTGTTACATATTTAATGTCCCATTTAAATACGAATGGCGTATGAACAAGCTAACATATTTAGAAATGAATTATCGCTGCAATTGGCATTAAATATCTATTGGAACTTATCTTGAATATGACACAATCTCCGACAATTTCGCGTCGGCAGTTTTCGGGCGTGCGACGTAAGAAGCCGGAAATAGCCGGAAATCCCCGGAAATAGCAGACGCTTAGACTGCAACTCGATTATTTCAAAACGCGGCATTGTCGTCATCGTATGTTTAATTAAACGCACTGTTCGTACATTTTTTAAGAAAACTTTTAATTAAATTATACATATTTAGACAAAAAAAAACCTTAAACCTCGTATTGTTTTTTAATATACAACGAATAAACCATCAGCAAGCAACTGTTATTCATCAATTTTGTGCAAGGTTAGTATAACATATTTAATTATTTGGGCCCGAAGAAAATACAAATAGTTAACTGGTCAATAATCGTGTTGTTTTGTTTTTTAGGGGGGGGGGCTTCTTTATATATGACGTGCCAAAAAATGGTAAAAAACCTTTTATTAATCATTTTTTTTTTCAGAAAAGTTACAAATAAATAATCGATTTTCAATTTTGCCGAAAAAAAGAAAATTTGAACATTTGGACAGCAATCTGTTTTTTGGTGGGGGTGGGGGGGTTGCTTACTCCGGAAGGTTTGCTATTGAAGACTAACCCTAACCTCACCCGCTAACTGTGACCCTAGAGAGTGTTGGTTGCAGATCTTCCGCAGAACATTATTCTAGTCAGTTAGCGAAGTTTGTGACAACATGGTGCATTTCTTAGCGCAAACTCTTTACAGTTACTTTGGTTTTTAAATTCTATCTGTTTTGCCATGATACTTCTTTTTTGACAGAAAAGCGATGCCTTCTTCGTGAGATTGACTCTGTTGACATAGCGTGTTTAAATTCATTTTCGGTTTTGAAATTGTTTAATAATTTTTTCTATTTTCCTATCTTTTGGAAACTTATCAACGTATGACAGCTTATTTGCTGATCGCTTCAGCATCTCCCGACGCCATGTTGTCGGAAATTGTGTCCTATTCTGGATAAGCACCTATTTATTATTATTCAAAGTATTTATAGGTAAAGTTTTAAACAAAGCATAACAAAAGTAATTCATCATTTATTAGTATGATTAATTGTTCCTACAAATAATTGACGTCATCGATTAACTGTGTGCACCTGACTATTTAAATATCTTGATGTAAGGCTTTCACCAAATTGTGAAAATTGTGAGTCTAAAATTGCGAGTGAAACTATTTAAATATTAAGAAATAAATTATCACCGGCAACAATTCCACACGACTTTTGAGATGGAATTCTCAGCTAAAAAGACGTCCGTTAATTGATAGTTTGAATGTCAAGCTGTAATTAAAAATAAATGACCCTGGAGATACATCGGTCGAAGTGAGAAAGAGTGCATGCATAAAAGTGAGCCGTTGGATATGGAGTATCAATGGATGCCTACTGAGATAATTAGTTACTTTAATTGGCATCTCAAGTTGTTCGCGGGGACAATTACGCCAACGTCTGTGGCATGTGACACTTTTAAATACTCAATGAAGAATGATTGCTATGTGAAATAAGCGAGGATAGAAAGAAAGTAGATATGGCATTGTTTTTCATTTTCCATATAAATGTTGTATGCATACTGGTTATCTATTGTAAACTATACAATGCTAGCGAGTAGTACATATACAATTGTAAAACGTATAGGCCAAATAGCTGTTAATATATTAGTAGTTATTGCAACACAATAAACAAACACGCTATATGTGTTTAGTACATATACTTTTATATTTATTTCCTATACAAATAAACGGATATTGTCTCTATTATAGATGATTTATTCATTTCGAATTATAATACATTTCTAATTACATATATGTTAATCACCAATTTTTAGAAAATGGACGTATGACTGAAAGTTTAAAACCCTATAGGGGTAATATACTACTCGAAAAAGTTAATCAAATTCAACTAAAATCACAACATTTCTCCGGCGATATGTAACGTATCTATATCGAGATTGACAAATACTTAAATATTAAACGGGGGATGGGACGCTGATCAAATCATTTGTTAATAGCTTTCATAGACTCTTATTCATAGAACTGTCGGATATCATTAATAATTCAAATATCGAATATATGGAGATATGCACGCAAAAATACGGTTCCGGAATTCATTACCCCACAACCTGCTTCTGATGGTATACCACATTACGGATTATTTATACTTACCATTTGCTCTCATAATTGACAATAGGTGATGACATCTTTTTTTATTTAATAACGTTGAACCATGTTCGATGTAGGAAAGCATATACATTAAAAAAAACAATAAGAAATGCGTTATTATCCGAATAGAGACTATGTGAACATGTATTAGGAAACGCTGAACTATTGACAGTTATACTACATATATACTTAACAACAAATGTGTCAACTGTTACGCAGTTGGTAAGCTGAGGTAAATAAAGGAACGGTGCTAGGGGCAGCCAACACATTTTTTCGTGTGTTAGACGTTTTATTCTTTTTGATTAACACACTGAGAGAAGAAAACAATTGTGTTACATTCAATGTATGCAAACATAATTTAATAGCAAGCAATTTAAGTATTGCGAAACAAGGGTATAAACATTTGTATAGTGAAGGAATTTGACTGGTATACATTTAAGTAAATATAATACATTTTTAAGTAAAATACAACGTTTTAATTTGAATAATATTTACTTACTGGGAGATCTCGTACAACTAATGATTAGCATCACTTCTCATCGGATAAAAAGTGGGTTTCTTTGGGCTTAGATCAACAAAGTTATTTTATATTTCCAGCACTTACTGCCTTTTCCAATTCCCGAATTGAAACTAAATGAATTACAGCAACAATCGTTTACCAGTGACCCATCGTAGCTAACGACATTTTGTTTTCTCGAGAATTTGAGTGGTGAAAATAATTCACTACTTTTACTGACATTTCAGTGCACGTCCTTTTATCTTCCTTGATATTTTTCAAGCATTTTGTTGTATGGATGTTCAGTGTATCTTTCGTTATATTGTGTAGATTCGGCACTTGAGAATTTATTGCAGTTGTTTTCTTAAGTTCCCTGCAGCTGATTGTGTCAATTCTCACATGAGTAATTATCACTGATTTCTCACTTGCAATAACAAATAGCGTTTCATTTACTCCATTTCTTCTCCTTCGTCTTGTTTGTGTTCTTCTTCGTCATCATCATCATCATCATCATCATCTTAAACTTCTTCTGTTTCTTCTTCTTCTTCTTTTATCATCATCATCATCATCATCATCATCATCATCATCATCATCATCATCATCATCATCATCATCATCATCATCATTTATATATATATATATATATATATATATATATATATATATATATATATATATATATATATATATACTTTCCCTGATCAGAAGAGGATTACTAATTTTATATTGGAGCAATTATACACAAGATTACAAATTTTGGGCATTCGGATATGTTACATATGTTACTGATTTCATATTACACTAGTGTAACAGTGGAACACAGTAAATGAAGGCACCCTAGAAACTTCGCTGTCCAAAAATAAAGTAAAACATTTATTCATACAAGGGTTCGCTAAGCATTCACTGACATATTACATTGTCAGATATTTGACTTTTTCTACTAGGATGTGTATCGTAGTTAGACAGCTACTCAACGATCAGTTTAAGTGTGCTCGCTTGCTTCCATAGCAATTAATATATCTTCGATTGTATGGAAATGAGTATGCAACAACCTTTCTCTTTCCTACGCCTAAAGTTACTAGCCAACATTTATAAACAAGGCAAAACATATTCGATGGGGATACGCAGAATAAAAGCAGTTTGCCGTGTAGAGAATGATTAGAGACAATTTACACCAGATGACAGTTTTAATGAAGTTACATTGGTGATATTAGAGAAGGCTTATATGAAACAACATTAAAACACTAGAAACAGGTCTGGTGTTGGCATAAAATCTAGACGGGCATGTGTATCTAGTTAGAAAACATTTGTGCCTTAGATGACATTTTTTCGAATGATGTGTTTCGTTATCCGACGTTAAAAGTTATCACTTATTAGAGGTGTTATATTGCATACAAAAAATACGCACACACTTAATTAACGCTTTTCCAAACAATTTTAGTGCATCAACATAGATCCGAGCGGTATGCAACGAGACACAATTGGTTCTCCATTCAAAAAAGTATATATCCAGCCAATAGGAACATTCATAATAAACACCATGTGGTGCTAATGATTACATGCCATACAGCAGAACGTTAAGGTTTAAGATATGAAGTTCGCGTTTAGTATAATCCAGTTCGAAGGGTTCTCATATATATATATATATTATAGTAAGAAAGAGACACACAGAGATATAACAAAACATGATGATACGTCCAGTTAAGGGCGTATTAAAATGTAATCCTCTGCATATTCATAAAAAAATAAACCGCTTAAAGTAATGAAAACATAAAAACCCACCGGTAAACACCGGTCGGCTATCGCCAGTAAAAATGAATACCCCAAAACTAGTGTGCATATATATATATATATATATATATATATATATATATATATATATATATATATATATATTCTTATTTAAATATACACTTTGCATTTAAGCAACTGGTAATTCTTTAAAACTCCTTAGAGCATTTATACATTTAACTCTGAAACACTAGTATTTGCCCGATTTATCACATGTTTAACATTTATATTACAAATTCCCATTCACTTGAACCCTAATCTTCACAACTGAACCCCTGTGAAACTTTCGAAATTATATTTGTCTTTCGTTCAAACTCTGTTTTTATTACGCCCCCCCTCTTTTTTCAAATAATATATACACTCAATAGCGTAAATTTTCACCTATGGCCAGTCCCCACTCGCATCAGATTTAGTGCCTACCAGCAATACAACTTCATCATTAGACCCCTACTCCCCCTCCCTTTTCCTTTCCAGAATCAGCCATAGCTCATTCAATCAACCCTCCCACCTTCTTCCGTTTATGCTTTATTTCCCTTTCTCGTCCCGTTCCTCATTTGGCCTCGTGTTTAACTAAAGGATTTCTTCTTAGAATTACTTTAATAGTTAGCTGCCAACGTCAACTGTTTACAATTCAACTTTACTTCACACTCCGGCCCAGGAAGTTTTTTTTTAAATGACCCTATTTCCTATATTAATTCCGATGAAGTGCGCTCCACTTACGATTTGAACTCAACATCTCACTATTGGAGTTACTTCATTTTTGAACGCTTGTGCATGCTGCCTTCACGAAAACCCTTCTCCCACATCTAAATCTCCTTTCATTGGACACCAATTACCAACTGGACGCACCCCATATCTTTTTTACACAAACTTTTTGTCACCCTCCATGTCTTTATATTTGTTTAAATGTTGGATGTTGGCTTTTCCGCTGCCAACTTATCTATCTATGTAATTCCTCTGATGATAAGATTTTGATCTTTGAAAAGGATTGGCTTAAGGAAAGAATAATAAACATAAGGTAATTACCGAATATACCTTGCATTGAACAATCGAAGTTGTAATAAATCTGGATTTCGTACATGTTTATCACTCTTCTTACATCTATCTTTATATATATATATATATATATATATATATATATATATATATATATATATATATATATATATATATATCAAATATATATTAATTTAATATTACGAATGAACTCCAGTTAAAGTTTAA
>OY744526.1:140454007-140519007 GCA_963556195.1 Sepiola atlantica
TTCAATTTATTGTGCAACCAGTCGAACGCTGCGTGGCTCCGTTATTGATGTAAAGGTTTGCTTTGTCAGGTCAGTAATTCTTACTTACCGCCGTTAAACACCAATCCGCCGCTATAAATCGAATTAACTTTTAGATAAGAAATATATCAACAAAATACCACGAAACGATTATTGCCCAGTTTATCTTGATCCCAGCAAGTGCATATATTGGTGTCTTATGAACACTTGAATCATGCTTTAAAACAAAGATGCATGCTATAATATTTAATAGTTAAGTGCAACATAAATTCTACATCGTATACAACCAAAATTGTAAGTGGCTATATATAAGCAAATGTTATGTAATATGCTTATGTGATTCGAATAATGGATAATCTGACCTTCACTAGAATAAAGGGTATGCTATGCAACAGCTTTCATAGCAGTTGTGTTCCGAGTTGTTATAAAACATTAGGAAATTTACGAATCTGCCATCTTTAAAATGAGAACTGAACAATTATATCATTATTATATTCTGAATGCTTTAAAATAGGGGGTTTATTTGTCTGATTTTACTCTTAAAATGCTTCATTATTTACTAATAATATAGAGTAAATATTGTAAGAAAAAACATTGGTAATAATCAGCTTCTATATTACACTTCGCCGGAAAATAGGCGATTCTTAGATTGTTCCTAAATTAGTATTGCTTTCTGAAGGTTACGTTACGTTTTAAGTCAGCTTAATCATATATTTTATACACACATACACACACTTTGCTTCTAGTTTTGAGAAAGTGTTGAAAATTTGCGAAATGTTCATTCACGTTTTGACAAAATAAAATTCCACAATTGATACTATCTGTCACGACCCAATGTACAGATTAAATACACTAGTAGGGTGTACTGTTCAACATCGTATTTGATCGATTTTACTCCAACCGAGGAAATACAAGTTTACCACATGGTGTTGCGTTGTTATTCTGTATACCCATTTAACAAACCATATCAGCTACTATGAATATGTTTACCAACTCTCTCAGTTTTCACAGAACACTGCTTCTATTGACAAGTTTCGAATATGAAATCTTTAAATGCTAGTGTAATCCCGCATTGATTTCTATTATTCCAAGCTTACCCATTACCTGGCTTATTGTACATGACACGATTCAACTGATATCGTGAATATAACTTACTCATATAAACAAGATAAATGTTTATATATATATATACAAGGTATAGTAACTCATGATTACGAGATGTGAGAATTTGGTTTACACAATTTAAAGCTAACAGGAAGCTAGGTTAAATATTGCAATAGGTTGACACAAGTGTGTTAACTCATTTACGTTTCTCATATCATCGATGCAATTTTAAATCGCTGCATTGGTTATTCGCAGGGGGTCAATTTTATTCAAAATAAATAATGTATATTATGAAAGACGAACACTATGACGTATGTAAAGCTAAATTACCTATATAGAGCTACACTTTTTCTCGCGTCTTTCATTTAAGTCAAACTTGCAACATTTCTACAAACCTGCCGTTAAAACTACTTTTCTCTCACTTATTGAATTTCCTCGTATTGATTGAATGCAAAACAATCTGAAGGAACACATTATAGCACTTAACAGAAAGGTGAAATCGTCATGAAAACTATTGTCATGATACTATTTTCTTTAAATAGGCAGTACACCATTATCATAGAAACTTTTTTTCGATATTTGATTAACATTGCGAGTCCATGTTTCCCTAACAGTAGTGTCGCTGTTACTCTTTATAATTGTGTTACATATAAAACCACAAAAAGGAAATGAATGAAATGAAAACAATATTAAAAGCGCAGGAAAGCAAACAGAAATCAAAAGTTAAACATTGCAAACAGATTGCTGAGTTGTCGTTTACGTTAGAATGTCTCTAGTTTTTTCTTTGACTTTTCTGTATTTATTATTTAGTCGATCGTTTTTTGTATGTGTTACTGTAATTATGTGTAGACGTATGCCGATATAATTGCTAAAATAAAACCATATATATGTTCTTGTTCAATTATAGGGATATATACAAATAATAGGTTGTCTTATACGTATTTGATTATATAAGCACTCTAGTGGGTATTAAATGCTGAATAGCAATAACTATTTATATGTTGTGTTATAGATTATTAAATACATTTGTTTCGTAACTATTTATTGTTGTTACAAAAATAGTAGTTAAAGATTTATTAGAAAAATAAATAAAACTAAATATAAAACCAACTATTAAAATGAAATAACAACATAAAATGTTATATAACTTAAATATACATATATATGAAAATAAATTCAAATCAACACACTTGTTGAATAAATATATAAATTCAATTGCATATAACTGATTTGTCAGAAATTAATATTGATATAAAAAATAATTTAGAAGAAATGTATGTAATAAACCTGATAGAACACGAACAAAATTCCAAGTAATGTAAACACACCTGACATGTTTCATTCTATCTTTGAAAAAATGTTGCAGGTCAATTATATTTACAACTTTTTCGTAGCAAACACTATTTCAGCATTTTTATTTGCAATTTGATTATAAAACCTCAAATCTTTCAATTTCCGATTTCATTTTCTTTTCTCGTGTTTTGTTAAGTAAAAGTAGTTCTCAGAAAGTGGTATATATTCTCACGATACTTTCAAGGTGTGTGTGTTTTTGCTCCACGTAATATCGATACTCTTTGATTCTAAGATGAAAATTGAAAATCTAATAAAGAACATTGAATAAACAACAACATAAATATTCCTTCCGGCAGGTAAACGATAAAGGCGAAGCAATTTACAATGCAATTACATGCATCCTTTCTGTATATCATGTCAAGATACAACCCATTGTATGTTGACGATAATGCGTTTCATATAAAATGATGCATTTACGCGATGGGTTTTTTAAAGTTCCCAACTTATAATATATAACTCAATTGAGATATATGGGGAAATACTTTGTATAGTGTACTTCTTCATTTATCAGGTGTACTATTGCCGCCTGGTCCCTCACGAACCACCGTAGTTTTCGCTATTATTTTAAAACGTCAGAGGTAGATGACTAGAATAATGAAAAATAAGATTTTGTATTGTTTGCTACACAAAATAACACATGAGAATACATCGTGGCAATCGTTCCACTAACATATAGGACCATTTCTATTTATAATGGTCATGGGTAACACGTTTGGTTCGACTCAGATCAACTCAGAATAAGAGTTAACACTAACGACATAACACAGATCCTATTATATTCTACCGATCCACATACATTATGAAATATGTTATAATTCTTTATACACATATACGATATATGTTTCCATCTCTATGTATGGGTGTTTATTAGAATATTACACCAGTTAAATGTATAGTGTATTGTAATAGAATCGTAAATATGCTGATTGATGCACACACTCATATATATATATATATATATATATATATATATATATATATATATATATATATATATATATATGTCCTTATATAATGATATACAAGGGGGTAGAACTATCCCAATAGGTGTTATTAAATCTTAGTTTAATAAAATTAAAACAACACTAATATTTTACGAGTAAAGCAACATTTAAAGTAATCTCTTGGGGAGCTTACCTATTGGGAATTAAACTATTACTTTATAGACGGCGATATATTTCATGTTACTATTACTCTATAAATGTAAATAGTAACACCCTCAGATTATGAATGAAAAATTAGTCGACAACTTTTTTCATCATGAGCAAACTATGTATTAGTTTAGTATTTATAGTATCCAAGATTGCATTAATGATATATATCAATTGGACATTGCTTGCCAAGGCTCGTTCCGGAAAAAAATCGATGGGGTTCTTGGTCCGCTCAGAAGAACGTCATACAGAAGCAAACATATGAGGTAATGATATTAAACAATGAAACTAAGCAGGGAGTTGGTAATTTCAACGAGTCGTGTTAGTAAAAAATAACTACCATCTTCAGTTCTGGTTCGAAGAAAATAGTTCAAACAGACAATAAGGAATCCTCCATCCCTATTAGAAGTAGTTAAAAAATGTGAAAACGGAATACATATCATGAGTAGCTTACTAATTTATGTCAGTTTAAGATAATAACATTTAACAAAAACTGCAATAGATAAAAACAAACAGAATGCAGATAAAAACATTCAGGGCAATAATTAAACGTTTTGAAGTGTAAGTACTAATTTACGAAAACCAATTTACACTGTACGAAGCCGTATAAAACTGACACTATTGCCAACTAAAGAAACACTTACAAAGACATCGAAACAAATCCAATTTCATGATGTCGTGTTATGTCTGTTTAATCATATCTAACGGACTACATTTACTACAGCTTTGATAAATCTACCGAGTCGTATGTGTAATTAAAAGTTTAACAACGGAGTAAACATGGCTAGAACTATTTTCTAGTCGTTATCGAAAATAAGAATTACACACGATACGTACAACAATAACATATAATGTTTATCCGCAGCAACATGATTCGTGTGTTAAAGACACATCAATCGGGCTATGCATATCGAGTTCTGAATGAACTCTGTTCGAACCTTCGACCTTTTTATCACCCTCGATTGATTTCTCTCTATATACATCTATGTATATATGTATATACATTTAATGTACATGTATTGAGTTCCATTTAATAACTTTAATATATACACACACACATATGTATATATATATATATATATATATCTTTATATATATAACTTTAACATATATATATAACTTTACTATATATATATATATATATACATATATATATATATATATATATATATATATATATACATATACCTGTATATATATATATATATATATATATATATATACCTATATATATATGTATATATATATATATATATATATATATGTATCAAAGTGATATATATGTATATATAAATCTATATTTACATATATATGTGTGTATAATAAAGTTATACTATGTAACTCATTGCATTTAGATTAAATTAATATATATATATATATATATATATATATATATATATGCACATATATATATATATATATATGTATCAAAGTGATATATATGTATATATAAATCTATATTTACATATATATGTGTGTATAATAAAGTTATACTATGTAACTCATTGCATTTAGATTAAATTAATATATATATATATATATATATATATATATATATATGCACATAGAATATATATAAGTTCGTTAGTGTAGAGAATTCACTAAAATGGATGCTATTTTTCGAATTATATATATATATATATATATATATATAGCGATATATATATATATATATATATATATATATATATATATATATATATATATATATATATAGAAAAAAAAAAGTTAAAGGACATCGTGCATAAGTAAGAATGTCGCACTCTTAACGACTAGATTTATATTACGTTATGGCCAACTAATGATAGTAATATGCCCCAGTGTGAAGCTTAGTTAACGATGCTTATCATGTATTCGCCGATAGATTATTTGGATGTATACTTCATCTGATTAAATTAATATTATTTACACTTACCTATTGTGAAAGGATGGTGCTTAGCAATCTTATATTGTATATAAAGTAAACAAAAGTGTGAATCTTTTTTCTTTTACTCTAGGTTTTAGTAAACGAATACATTGTTTATACTTATCACAGTACATAACTTTCCGCAAAATATTAATACGTTTTTTTTTACATAAAAATAACATTAAAATATACCAACCTTATGTTTGGTCGTCCACCATAACTAATCTGATAGCTTACGTAGAAGATATCACAACAGAAGAGCATCTGCCCTCACTTACATTTACATGGTATAACATTACACACCAAATATGGAATATATCATAGCTGTTGTCTTACACTAATTGGCTATTATAATTATTTTATATCATAATAATTTATATATGAATAAACAAAAAACCCTCTCTCTCTCTCATATATATATATATATATATATATATATATATATATATATATATATATCACATATGTATATAATTTATAACTATTTTCTTCGTCAACGATTTTCATTTGAAAACTCAATTTATTTTTGTTGAATGTATACAGGAATCTAGTTGAATAAATTGAGAATGCACATGACTAAGAATATATTTCTGAACTATAATAATACATTAATGAACCATATAAATAAATATCGTCTATAAGCATGTTGTATTAAAATTGAGATTTAGAAAAATTTGAAGTTAAACATACATCACTATCAAAACTACTTATATACTTATAAAAGATTTAAAAATGAGTATATGTTATATATGGATAAACCCGTGGCATGGATTTAGGTAGAATACACCAATATGATGCTATCACGAGATATTTATTGCGTACTTATACTATTTCCGAACTTTTCCGCAATAGCTGTAAGTAAAACACAGAAGAATAGAGTATGTAGCCGATGACTTTAATAGAAATGTCCCTATACTTGCTTTTTTTTTTCATTTATTCCCGTGATCTTCTGCCGTTACGATCTATATAACCGTCTCTTTCTTGTTTTTCTTTACACCTAGTCTAAAGGTGACATTGCCATCTTTTCTTTTGATCCAGATATTTAACAGATATTCCTCATTGGTTAACGTATACCGTAAGGTATAATAATATACTAGAGTACCGACCCACGTTACACTATTCAGTTATTAGCTGTGAATGTTTCCTTGACAACCGAGTAGATAGTTTACACTTGTTTTTAATTTGATTCAGTTTACTTAACTTAAAGTTCGCAGACAACTATTGTTCTTTTCTTGGGGCTACTACTTGATCTGTATATGATATCCATAGATATTCGAATAGTCCATTAAAGTTCTCCTTTTCTTGTCAAACGTTCAGTTAGTAAACAAGTTAAAAGCATTAGTGTTCCTATCCTAAATTGGCCAGTTAACTATGTTATAGTTTATCTTTTTGCGGTATATTGATCACACCGGATTCCAAAGCTATTATCTATATAGTCAGGTTGAGTATCCGACTAAGTGTAGTTACTTCAGGTAACATCATTAGGAGAAGGTGCACTATTTCTCATATAAGTCAATGTATAGCCATACCGAAAATATCTTATATGCGCTGCGAATACTATGTTATTTTGAATATGTGGTTAGAGTATACTTGTGGCGTCTCCTCATGTCAGGTTATCCTGCAAAACCCTTGTGCAGTAGGTTAGTAATACTCTCCAGTAGGTAATAATCTATGCAACTGTGTGTTGTAAAATGCTTTCCATTTACTACTTAGAACAGTGTGTAAGTGTGACACGCGTAAACACCACGAAGAGAACATACGTATGCTATGATGTACTATATAGTACGTGTAAGTGTTGTTCTGTAATTATGAAATTGTTGTTCGGATTTCTTGTTTATTACCACATGAACTATCACATACCAAGAGATATATTGTCTATCTATGTATATGTATGCACTACTGTCAGTGACTACCAATTACTAAGTACGACTGTAGTAAACCCGAAGATTACAAGACGTGTTCAATTCTTCCAACAACGCGTGCTTTCATTACATAAGACACTGATTTATCTCTTCTATATACGTCCAAAATATATCTAGTAAAACAGTAACAAAGGAGCAACATAACTAAATGGCATTTGCAGTTCAGATTTGATTGTTTAAAATACACATATGGCCAATTGAATAAAACATTTCATTGAAAATAGTTTTCAAAATATATGAATATTTGAGTTTATTTTCACGTGACAATTACGTATCGCACCTTCGAATACCATGGTTAACTTTCAACGTTATTACTGTCTTAAGATGATTCATTTTATTGATACCCCGTGTATAGCATATGTGGAAAGTAAATGTTTAATACATTCTAGGTGGATTATGCTTGTATTATTAACATAAATATATTATAATATATTGTAATAGAGTTCACACATATTTGTGGGCAGGATTAAATGCATTAACTAAGAAATCGATTCTAAATAAATAAATAATGTAACAACTAAACGATGAAAGCACGTTGTAATTAAGGTTTGCCCTTAATGGATGCGCCGTATTTCCGGATTAAGGGACGCTTTAATGCGAATAGCAAGAAGAAAAACACACTGCCATATAATTAGTATGCTGTGCAGGGCCTTAATTCACTATCTTTTATCTCAATTCCTCGGTTTTTATTTCCTTCTCTCCACGAACGCATGCATTGCTCTATACTTATTTCTCACTATCTATCTTCCTTCTTCTCTATCCCTCTCCTTATTTCCCTCTCTCTATCTCTCTCCCTTGGCGTTGTGCAACTGTGATATGATGTGATGAATATTTGACCAATAAATTTATTTTAAAGCCCTTAGGGGAATGAACTTGGAGGGAAGCAAAGATATTGTAATTTTAATATAGAAAATGTAAATTAGACGGTGGCAGTCTTTGTTGTTTTGTTTTATGAATATGAACAAGCGTGATGAATACATTGAATGAAAGCGGAATACAAAAGAAACACAGCTGAGAATATTTTGATTTTATTAAAAAATAACAACAGTATATTTAAATGACGATGACCACATTGTAATAACTAGGATATAAAAAGACTGATGGAGGTCTTAAGACACAGTATGTGCGTTTCGAGATGTAATTCTTTTTTGCAATTATGGTGTTGCAAACTAACTATATACTCCAACCTTAAACGTAACACACTCAAAGTTATTTGATATCAAACAAACTCTACAAAAATAGGATATTTCAAACCAAACATGACACACATACGGGAACTGTAATATCAACGGAAACAAAACAGAAATTGACATGCGATTTCAGAATAACAACTGGACAGAAATAGAGCAAGCGATAAAAAAATAACAGAGCATATTAATAAAATAGCAATTGAAACGAAACCGACTAACGAAAATCTTATGTGAAACTTTATACACAACATAACGACAAACATGCTAGTATATTTACTCGTGACTAAACAAACTGTTTTTTTTACATTTAGTGTGATAGACCAGCAGAATTCTCAAACAAAAAAGTGTTTTTTTTAACATTTACTGTGATAGACCAGCAGAATTCTCAAACAAAAAGTGTTTTTTTTTAACATTTAGTGTGATAGACCAGCAGAATTCTCAAACAAAAAGTGTTTTTTTAACATTTAGTGTGATAGACCAGCTGAAGTCTCAAACAAAAAGTGTTTTTTTTTTAACATTTAGTGTGATAGACCAGCTGAAGTCTCAAACAAAAAGTGTTTTTTTTTAACATTTAGTGTGATAGACCAGCAGAATTCTCGAACAAAAAGTGTTTTTTTTTAACATTTAGTGTGATAGACCAGCAGAATTCTCAAACAAAAAATGTTTTTTTAACATTTAGTGTGATAGACCAGCAGAATTCTCAAACAAAAGTGTTTTTTTTTAAACATTTAGTGTGATAGACCAGCAGAATTCTCAAACAAAAAGTGTTTTTTTTTAACATTTAGTGTGATAGACCAGCAGAATTCTCAAACAAAAAGTGTTTTTTTAATATTTAGTGTGATAGACCAGCAGAATTCTCAAACGAAAAGTTTTTTTTTTAACATTTAGTGTGATAGACCAGCAGAATTCTCAAACAAAAAGTGTTTTTGTTTAACATTTAGTGTGATAGACCAGCAGAATTTTCAAACAAAAAGTGTTTTTTTAAACATTTAGTCTGATAGACCAGCAGAATTCTCAAACAAAACTAAAAAGAACTTAAATATAACAGATTTATATGTTTTTTATTTTATGACAATTAAATAATATTTACTTTTGAAAGAAGGACTGACTGTCACAACGACGGTTACAGTTACTTTGTCGCATCTAAGATGATATTCGCACACACAATATCCACATAAGCGATTAAAATACGCATTCTACACTGACACATGTATTAGGGTAACACATAAATTCAAAGACTCACAAAAAAACAAAATATAGACGGTCGCCTTGATTACTCACACATGATAAGATAGTATTACAAAGAGGACAAATGTAGTAACATAGAAAAAGTTGTTGTTCTGGTCGCCATCTTGATAGTATTCTGTTGTTTGAACTTAACCTTTTTCGTGCTATTAATCATAGTGGTATTCTTAAAAATACTGGTAGCACGCGCCATTGCAGTGTACGGAGAAATTACAAAATATCAACTAATGTATCAAATCAATCTACAAATATAAAAAAACATAAGTTACTATTCGAAAATTAGTGCTGCAATGAAGCTGTTAATAATTAAGCAAAACGTCCATCATGAATACATATTTCACGATATAAAAAAATAAAAGCATGAAACATGTGTTAAAGAGTATTACTAAACATTGCTACACATAATCCAAGATGTGTTTGTATGGCATGACACAAAAAAACAGAATTCGCTTTAAATGTATAGTGTATTTCCTTGACGGCACTATTATTTCGTGATGAAATCTATATGTAAATACCCACGTACATTTATTATACGCTATAATTGAAGACGATGCGACCATTCGTTTTGTGCCATCTTTACATATAGCAAATTGATTATTATTACTTTGTAAAATTAAAAAAAAATAATGAGCTGAATTCGGTGCTTGAATAATTAAAGAACACAAAGATAGAGAAGTAATTAGCAGCTTCTTAAGGTTTCTCGAGCCATAGAAAATTCGCAATTATAGAATCAGACACACACAGAAACAATGTAAATGAATATATATATATATATATATATATATATATATATATATTCACAGTACCGTCCGAAATTAAGGAACACAAATTCAATGTTCTGAATATAAACAAAAGCATATATTATTTTTTATGAAAATTTACCTGAATATACATAATGTAGTTTGGCTTTTACCGAGCTTTTCAAATGAATTAAAATACTATTTTTTAAGTTATCAACCATTTTCCAGATTTCAAGTGCCCAAAATTAAGGCTCATTAAAGAAAAAGTATAGTTTAGAGTATAAACCAGTAGGGTTTTTTTTGTATGTATATACACATTTATGTATATGTATTCACACACACACACACACACATGTATATATACATGTATATATAGTCTCGGAAGTTTCTCAACCATTAAAACTATATTGAAAACAAACAAAAAAAAAAACTTATAGTCCCAAGTCTTCCAGTGGAAAATCACTAATGTAAGTCAATTTATTTTTTACAGTTATTATATTAGTTTATTTCTAACACTATTTTAAGGGATCATCAGTTGTTTACCATGAAAACCTGTTTCGGGATTTTATATATATATATATATATAAAATAATGTATATATACGTATATATATATATATATATATATATATATATATATATATATATATATATATATATATATATATATATATATATATATATATATAGTTATTTACATATAGGTATATACATAAGTATATATATATATACACATTATACATATATATATATATACATTATACATATATATATATATATATATATATATATATATATATATATACATTATACATATATACAGCGTGGGCAAAAATAAGTGTCCTATTTTTAAAAATTCATAACTTTTTTATTTATTGATTTTTTTTTTTTTTTAGAATAAGTAAAGGACCCCTTCCAAAGCAAGCATGAGCCGTATTAGCCTTTAGGAACGTACCCTCATTTAGAAAACATTATTTTTGCTTTAAAAACGTTAAACAGTGTAAAAAACAATACTTTAGTTTTTGTAAGTTTTTAAAAGTGTTTTTCGGCTAAAATTTGTTTTGTTTATTTCAAAAAATCTCGGAAGGGTCAGTCTACACACACATAAAGTTTGGTGAGTTTAACTTTTATTTTGTGGAAGTTATTCAAATTCAAGTTATTCAAATTTAAAGATAGGACCCTTATTTTGGCCCACCCTGTATATATATACATTATACATATATATACATTATACATATATATATATATATACATTATACATATATATATATATATATATATATATATATACATTATACATATATATATACATTATACATATCTATATATATATGCATTATACACACATATATATATATACATTATACACACATATATATATATATATACATTATACACACATATATATATATACATTATACATATATATATATATATATATATATACATTATACATATATATACATTATACATATATATATATATATATACATTATACATATATATATATATATATACATATATATATATATATATATATATATACATATATATATATATATACATTATACATATATATATATATATATACATATATATATATACATATATATATACATTATACATATATATATATATACATTATACATATATATATATACATATATATATATACATATATATATATATACATATATATATATATACATTATACATATATATATATATATATACATTATACATATATATATATATACATATATATATATATATACATTATACATATATATATATACATTATACATATATATATATACATATATATATATATATATACATTATACATATATATATATACATATATATATATATATATACATTATACATATATATATATATATACATATATATATATATATACATTATACATATATATATACATTATACATATATATATACATATATATATATATATACATTATACATATATATATACATATATATATATATATATATATATATATACATTATACATATATATATATACATATATATATATACATTATACATATATATATATATACATTATACACACATATATATATATATATACATTATACATATATATATATATATACATTATACATATATACATTATACATATATATATATATACATTATACATATATATATATATATACATTATACATATATATATATACATTATAAATATATATATATATATATATATATATACATTATACATATATATATATATATACATTATACATATATATATATATATACATTATACATATATATATACATTATACATATATATATATATACATTATACATATATATATATATACATTATACATATATATATATATATATATATATACATTATACATATATATATATACATTATACATATATATATACATTATACATATATATATATACATTATACATATATATATATACATTATACATATATATATATATACATTATACATATATATATATATACATTATACATATATATATATATATACATTATACATATATATATATATATATACATTATACATATATATATATATACATTATACATATATATATATACATTATACATATATATATATACATTATACATATATATATATACATTATACATATATATATACATTATACATATATATATACATTATACATATATATATATATATATACATTATACATAGATATATATACATTATACATATATTTACATTATACATATATATATATATATACATTATACATATATATACATTATACATATATATATATATATACATTATACATACATATATATATATATACATTATACATACATATATATATATATATACATTATACATACATATATATATATACATTATACATACATATATATATATATAGATATATATACATGTATTTTATCACGCAAAATTAGCGAGTAAAATTCATTTCGTGTTTATCCCTCGAACATAATAATTTTATGTTTACTGGATGGCATGTGAGGTTTAGGTCAATACATACGGAGTGTGTTTCCTAATCGATGCGGCTCCACAACGGCGCCATTATGTAATATTCATCTAACAATACCAACGAGAAAACAAGCGTCGTTATGTCACGTATCTTAATGAAATCGATGTTGTTCTTCAAGCACTAGTACGAATATATATATGATAAGATGATGGTCGATTACGAATTCTGGAAAACATATGCTCTTTTTCTGAAGTTAATCTGTGTTTCCTATACGTCGTGAGCATGGGTCTAGTTACATGTCTTGTGCCGTGCGTACACAACTATATATTCTTATTTTTAAGCGCAATGAACGAGGCAAAGCTAATGACGCCGTTCCCTATCACCCTTTCGTATGAGTTGTATAAATTGTGTAGTTGGTGTGGTTCTTTTTCAAGTTGTGTAACAATATATTGAATACATGGCAACCTCCCTGACTCTACGCAGTTTTTCTGTAATAGTTGTTAATAACAACATCACACATTCATTTCGGTTTTAATATCTATTTTCATTTATAATTTTATTAAATTATGCCTTGCATACACGATATGTTTTTCATCATCAGACGCCGCCATGTAATCAAGGCGAATAATTTCGTAGTTCTGCAAAACCAAAGGAGTTAGACTAAACTTTATTGTTAGACGATTTCTCAATCTTTTTTCTAAGTCACATTACGAACACGTATTTGAAGTTTCTACATCACATGTCATTCCTAAATTACTGAACACATTTCACGTACACATTTGCTAAATATGTACTACTTTGTGAATGTACCTAACATACTTATCAGGTAATATTCATTTATTTGAGAGAAAATAAAATTAATAATAAAATTATTCGGATACTTTGATATGCATCTTTATTTGATATTGTTAGATAAAATATCATAGATTCATCTAACTCTTATATATCATTTATTCTTAACGGATATTACCCTTTATTTATACGTGTCTTTGAATGTGTTCTCACTTGAACGTTTTTGGTGAAACAGTAACTATTAATCCTACACAAAATATTTCGTCAGGGCTTCATGAGAAACGCATGGAGAGGCTGTAGAGGTAAGGATCAATATGCGAGTGTTTGATTTATTTCTCCCATAGCAATATTACTAATAGCATCTTCGATTAAACATCGGAGGGTTTAAAGGTGTTCCGAATACAAATAACGAACATCTGAAAATTCGCCAATATCTTGCCTAGATTGTCTCATCCCTAAGATGTTATGTGTCTTCTATATTACAGGAAATGGCGGCAGCGCCCAACGCAGTAATCTCTCATAGATTATTACTGCTTTCCAACTCTGGGTTTAGTGTTATCGTCCGACAGCTGAATGATATTATTGATTGTTTAGCAGCACTCGATGTCCAGATGAGATTGGGCAACGATCTTAACGATCCAATATTTCCGATGATTAAAAAAAACAAAAAAACAAATATTATATCGTTATCAGAAGTTCAGGCGATTTATACACATATAGCGTGTGTCAAACCGGGATTGAGATAAAGTCTATGCATTTAAAGCCCTATAGTATTGCATATCTGAGTTTAATCCAGATATTAACATACTTGACGTTTCCCGTACAAGTTGAACTAGAAAAAAACTAAATGTCCTAATCAACAGATTATCTGTTTGAAAATATCAAAAAAAGTAAACAGAACCATTATGTTTATGGACATTTAGAAAAAGAAGACAGAAAAACGAAAGAAGTCTGAGAAATATGATATTCGAAGATGGCGGCGAACGTTTGAAGCAAAGAATGATTTTTTCAGCAAATCGTTCTATTGTTTTGGCGCATTGATTTTTGTTTTTGTCGACAGCCATGGAACAACCAAGAGCTAAATATGAACTTTATGATAATCACATCAACAAGTCAGCAATCGATAAAGAGAAAGGAGAGTAAAAAGAAAGTAAAAAATAGCAGTGAAACGATACAAGAAAAATGGCGTCTAATTAGCAAAAGCAAGTTATGCGACACGAAATCAATAAAAATCTATGGGCCGAAGCCTCTAGTATCGTCCTGAATTGTTTGTTGTTTTTCATAAAGTTTAGTTCTTTTTTTTAATTTTTACTTTTCTCTTTCTTGAAATTTTCGTATTATTTTGTTAATTTCCTAAGACTTTTCATGAAATGTCTATCAATACTTTTAATAATAATAATAATAATAATAATAATGATAATGATAACAATACTACTAACAATGATATTAAGAAGAAGAAGAAGAAGCAGAAGAAGGAGAAAAATGGAGGAGACTGGACATCTGGGGAGACTTGTTGTAACTCAGACTCCAGCTTGGTGATTTTCAGTGAGCAATCGCTGATTACCGTGTGACTATTCCTTTCATCATCATCACCCTCACCATCACCACGCTCGTCACCATCATCACCACCCTCGTCATAATAATAATGATGATAATAATAATAATAATAATAATGATGATGATGATGATGATGATGATGATGATGATGATGATGATGATGATGATGATGATGATGATGACGATGACGATGACGATGACGATGACGATGACGATGACGATGATGATGATAATAATAATAAAGGCAATACCACGAATTGCAATTTGTGGTATTGCCTTTATTATTATTACTCGTGCACGGATTTTAATTAATCGATCAGGAAAACAACAACTTTAGGGTTCGATTCTTAGTAACAGCAAAATACAACTGCAATAATTTACTAAGCAATTTCATGCTAACATTACTTCACCAAGTTTATTCTACGTACGTCGGACATTTTTCACGACGAAAATGTTTAGACGCATGAAAATTGGCGATCAAAGCAGCGATATTTAAAATCACTATATCTAGACTGAAATAAAGATCGATAAAAACCTCTCAAGATATTAAATTTTATATAGCCGGAAAGACATCTAATCATATTGTTTTACTATGTAAACTTAAACGTTATTTCGTTTTAAATCTCTGAAAATACACTAACAAAAGTGTCTGCAATGATTGGTGTAATTATGTAAATATGAAGTTATAAATGTATGTGTTTTAAATATAAAAATACATATTAAAATGTTATTTTATTCATATAAAAATAGTGAGTTTTAAATATGATATTATCATAATATACATATGAATTTATTATGATAATCATTAATATAAAATAATGATAATATAAATAATACGGCATGCAATAAATGCATAGTATATTATACTAACATTAAAGATCATTGCACGGGCACAATGATACGTTATTTCCAAATGTTACGTCAGTAAAAAAACATGCATATTTTTTACAAAGGTTTTAACCTTCTAGGTAGACACACTATATTTCTCAAACACACATTCCACGTGACGACAGTTTAGTGTATAGTTCGTCGCCACACGCCTCCTTACGAGTTTGAATTTGCGTATTTTCAACCACCTCCATATGTAAAATATTAAGAAAATGTGTCTCATTATATAAAACTAAATAGCTGTCATATCCAATTAGTAGAAATAGAAGTTCCACATTCCAGCCAATGTTAAATATTTTTTAGATTTTTTGTATAAGGCGTTCTAATACTTTAGAAGTTCTATTTTCGGTTGCTTTTTCTGCATATATTCCTATAGCTTATTTCATGGCAGTCAATGTGGTTCAACCAATTATTGTGCAGATCTAGTTCTCAATTCAACATACCCAAACGCATTTACCGATCGATTATTTCTACGGTCATCATGTATTGCGAAAGCTTTGTAGATACGCTCCCTCTTAGACCGGTAATATTTTTAACCGACGTGATTGGGAGGAGACACGATTTAACAAGTTGCCTTTGGCACATGCAGCTCGTGTTTGAATGTATGCCTTTAAAAGAAACATCATAGCCGTTATGAGAGGAAAATACCGAAAGAAATATATAATCGGCTCTCACTGAAATTACATCAGATGTGATGCAATGTTAGCGAAACACAAAACATCGAATCGTGTGACCTTGTGTAAACCAGCTAGGAATCACGAATAATATTAATGCATAGAAAGTGAAGGATTATTTTTGCATTGAAAATAAATTATAGCTTTGCAGATTGTAGATTTTTCAGACTTTGACCTGATATGCCAATTCGTGTTCATGTCACCATCACTACATTACAAAGAACACTGATTTTGAATCATCTATGTGAGACGTGAAATACATACTTGATATATATATATTCATGAATATATATGTATATATATACACTCAGATTTAATAATATAATATTTTATGCATCGATTTTTTAAATTTACTTCAACAGTGTAAAATACGTGAGTAGAACTATATAGTAATTTATAAAACTATATATATGGCAATTAAGCTGCACAGAAACTTTCAAATTTCATCCGCATAAGTGATCGCGAGGCTAAAATGATTGACGATACTCTACAATAATGGGAAACATCTGTGTTGCTTACTTGTCATTCATATATTTTCATAACTTAGAATACATATGTATTAATATGTGTATATATGTGTGTATATATATATATATATATATATATATATATATATATAATACATAATTGTATTATATGATGTTAACGTATGTAAATAAAATAGTAATGTATATATACATACATATTTATGTATATATGTCCACATATTTATAATATATATGCATATATATATACATAAATATTTATGTATATATATACACATGCATATATATATATAGTATATATATACATATTATATATACGTCAATATTTATGTATATATAATTATATATATATATATATATATATATATATATATATATATATATATATATATAAATAAGTGTATGTATACTGCGTTGTAGCGCCCATGAGTCATACCATTTTAACACCTTTCCGAAATTTGTTAAATAAATACTCAGATACGTGCTATATTTTCTTCAAGTATTTATACACACATACACGCACCCACATATTGATATATAGTCTTGGAAGTTTCTCAACCATTAAAAGTATATTTTAAAGAAAAATTAGAAAAAAAATCTTAAGTCCCAAGTCGTTCAGTGGAAACTCACTCATGTAAGTAAATTAAACTTTTTCAGTTATTATATTAGTTTGCTTCTAACATTATTGAAGGTATATATATATATATATATATATATATATATATATATTAATTATATGTGCCCTTAATTACTTCTTGGTCTGTCTGTTGTTAAAGGGGCTGAGTAAAATCATGTTGGACAAGAGTTATTCGATGATAAGTGCCAAAAAATAAAAGCTAACATGAAATTAATATTTTTAACGAGAAAAAAGAATAAAGTAAATTCCAACCGATAGAAAAATATTAAATGACATTAATTTAAGTGATTACAATTTTAGAAGATAAGTTATTTAAACACCAAATAAATCAGTAGACATATTTAAGTGATGCCCTTGAAACAATACCTTCAAATTACAAATGAATGAACACACAAGTTTTACAGTTATTACAACTAATAGCAATTATTCCGACTATGACAGGTACTTCCACTATGACTGATCAGATCATGCTAAATGTATACACTATTACAAATAAAAACGTAACGCGTGACGCGTTATTCAAATAAACTGACACATTTATAATAATACATGAATATTTTTTTAATTCAAGTACTTTTTCATAAACCACAAAAATTGAATATCTTGGTTATTCAAAATTCGCTCAAATCGACTTATTTTTGCTTTAAATAACATTTCTACATAATTCGACGAATCTAAGTAAAACGTACATATAAATCCCCGTAGTGACTTGCACTCTAATGTACATATCAAGAAGCGTATTTATTTAATCAAATATTATAGTGAGTCTTTTTTTTATTAGATTATAACCGCTTAAATCAAAACAAATAAAAATTTACAAAACCATGTACGGTATTAAGCTGTCACAGTAGACTATATAACACAGATTTACACAATTGAAATAGTATGGTAGTACTAGCGTACATATTAAGACAATAAAAATAACGTTTGTAGATTTACAATAAATTGATCGCAATCGTGGATGGTATAAGTATTGAAACAAGAATAACAAAAATGATAATATTTTATAAATATACAAACAAATCACATTTTAGTTCTACAGGAATACTTCTAAAGAGAAACATTTAAATTATTTCATAAATAATAATATTCCTTTTTCTCGGACGAATGTGTGGTGTCTGCATTTTACTTTTTGCATTAGACAGAAAAGGGAATTCATTTAAAACTTTCTGACGATATTCGTCGGTTTTCTCATCTTCATGTAATATTTTTCTTGTTTTTCTACTTTTGTTTTTAATACGTTTCAATCTTATGCGAAGAAATATAAAAAAAATACAAAGGAAAACGCGCAAACTAAACAAATTTGAGTAAGACTATCATCAGAGAGACAGTCGAAATGTCGGAAAGGGCGGACAAATATACACCGTAAATTTACTATCAAATGCGTTTGAAATACAGATGTAAGTAAACTAAAACGTCAAATAAAAACAAGAAGTAGAGCATATAAGTATGTAAGTAAACTACACGTAAAACAAAAACAAAAAGTAGAGCATATAAGTATGTAAGTAAACTAAAACGTAAAATAAAAACAAGAAGTAGAGCATATAAGTATGTAAGTAAACTAAAACGAAAAATAAAAACAAGAAGTAGAGCATATAAGTATAGTTACTCGGCGCCAATATCGAGCATCTCAGAAACGAAATAAAAAAACAATGGTGGATTTAATTTTGGCATTATTATAATTATCTCTCGGAAATATTACTCCGCTGATTGATTCTTTGTGTCCATAGTGCCAGGTTGACCCTTCCCCATAATCAACTTAAGTTATGTGTTATTAAAACTACTCTACCGATCACATTCTGGGTAGAAAGTTCAAAAATTCAAGCTATACAGTGATAGATTTGCTCTCATATCTTTCTAAAGTCACTCCTAAATTAACAGCTTCATTATAGAAAGTGGAATTCATCTCCTCAGTCGATGTTCTCTTTGTGTTAACTGTTATCATTTTGCGACTTTTGTCATCGGCAAATGGTCAAAGCTGATGTCCATTAAGATGTGATTGTTTTCTCATAATAATTCGTCAACCTATTTGCATTAATAACATGTTTTTATTTTGAATCACATCTTTTTTATATAATGAATGCCAACTATCAACAAATCGGAAGATAATTCTTCAAGTGATGTTTCTTACAAGTGATTTCCTCTTGATGCATCACTCTCAGCCCGTACAGGTGCATCTAAATAATTTACGAACGGACTAGACGCTACTTCATCGATTTAAATATATTTCACCTGTCGGTCAAAAGGATTTGCCCAAATTCAAAATTTAGCGGCCGTCGGACTTTAGAATCCTATATATGTATTTTAATTTGCATTGTCGTCTTAAGATAAAAACAGCTGGATTATTAATATTTCTGAAATAATAATTGAAAAATATAGTAGCAATGAATGTATATGTTTTTCCACTTGGTTTACGCGAATAATTGTTTTAATGAAACTATGAATATAAAGATAAGTATGCATATATATCTATATAACTATTGTATTGATGGTATACATCAAACGTTCAGAGCAAGGAGCCCCATATCCTTACTCCATGGATTCAGGATATTAGGCTCCTGGTTCTGAACTTTTGATGTTTTAATAAATATTGTATATTCACAATTCTTTATTCTCATCTTCCACCTCTAAAATAAATTGCTCTATTCTATATATAACATTATCACGATATATTATTATTATTAAACTATAATTCAATTATCGTTATCTAATTCAACATTTAAATATTTATATTATACATATATATATATATATATATATACATATATATATATATATATACATCTATATACATATATATATATATATATATATATATATATATATATATATATATATATATATATATATATTGCCGAATAATGATGTGTTAGCTCTTATATTTTCTTTACGATCGACCACTTTATGATTGCTTTTACATATAGACCGGAGCGATATAGATGGGTGTATATACATATACATGTATATATATATATATATATATATATATATATATATATATATATATATATATATATATATATATATATATATATTTATTTATTTATATATATATATATATATATATACATATATATATATATACATATTTATATATATATACATATATATATATATATATATTTATATATATATATACAAATATATATATATATGTATATATATGTATACATATGTGTATATACATATATATACATTTATATATAAATATATGTGTGTGTGTATATATATATATTTATATATATATATATATATACATATATATATATATATATATATATATATTTATATATATATATATATATATATATTTATATATATATATATATATATATATATATATACTGGAATATAAAATACATCTATGTTTCTCTGTTATATTCTCTCTATTTACTATCCCTATATACATATGCATATATATATATATATATATATATATATATATAAATATATATATATACACACACACATATATTTATATATAAATGTATATATATGTATATACACATATGTATACATATATATACATATATGTATACATATATATACATACATATATACATATATATATACATATATATATACATATATATATAGATATACCTATATATAGATAGATATATATACACATACATATATATATATATATATATATATATATATATATATATATATATATATATATATATAAATATACATGCATATACAGTACTGTACAAAATTTAAAACAACACAAATTAAATTTTCTAGATCTAAACAAAATTATATATTAATTGTTGTGAAAATTCCACTGAATATACACATCATGTAGTTGGAATTTTACCGAGATTTCAGATGAATTAAAATGATATTTCTAAAGTTATCTACCATATTACATATTTCAAGTACGTAACATTAAGGAACAAATATTATTTTTAACTAAATCACATTAAAAAGGCAAACCAGATTTTCTATTAGTACTTCCACTTTTGTTTACAATAACTGCTGCGTATATACGACTGCAGGATTTCACTAAATCTTGACATAGGTCAACATTATCTTAGTTCTAAAACATTCTTGTATAAAGTGGCATTTACTCTAGTATTTAAGCGTACAAGTGGTGATGCACCCTGCCAGGATATCATGTCGAAAACGATCACGCTACCTTCACCAAATTTAACAGGTTTTTATGCAGCTAGGATCCAAACTTTCGCCTTTTCTTCTGTTCATAAATTGTTTTCTATGACTGCCAAATACATTCAAGTTCGATTCGTCACTGAAATAAATATTTTTTTCAATTTACTTCTGACCATATAACATGCTTATTGGCTAACGCCAGTCTAGCTGCTTTGTTTTTTTTTTACTTATTAGCGGCTCGTGTTCAAGGAGATATTGCAATAAGACACATTTCGTGCAACCTTCTGGGCACAGTTGGCCGTGAAACATTCGTGACACCTACTATTTGTTTAGAAATGTGGCCAGCTGTATGGAAACGGTATTTTAACATTAGGCGTTGTATAAGTATGGCCTCTTTTGCCGTTGTCTTTCTTGGTCTACCAGGTTTCTTTGTGTTACTAAATCTTCCAGTTTATTTATAGAGTTTGGGAACTCGGCTTACAACCCTTTTTGAACATTTCACACGTTTTCCGATTTATTCTATTGTCAGCCTTTCCTTTCTTAATTTGACGAGGTTTGCTTTGTCGCTTAAATCTGTTGTATTTCTTTTTTGGCATGATTGATATTGCATGACTTGCAGCAGTGATGGTAATTTAAGTTTCAAATAGATATAACCATCTTTTATAAAAACAACCCTACTGCTTTAAATTTTAAACAATTATCTATCCTAAATGTTCCTTAATTTTGGACACTTGAAATATGTAAAATGGTGGATAACTTTAATGATATTATTTTAATTCATCTAACAATCTCGGGAAAAGTCCAACTACATAATTTACATATGTAGTGAACATTTTACAAATATTAATATATAATTTATTTTTGTTCCTAAATTTTGGACGGTACTATATTTATATATATATATATATATATATATATATATATATTGAGATTATCCTTATGTTCTATCCATGTAATTATATATATATATATATATATATATATATATATATATATATATATATATATATATATATATATATATATATATATATATATATATACTTGCATAGACACATGCATGTTTTATGTATATATGCACTAATCATACCGCGTGTATGGAATGTCTGGTTACCCCATATATATATATATATATATATATATATATATATATATATATATATATATATATATGTGTGTATATATATATATACATATATATACATATATATCTTATTATTATATATATATATATATATATATATATATATATATATATATATATATATATATTGAAACAAGCTGTAAAATGCATATATTGCACACAAGAGACATTTATATAAAAGTGCTTTGTAAGATTGGTAAGTGGATCTGTACGTTTTTGTGCCGGTCAATAAAGGATTTCCGATATCTTGTGAAAGCAGACTCTCTCTTCTGAATGCACCTTTATTTTGAAAATATGGCCATGTATAACATTATGAAATGAAGCAACGCTGTTAAAGGCACCTACCTTTAAATCCATTGTAGCCACGTGCATATATCATTGCACTTCGCGTTTCCCGCTTCTAATCTGTCCACACACAATGTGCGCATGTGTGGCAGATAATCGAATTAAGAGCTCAAACCGAAGTAAAGATACGTCAATAAGAGTCCGACATTCATTTAAGAAAACCAGATTTGTATCAACTGTCGTCCGTTCATCAGAGTGTCCCTCTTCGAGCAACCCCAGCCTTCCACAGATATATTTCCTATAAGTCGACAGCGTTAATCTATACGCATTCCAGTTGCAGAAAACTAATGTCCGTTATTTCTTTAGAACATTTTTCGTTACAAAATTATGGTCTATCTTCTCTCATTTTCACCCACTCTCTGTTTTTTTCTCTTTCGCTCCAAGTGTATTTATTCTGTTTTTAAGGCTTACAATTCTAAAAATACGAACACTTTGCCAGGCAGATCGTCTTTATATTTGTCACAACATTCTAAAATGTAGGTTGCGTATTTTTTCATTTCGCCTAAATATCGAAAATGTTTCTGAATATTTGTTGCTTTTTTATTGTTCTCTCTCATGTAAATCTGCTGTTTTTAGTTCTTTCTTTCTTTTCTAATTATAGCGTAGTCTCGCCTGTTGTCACAATTCGTTTCGCGTATTTTGTTGTCACGGCTACAAATCGTCTTGTTGTCACTTCGTCTCACCGCCGTGTTTATTCCTTTTCTAGCATTCGCGTTTGAATAACTCACTCGAATTCATAGAAGAAAAATAACATAAAGACAGAAATTCTCAAAATGGCAGTTTATTTTAAACACAGGAAAAATTTTACTTTTAATTATAATTGTGAGCGACTAGTGTTACTTAACTAAGTTGTAAGTAGATGGAAAGACAAATGGAGCCAGTGATATTACGCTAATAAGACAGACGCCCATATTACCGGTCAACACTGTATGTGATTCGTAATAGTTATATTAGTGTTACAACTACTTTGTACGGCGTATGCTGGCTTTAAGTTTATAGAATTTGATGCTTTTAAAATCTAATAATGTTATAGTCTCTGTTCTCACGTGTCGTAATATGCGCGGATTATCTTATCCGTACCTTACTTCGAGTCTGGCCGCTTTGACCGTTTCCCGAAAATTACTTGTATATGTTTATCGCGCACTCGTTTGATCAACGTACTTGGGCTTGGATTTGTGCAATGAGCGGGTAGAATAATCTATTATATTCGCACATAGTGTTTTTACTCCCGTAGAACACATTTCATATCAATTTTTTAACACCCTCGAGTAGCCGTACCCTACACCTAACTTGGATCTAGCAAGGTATTTCTATGTGTTTCTCTCTTTATCTGTAAACACACACACACACACACACACACACACACCGACAAACTAATATTTCGTTTATCGTCTTAGTAGTTTCCCGATCAGTTGAACATATATATTTTCTTATTTAAGTAATGTAAGTTTTCTGCACTGTTCTACGAAAATGTGTACGGATACACTTTTAGATAGAATATCTAGAAATAGCGAGGCGCTTATGTTCTTATTTTGTTTAGACACACATTGTACACACTGACTATCATTGTAGGTATAACATTAATATTTAAGGCATGATATGTTTTATTACTTAAAAGTTAAGGGAATTTAAGTATTTAACTTGATCATGTTTATATGAGAGCATCGCCTATCACATATTACGAGTAATCTACGTAACGACATACGAGACAGGGGTAAATTAAATTCGGACATAATTTATAACCGAAATTATTGGCAGAGATATCTGTCTGCTATGTATTTAAATGATGTATACATTTCAAATCACCCTCAACCTATTTCTCTCTCTCTCTTCTATGCTCTTGTTCGGTTTATATATATATATATATATATATATATATATATATATATATATATATATATATATATATATTAGATTTTTCACTTATAAAATAGATCATTCAGTGAAGACCGGGGTTGTTCCAATAAAAACAAGCTCGATGATACTCGATTACAGAGTACAGAGCATGTATATGCGATTTTATGAAGGCTTACCAAAGCATTCCTTTCAGAACACCAAAGATCACCATTAAAGATATTTTTCTTACAAATATTATTCATTCAATTTAAATATTTTTCTTACACGTGTTTCACTACCAAGCAGGTACTTGCTTGGTAGTTCTTTGTTTTTTTTTGGGTGGGGGGATATTTTCATCATTGTGCCGCCCGACGTGAAAGTGTATTATCGCACATTGTTCCGTTTTTTTTTTTTTTTTTTTAATGTATTTGGGACCGATTATTTTCTTGTTGGCTTGGTGGCAGAAATAATGCACAAGCTACTTTTCTAAGACATTTTCTAGGACTTTCTTTTTTTTATCGTTGTGCTTTGAGTTTTTTTATTTTAAGTTGTATTTTTATTTTTTTCCTCTTCTCTTCTAAAGTGACCTCAACTATTGCAACGCCACATTGTGTATTGTCGGCAGTTGAAACCCTTATTCCAGACATTTAGTTTCCCTGATTATCTGCCAAGCAAGTACCTGCTTGGTAGTGAAACAAGTGTAGGAAAAAAAAAATTAATTTGAATAAATAATATTTGTAAGAAAAAATAACTTTAATGGTGATCATTGGTGCCTTTAAAAAATGCTTTGGTAAGCCTTCATAAAATCGCATATAAATATATATATATATATATATATATATATATATATATATATATATATATATATATATATAAATAACACATACATATTATAATTGTATGTATATATATATATCTATATATATATATATATATATATTTGTTATTTATATATATATATATATCTATATATATATATATATATATATATATATATATATATTTGTTATTTATATATATATATATATATATATATATATATATATATATATATATATATATATATATATATATAAATAACAAATAATTAAGGATAATCAACTGGAACAGTATTTGGTTCCAGAATGGGTAGATGTACTTAATACGTGTATTACTATGAGACAATAATACATACTATAAGAATTAAAATCATCTTTATTAGCTTTTATATTTCATACCATCTGGCACTTTAGCATGTTTTCTTAATTTATATGTTATATATCCTATAGGATATATAACACATGTGTGTAGCACTGTTTCTCTGATAAATAATCGGTTTCAAACGTCTATTTAATAGAATGATACACTTAAAAAAACAATACCGACCAACAAAATGTTAAGAAGACCTATATCTTATAACCCCCTTATTTTTGTAGAAATCAGAGAATATGTCGTGCTTTTCATTCGTCTTGTGATAAGTAATACATCTAATATACATCTATTATCAATAATAAACAGAGTATCGTTCATAAGAATGCTTACGTTTTTTTTTAAGTGCGGTGTTGTCAACTATATTTAGGATGTGCTATGTTTGTGATTTTCCTTCTATATTTTTTGTTATTATGAGAACGGCACACCTGCGTCTCTGACTTGGAATAAAATGAATATCTCCCAATCATAGCTCATTTGGCAACACATGTACACTTTCTGCGATTTTATTTTTTGCGAGTGGAGTTTTCTTTTCTCACTTCTTATTTGTTTTAAGTTGTGTTATATTTTTTATGATTATTGGAGAAGTCCCACGGGATGACATTTATTAGATGCAAAGGAGGCAGCCTAGAAGGAAACGTTCCTGTGTTTATATAGTTGGAATAGACACGATATGAAAAAAATCACATCAATATATTCTTTATTTTTTGGGAATATCTTGTTTTAGTTATATTGGGAAAATGCGTTTCTCTCAAGAAGTGATAACATTAATACACAACACATATTCAATAGTATATATATATATGTGTTATTCGGCTTAAATTTAATATATGTATATATATATGCATATATATATATATGCATATACATGTATATATATATATATATATATATACAGTGTTTTTAAATGTGCAATTGAAAGTTGTATAGTATAATAAGATAACTAAATCCATTGTGTAATTCATCGTACGTGACCCGCTTATTTTTTCCTGTTATAACATTAATTTTATTATTTCATGAATAAGTAAAAATATAAAAAACAAAACTAAATAAATAGTCCAACGTATGTATACTGTAAATGACGATTCCTCTATTGCCCATCTAACACGTGTATAGGTTTTTGACATCCTATGTGTTTATCCTTTTATTCTGTCAATCATGTGCTAAAAATCAAGTACTTGAACTATGGGATAAACACGCTCGAGAAGAGAATAATGTGTCGTAGAAGAAAACTCCCAGTATTTACGTTGTAAATGTGGTTCAGGTAGGAGACAAAAACATTACTACAATAAACTATTAAATGTGCTACAAACGGCTATTTAATCTATACTTACTATTTTCGGTGAATAGGGTTGCAGTAGAAATATATGAATGCTGGTGAGTGAAAATGACTACTATCTATTGTTTGCTTGACTGTGTTATGCTTAGCTGTTGAGCCGGTTAATTGTTAAAACTATTAAAACACCTCATCAATTTTCATAAAAGATTCACATACCCATTGACAAGCGCACTATGTGTGCATGCACAAGATCTAGATGGTTTGTATTCTGAAGTTTTCTATTTTCTTCCAGAATTTAAATATTGTTTTCGCACTATACAAATGAGAAGTCTTTCAATATGAAATAAACTTTTAAATCGCATTCCCACATAATATATATCCACGCCCGACTAACATTTCCCTATATCTGGTGACTGTCATTTTTAATCTACTTCATAAATATTTCTGATAATGGTCTGATACACACAATTATATATATATATATATATATATATATATATATATATATATATATATATATATATATATGGATAATGTGTGTTCTGCTATATTAGACTTTATAGCGGTGCGTGGGTGTACACAACCAACATACCATTACATTAACTAATATATACGTCAATATATTATGCTACGATTTTAAGAATGAAGTATCTTGTATAACACATGGAGAAAATATAGCCGGAACACAATTTTTTAGTAAAACATATATATATATATATATATATATGATTATTTTTCTTTACACAGACATGTAAAACATCTGCGACACTGGAATGTCGATGTTATCGATCAACAGTTATTGTAAACTGATATCTCATCAGGAAGAGTTAGAGTCCGATCTTAACTCAGATCATATTTGGAGAGAAGGAAGTGCAGAGAAAAGAAGAAAAAGAGAAGAAATTTAGAATTAAAAAAGTTAGGGAGTCACGTGATTTAGAGCCGTTAAAATTAAAAATTTAAAAACTAAAATCTAAAATCTAAAACAAACCAAACAAATAAATAAATGAATGAAATAAAATAAAGTGGAAAGAGAGACATATAATGAAGAGAGTAGATAGGTAGATAGAGAAGTGAAAACGTCTGTTGATTCAGACCGAGAGAGGAAAGAGGTGGGGAGAAAAGAGATATGCAAGGTAATATGTCAAAAAATCGACAGTTTTATTAAACTCAGGGCGCATAGGCGAATTTTCAAGTCAGCTGTAATATAAGTGTGTATGCGTGCGTCTGTGATAAGCCGTGATGGGGAGGGGGTTGTTACTCAAATGTGTTACTAATTCTGCATTTATAGTTTTTAATTTTTTTTGTCTAGAGTTTACCAACTTACCATTAATGAATTAATAAATTGAACAACTATTTTAGTAAATTAGTGTAGTTAAACAGAATTCAAAACTATAAATTCAGATTTAGTAACATATTTGAGTAACCACACCCTCCCCCATAAAGGCTGATCTAGGGGCACTCACGCACGCATACACACGTATATTACAGCTGATTTGAAAATTCGCCTATGCGACCTGAGTTTAATATAACTGTCGATTTTTTGACATATTACCTTGCATGCCTCTTCCCTCTCTCGGTCTGAATCAACAGACGTTTTCACATTTTTTAAGATAAAGAAAGATATATATGCTACTCTCGGTTTTCAAGACAACAAATTAGTCAGAAAGTCTTATTATTTGTTTTTTTAAATTAAAATGTAAGATATTTTCGTTAATTTAATTAAGTTTAAACATCGGTTTAATTGTAGAATTGGGACAGCTATTTCTTTCGCTCATTTCGCTTGGTATTCGGACAAATTTTTGATAAAACTGATTGTTGGTCTTAATTATATTTTTGGTCCTGAAATAAAATTCTCATTTACTTTTTAAAGTGTTGAAAATCTAACTTTAATTCCAGGTTTTAATCGCTGACGGCCATGTTGGTTTTATTGGTTTTTCCTTGGACTAAATATATGTTTTCCTTGGACTAAAGATATTTTTAACTGTTTTAACTTTGAACATTCTATTTACAAAAGCAAGTTTTAACGGAATTTAACGAATTTAAAAGCAAACATGAAAAGGTTAAAACATACTAATCGTGAAGTTAAGAATAGCAAAATGTCACAGAAAAGACGACGGATATAAATGTGGCATAAAAGTTCAATTTGATATATGCTAAAAAATAAATTAGAATTTTTTGTCAGGACAAAATGTACGATTTCACCCCAAAAATCGATTTTATCGAACATTTGGGCGAATACCGAGCGAAATGGGTGAGAAAATCCAACTGCCCCTATAGTATAATTGAACCTGAAATTCTTTATTTAAAAACACGAATAAAAATAAAAATGTACTTATTTATTCAATCAGCAATATACATCCTTGTCATAAATTTTAAAAAATTCAAATCTATAAGAAAATAACTACAAAGAAATATATAGACTCACTGGCACATTTAAAGACATTTGGTGCCAAATTTTCTGTCTACTGTCCAATCAAAAATTTTACACATAGATGTAAACATCTGAGAACTTCAAATGTTTAAAGACATTTGACGCCAAATTGTCTCTTGCCTACAGAACACTGTCCTATCAAAAATGTAACACATAGATGTGAAAACCCCCAGAAAACTTCAGTTTCTGTTTTCATGTGTAACTTTCTTGTTCTTTCTCCCCCTCTCTCTCTTCCCCTCTCTCTGTCTACCTCTCTCTCATATACATTTACCAACGATATAATTTTTAAAAAATAATTCAGAGTAAATTCTGAGACTTTCTTTACTTTTCCTTTATATTGCTGAATAAAAAAAAACTAATGTCTAAAAAAAAATCAAATGATTTTGGAGCGAGGAACGCGGAGCGATAAAACCACCGCTCTTTAGTCCCGAATGGAGTTGCACCCGCTCAACTCCCGCTGAATATAAAATGAGCCCTCCTCTCCTTCGCTTCAGCAGAAAAGAGCGCGCTTCTTTTTGGAGGGCACCGTAAAGTGTCAAACAAATGAAGCATATGTCTCATTAAACCATATATATATATATATATATATATATATATATATATATATATATATATATATATATATATACATATATATATGTATATATATATATACATATATATATATATATATACATATATATATATGATTTAATGAGACATATGTTTCATTTGTTTGACACTTGCGTTGTCATTCACATGTACAATCCTTTGAAGACGATAGAACATATCTAATAAACATGTTCTGTTATAGGTCGACACACTGACTCAGAAAATGGTGAAAGTGTGCTGTGCAAAATCCCAAAAAAACGTCAACTGGGGAAATAGTCCAAACCAACATTGCTTATGAATTATTGATGAAAAGGACAATTTACTCTATAGGCATTAGTCATCCTTTGTGTTCTTTTCTCAATAGACGTGGCTTGTAAACAAGAACCGCACGTGTGATATCAAGATGGCATGTTCGGGTTGCAGACTGTATTTCATTACGCTTCAACACTGAATCTTTAGTCATATACTGTATTGCAGTGTTCGGATGTTTTAAAGAATAGAGTTATTTTTATATGTATGATAATAATAATTGTTGTTGTAGTCATACTACTACATATATTAATACTATTACTACTACTACTACTACCACTACCATAAATATGAAAAATCTTAATTATAAATAATGCCTTCATGAATTAGTGTATACCGACAGCTGATATTAACGGGAAATACATCATTTGTTGCAAGAGGTTAACGCTATTTTTCAGCTAAAATTCTCAAAATCTATGGAGACTTATGGCCACTTAGACTGTATAGTGTGCTATAGTCTGTGTCACTAAGCGCTTACTGCGTATAACTCGTGTGATGCCTCCTTGTTAGTAAAATAGTAATAATGATAAAAATAATCATGATAATAAACAAATACTAATAATATTAATAAAATACTAATACTACTTATATTTAAAGTCACTTTAGCCATTCCATGATGTCCCGGTGTTGCTTCATGTGTGCCTTTCTATAAGTACGTAACATGAATATTATCCCTAACATTATTGCAATTGTACCCACACAAGGAAAATACCTCCGACTATCTTACCACCACTGTTTCACTATAGACATCGGGAACTGCCAGAAACACCTTCTACATTTACTGTGTTTTTGCTCGGAGAGCTACGCTTTTTTCCCTGTTCCCTGCTTCCCCTGATTGTACGTGTATGCTTTAATTAAAATGAAACATGCACGAACGCTTTTCTGCGCAACTACCAACTGAAGACGCCTACCACACCAAAGCTGATATTATCACTGTATTTCCTAATTTATCAGTGGAAAAATGCTTAGTTTTGGCTGAATAACATAACAGATTATAAAACACATTTACATCCACGATATTATATATATTACAACATCATAAACATATTATATATATGCATACAAATAAATATACACACACACACACACACACACACACACACATATATATATATATATATATATATATATATATATATATATATATATAAAATGTCATATTTTCACAGTTTTATATTAGTAGTTACTAATATTTATGATATGCCCTAGTTATATTTTATAACTGGTAATATTTATTTTAATAAATGTTCCAGTAACAATTATCTTGTAGGAATGTAGTCAAAGAACATATATAAATCAGCGTCACGAATATATACCTATAATGTATACCGTTACATTAACATACGCACTTTTTATTTCATTCACTAAAGGAAAAGAGATTACATTCATAATTATATTTGAGCATTTGAGATACACCCAATAATTTGGTTGTTTCAAATATTCATGATATTAATTATAAGAAGATCTTCGCGAAAAGCAGTTACCCACAGTTACGCATGATGTCGGGGAGAAGGATATACATTGCTGAAAAACTTATCAACTCTTGTATTCCAGCGCAACCCCTTACCCTTACCTTAACCCTAACCTAACCAATTTTGGGTGAAATATGATGGAAACATATAGTTATTATGTAACAATACTGTAGCTCATACACCACTGAAAACAATAGTGTTTTAATCTGTGTGAATCGCTAGTTACGACTGATACAAAGACTGCAAGTGAGTAACGTGAGTGATAAGTTAAAGCCGCAAGACACAATTATATATAGATGCTTCTATTTTGTTGAACACTTAGCTTGTTTTATTCGGATTCTAATGCCACTGCATTTTAAGTATCGATGTTTTGGCCCGTAAACAAATACTAGAGGATGCTGAACGACTACATGATAATCATCTTCAGAGATATTGATGTCAGATATTTGGAAGACATATAGTAATCTATAAAGTATCGTGGAAAACTGTAATATCTTCTAGTCGCGACGTGTGGTCAGTCGAGCATTGTAAAGTCGCGTTTCCAAATGTTTCCATTTTTGAACAGACTCGTTCTGATTAATGTGGGAGATCATTTTCGATGCGCCTGTCTTTATTGATGAAACAAAGTAATATATCAATACCACATATACAATCTCTTCGTTTCTCTCTCAATCCGGGGATGGAATTAGAAAAGGTCATCTATAACATTAAAACACACTACTATTCCTGACAAAACCCTACAAGGAATATGATAGTGATATCATATATTATGAAAATGTTGACAATAGTATATAGATGCCTGCGATTGGACTGCATACACATATACAATGACCGTACATACTTTACTTCATGTTATTCATAACATGGGAATTACGGAGATTCAAAAGTTAAAGAATAACTCTGATATTCGGGTTTAGTGCTATGATGCAATTGTGTCCGGGCAACCCATGATGCACATACTAGTTAACATACCCCGATATTGAAAAATATGAAAAAACTATCTAATATATATATATATATATATATATATATATATATATATATATATATATATATATATATATCAACATATATGTCATACGATAAAAACAATTCTTCTAAAAGGTGAGCCCTAAACATAGAAAAGCAATATTTTTTTACTATCAGTTGCATTACAAAAATGAGATTAGTAAAGAAAAAATGTCTAACATTTGTATAAATTTACATCAACCACAAGAACAAAGACAACAATAATAATGAATATACTAATATTAGTTATAGTAATACCTATACTACTACTACTGTTTCTACTAGTACTACTAGTACTACTACTACTACTGATAATAATATTTACAATAATCATATATATATTTTGTTAATGTTATACGCACATAAAAGTAATCCATGGCCATTCGTTTTTGTGCTCACAGTCGGCATCAGCATGGCTAACTCAGACAATGATCAATCCTTCGACATTGGTGTCTATAGTCCAGTTTTTTACCATTGGACCAAGACGCTCTGACAAAAAATATTACGATTTTGATCACCTAAATATTTAATGTATTTTTATGTAATTATTTGTATTGGTGATTGCAGCGTTCGTTGTTTTTTGCTTACTATTATTTAGATTGTCTCAATTGCAAGTTATTAAGATGTATAAAATTGCATTATTAGTCACCCTTAACTTTATGGGCGTATTTTGCGTTTATATATATATATATATATATATATATATATATATATATATATATATATATATATATATATATATATATATAGACTAAATTACATTAACATTAAAGTGAGCAGTTCATGTTGGGAGTGTTATGCGGATAAATTTACAAGAATAAGCATGTATTAAATAAAGACACTTTTAAATGTTAACATCTTGGATATGATATTCCCATGATTGAACATGTCCAGTGGCATTTGTCGACAGGTAATCAGTGTACACACACAATGTGATTATGTATTCGTCTATTACAAGCCACTTATATTGTATACATGACAAAGAGACTATGTTAATTTTCACTTAATGCATGTATGAGATTAACATGCAGCGACTATATGTGTGAACACTGGATATTTTTACTTAAGAAGGTGTATACTTTGCAATACGATAAACAGTGCATTTAATTCTTCATACCTCTCTTCCTTTCTCTCTTTGTATATATATATATATATATATATATATATATATATATATATATATATATATATATATATATATGAGGATAGTGCAGTTTTAGTGTAGTTCAAACGAGACAAAAGTATATATGCAACTGAGTAAGGGTATCAACATTTGTAAAAAGTTTTATTCAACATTTATTCATTATTTTGTAATTTTATCATTTTATAATTTTATATAATACGTTTCTGGCGGTGGCCCGCTCTCATCAGATATGTAAATCCATTTGAAACAACACACTTTCGATTTGAAAGCGTGTTGGTTCAAATGTTGGTAGCCTGACTCATTTACACTCACCCACCCACACACACACACACACACACACACACACACCAATATATATATATATATATATATATATATATATATATATATATATATATATATATATATACTTGATAAGATTAATATATTTGTCATTAGTTTTCGTATTGGTATATTATCTGATAGTCCATATAATTGCATCTTCTAGATAAGTAATATATATTCCTCAGAGACATAGTGCGTATATAGTTTATTTTTAAGTCATTCATTATTTGATATTTCCCTACAAATGTGGTATATCACAACATTCACTGTTGCATCATTCCACGATTGTCTAAGCTTACGTTTATATTTAATCATTGCTATTTTGGTTCGTTTACAAGCAGCAATAAGTATGTATACCAGTTACGTAATACGGCTAAACACGCGGTATGGCCAGTGCATACATATGCACCTGCCTACTTTAACTACATATATATATATATATATATATTATATATATATATATATATATATATAGAGAGAGAGAGAGAGAGATAGATAAATAGATAGATAGATAGATGGATAGATAGATAGAATATGCATATATATATATATATATTATACATTTTAAGGCATACGCACACGCATGTGTACACATGATTGAGCGGGAAATATATTTAAATGTAGCACAGGACGCATCTGCGTGGCAGTGTATATATTCACTTGGTAAATCAGGGCTGCATCTGAGAGTAAATAGAGGCGTGCTCGATTTCTCTATGACCACTATGATTCTCATACTTCGAAAACAAGTTTTGCATACCTACTTTTTATTATAATAGTTTCTTAAAGTGTTAATATTCATACAGTTGAATGTTTTCTACCTATTAAAAATCAATAAGCTAACCTTCCGAGAGTTAAACTTAAATATTTAATGCAATATTCTTAGATTATATGTATTGATTAAGAATAGACTTTTATAAAAACTGACATTGTCCATTCCTTGCAGCGCTTTTATTTAAATGCTTTGCCAGTGCCACCTGTTTTCGACCGAGGAATATGCCAACGACAATGATAAATGAAATTCAGAATGGCTGCCAAGTCTGCATGGTGATGTCAGTTTAGTCGGAATCAGATTACGAACTCAACTATGCAATTCCATTTTCGACCATCCAAGACTAAACTGGCAAAGTAGCTTATGTATGTTATTTTGTCGCTTTTCTCTAAGACACATTAAGAACAGAGACAAAACAGAGGAACATTCCAATAAAAAAAAATAGAAATATTAAAAGTTTTAATTCAATTGATCGAATAACTTGAACCAAATTGACGATAGGGCGAGCACATTTGTATTTTCTAGATACTTTTAAATAATGAACTTATTACCGCTCGATATATTTATACAAATAACACTATATATATATATATATATATATATATATATATATATATATATATATATATATATATATATATATATATATATACATATATTATTAAAAATAACCGACAATTTTTGTCTGGCTATTTTAGTGTTGATCCCTTCAATTTTCCGGATTAAAATCTTAATCTCGGAAGGAAATTGGCTGATGAAACTGCCATAGTGTACATATTGGTCCAGAGTACTTTCTGACCCGTCTGGGTCCATCGTCAGTGGAATAATGACCAACAGGTAAAGACCTGGAGTGAGATTTATAATTAATTATGGCGGGAAAATTTAACTATGTTTATTAGGTATTATAAGTATTTAAGTATATTAGTGCTAGTGTTAAAATTAATCTTGTTAATAGCGGGTTTTTTAGTTTTAATGAGTAGAGCTTCTAGTATGTGGAGTTTTTGAGTATTAGTATTATGTTCTAGGATTTTAGTATTGTCTACGAGAAGTTTTCGGATTTGAGAGCGGGGGCAGGAATGTTCATTAGTAAGGTGTCTAGCTATAGCACTATTATCGGATAGATGCATGGTCAACCTCCTGGACAGAGTCGTGGTGGTCGAGCCAATATATACGTGTTCTTGTTGGTTGTCGGAGACACAGTCTCCCAAAGGACATTTAAACTCGTATACAAGGCCCGTCCTATCCAAGATTCTAATCGAGGGAGAAGAATTATTTGTAATAATAAGATTAGTAGTTTTAGTTTTATTGTAGTAAATAATTAGTTTAACTTTTTTATTTGGGTCGGTGGGAAGTACGTTTTTATTAATAATATTTTTTAAGACCTGTTCATCTGTTTTATAGTTATGGTGAAATTGGTTACGGTAAAATAGTTTGATAGTCTTGTTGAGTGGAGAAATGGATTCATTGTTCTTGTTATTATTATTACTGTTACTAGCATTATTTTTAAATAGTTTAATTTGTTGGTCTATAATATAATTAGGGAAACCATTATTTACAAGGGTTTGTTTTATATTTTTAAGTTCATTTTGAAAGAGAATAGGGGAGGAAGAGATTAATTTAGCTCGCGTTAGTAGGTTTTTAATAATGGCTATTTTATATTTAAAGGGGCATTCACTCACGAAGTTAAGAGTACGGGGGTTTTTGTTAGTAGGTTTTTTATATGTAGATGTTACAAATTCATTATGATTTGTGTCCATTAAGACGTCTAAGAAAGGGAGTTTTTTTTATCGATGTTAAGTTCATAAGTGAAGTCTAAAACGGAATTATTTTTGAAAGTGTCTTTTAATATATTAATCTCGTTTATATTATTTGTTAGTATTAGAATGTCATCTACGTATCTTAAATATATTAGTGGTTTATTAATAATGCTAAAGACTATAGTTTCCAAGTTGGACATGTAAAAGTTTGCGAATGTTGGACCTAGCGCAGACCCCATAGCGACACCATCTTTTTGTATGTATATATGGCCGCGATGATCGTAGAAAGGGACTTCAGTCGTACAAGCAAATAAGATTTTTCGTAAAGTGTTAGGGTTAATTTTAAGTGGGCGGTTATTAGGATTATTATAAATATTATTGATTATTATGTTAATAGTTTGTTCAATAGTTTGTTAAACCGGAACATTGGTAAAAAGATTAACCACGTCTAGGGAGGCAATCACACCTTGTTCGGGTTTTTTTCTCCTTAGAGTTTGTATAAGTTGGTGTGTAGATTTAATGCTATATTGGGTAGGGATATAGGGGGATATTAATTCATTAATGGTTTTAGATAATTTATAAATGGGTGTAGGTATTTGGGAAATAATTGGGCGAAGGGGATAGTTCAATTTATGTGTTTTGATTGTTCCGTAAATATAGCCAGGTTTGAAATCACCTATGATTTTGGGAAGTTTTTCGTTGTTAATGGCGGCGTTATAGCCAGACAAAAATTGTCGGTTATTTTTAATAATACGTGGCTTAAAGAAAAAATGCTGCCTCGATACACATATACATATATATATACAAATATATATATATTCATATATATATATATTTATATATATATATATATATATATATATATATATATTTATATATATGTATATTTATAGAACATGCATTATATCAATGTTTATAAATGGTAATCCGTTGAAACTTCAGCGTTTATAGAAAAGTGCCAAATAACAAGTAGAGCTATTCTTCAGTATACATTTTTATTTATACAAACATAATTGGTTGCATATATGCATACATGTTTCGGTAATTTCCTCGTGTGTGGTCAAAATAATTGACTCTCTATGAAGAGTACACCATAAACATGTACGCACATATGTAACCAATAATGTTTGTATAAAATGTATGTATACTTACAAAATAAAATGTATAAAATGTATGTATACTTACAAAATGTATAAAATGTATGTATACTTACAAATAAGATCATGTTTCATTGTTTGCATAAACACACAATTGTCAAAAAACGAGTGTGAACATCTTCAATAGATTGTGCACGTTTTTTTTAAATATGATGTAAAACAATTTAAATTGAAAATATACACTTGCACACACACATAATTTTTTCTGCATTTTACTACATCCCAAGGAAGTCTACAATGAATAGTAAACGTCGACGCATACGTAAATAATATAGTGTGTCACTTTCCTGTTTCATTTTCTCTCTCTCTTTTCCTACTGCCTCTCTTTCTCTCTCTCCTTATATATATATATATATATATATATATATATATATATATATATATATTACAAGAAATACGCATATAGATGATTTAGATTGAAATTAAAGTTCTCTTAAATATCAATATGCAATGAGACAAAGATTGGAAGTGACCAGAAACCTACCACCCTACACAATGTATATGTGTATATGACAAGCGAAAAAGTAGATTAGAAAATAACTAGCAAACATTAGTTAGTATTCTTGTCTCATGCAATCATCAATCATGTAAAGACATATTAGTCAAACTCATAGATTTACCTTGTGTGTCAATACAATAACGAGAGACTTGTAAGATGAAAGAAAAATGAAAACAATTAAAAAGTACGAATATATTAATTACAAAACTATCCCATTACAAAACCTCACTTTTTTAAGAAAAAAACATTAGTCGTTTTTTTGGCCTATACACTCGTTTCAGCTTTTACTAATCGCGACATTGCTTCATTTTTCGAAAGTAACGTAAAAATGTATTCATACATTTGTTTATGTTTTAATTGGGTGTGTGTGTCTTTGTGTTTGCCTTCTTTACAAATACACTACTGATAACACAATCGGAGTTCGTGACAATTTTAGTTTTACAAAGATTAGTCCGTTATTATGATCATAATTTTACTGTTTTATTATTATTTTCGTGTTATTTTTATTGTATTTTATAGCTATCTCCTCAATACATCCCTAATACCCATTGACACGCACAAAGGTTGCGCTGTTAAAAAAAATATTAATATACTGATCGATCTATGTTTAATATTATTTGACAGCTTCTAAAAGGTCCTATTAATTGGATTGTTAACAATATTTCTAATGCGTCTAATTACTTTCAGAAATGTTTTAAGTTGTTGTAATTTATTATGTATTTGTTGAAATATATTTTATCTTATTGCAACGGCTTTATGGTTGATTTTCTGTATATTTATTTATACCGTGACAATAACTTGCCATATCGATGACAGAGATTAAATAACATAACCAATATAACAATTTCTCTCTTGTTCTATCTATAACAAACGTTATGCTTATCTAATAGGAAAATACTAGAGGTACGTAGATTACGGTAGTTATTCTTAGAAATGAATAGACAACATAATGCATGTATAACATATATTATTTTATTTTATACTTGATTTTGATCAGTAAATATGTTTAGTTTATAACAGTTTTTAATCGAAAATATTATATTTCAGATAATAATATTTCAGTAGTTCATTACTGCTACATTACCAAGGCTGTAAGAGAGAATATAAAGTTTGAGGGACACAACTTACAACAAACGTGAAAGTATGGGTTGCCCATTTAGCCATCCGGATGGTAAAAAGGGGTACACGACATTACTTAATAAGTATATTGGCGACATGCTCTTTGTATACACACCATTGCTCTCACCTACGTTGTTCATAGGGTTTGATCTTGACCTCCTATTGTTTAATATATATATGTAAAAAAAGGTATATCCCCTTTGTGTAATTTACTTGGTATGTCACGAAGAGCATTGTTTCAAGACAAAATACATCGTAACATGAGTGTGAGACATTTCTAAAGCCTATATATGTGTATATATATATAGTATCTACGTGTTTGATGATAAAATGAAAGACATTATAAAATGTAATGTCATAGAGACACGATATATTAAAAAGACAAAAGTAAAAACAATTAAATGCAGAAAGGAATAACCAAGTCGAGATATTCATCAGTTTCCTTCGGATCAATGAACGTCTTCAGGAAAAGTGAAACTTTAAATGTATTTATTAATGGCAACACGTATTAAACAGAAGACAATTAATGGAATGTATTTGGCGTGTTTGTAATTATTTGAAAACAATTATGCGTTACGTGCGACGAAGACGTTAATAGTAAATTGATGGATCAAGTGAAATAAGCAAAGGAACAGAAGTAATGAAAACATAGACGAAATGCAGTAAACACATGTAAGGAAACTGCTGTATGCGCTTTGGAAATCGGCAACAGATATTTCATTCCAAAAGCGTACGGGATGTACTTGGAGTCGACAGTTAGCAATACATGAAGTGTGATGAGTATTAATACTTTCTGAGTTGAATACTAGATGTATTGAAAGTCGGATTAAAGGTTTTACTAACCAACGAAAACCAAGTGTAAAACCTGAATAAATTATGATCCCTTAAATTAAGATAACGATTGCATGTATTTTATATATTATAATTGAGTATATATGGGAATACCACTGCCTAACAATCACACGAATGTAATTTAAAGGAACACACACAATCAACCTATTCTAGTAAAAGCAATAATCCCATATGTTGTCGATATACGAAATAATATTTTAGGATAAAATCTTGCAACTTAGCTATAAAAAACGTATACACCAAACAAGGAACTAGTTATCGAAATTTTATAAGACGAAATATTAAATATCTCACCGTATATGGGCATGTTATTGCCTTGTGTTGGTCTATTAGTGATATTAATTCATCTGTACACATGAGTATACATTTTTTTTAATACACTATAAGTTATTTGTATTTTAACAAGCAGTACTAATAAAAAGTGATAACATTCATGTATGTATTGTAAACGTGTGTATATGTATGCACGCTATGCTTTAATACACGCCTGTGTAGTCAGTTTATTTGATCCATACACCCTTGTTACATTCCAGAATTATTTTTGTTGTAACCGACCCCCATTTTTTCACAATGTATTATCCATCAATACGATAGGACGTTCGCGCTTGTTATGGCATTGGATGCGCTCCGCTGTCTTGTGGCATTTAAGGCAATGATCGAGCCGCTCCCTCACGGGGTTATGATCGATGGAAAAGTCCGCCAGCGCGGAAACGATGTTCCGCGCTTACCTCGCGCGGAACCTGTTACGCGAAATAATTCTTTCAGTCGTGATTAATGCTAGCAAGGAATTCTTTGCTCCACGGGTTTTGATCAACGGCCGAGTTCAATAGAAATATATCGCGTCGCACACATTCTGACAACGCGGGAAGCAGCAGAACCGCCACAAAAAATGCTATTACAAATAAAGTTGTCTACCTTTTCTTTTCTTTTTTACAATTTCTCATATTTTTTGATACAGAAAGACGTATGAATATGGCAGTTACAATTTCTACGATTTTAACAAGTAAGACAGGAGAGTGTACAAAATAGCATTTGTTTCTTCTTTTGTCGTAAATCTAATGAGATAACATAATGTGGTTTACATTTTAAATTTTAACTTATGATGTACACACACAAAGTATTGCACTGCTTATATATCAAACATAATAGTAGAGCCTTGAATATGTGTTCGTACTGTGTGTTTCCTGGGAGAGAATAGTTATTCTGTGTTAAAAGTTGATTACACTTATTTTCTCGCGGAAATTTCGGTAGGATTTAGCATGAAAAAGGAATGGGTTTTCGCTATTTTAAGATTTAACAAGATGTTTGAATGTTGTCATACCTAACCTTAACCCGTACCTTTACAATAGCCCTAACCCTAACCCTTACCCCAACCTCTTTAAAGGTCTCTAAGTAAAGCTATGTTATGCTATTATGGAGGAGTATCGATACAAGTTAAATAAGATAATTGTGTTTATTGTTGAAATTATTATGAACTCGAGTGTGTGTGAGATGTTGGAGTTGTGGTAACTTAGTTTATTTTTATTTCCATGAGTTAAATTTGAGGTGGGTCAACGTTATCAATGTACTATACAATAGTTCGAATATCATAGTTGTTTAGTTTTCAAAACTGGCTACTCTCTAAAACACAGCTTTCCATCATCATTTAGATATTTTTTATACAACGAAAGTGCTGTGAAACAACCCCAATTATTTCTCAGGATATAAGGCGGAAACATACATTTTAAAACATAACATTGCTTACTGTCTTTAATATAGATGTGTTAGAATATGTGTAAATAACATTTTTTGCAGTAAATGTTTGTATATAACACGGCCTACAGTAGAAATAGAGTTATATATATATATATATATATATATATATATATATATATATATATATATATATATATATGATTTTATGATGGCTTACCAAAGCATTCCTTTCAGGACCCAATGATCACTATTAAAGATATTTTTTCTTACAAATATTATTTATTCAAATTAAATGTTTTTTCCTACACGTGTTTCACTACCAAGCAGTTACTTGCTTGGCAGATCATCAGGGAAATTAAATGTCTGGAATACTGGTTTCAACTGCCGACAATACACAATGTGGCGTTGCAATAGTTGAGGTCACTTAAGAAGGAATGCTCGGCAGTTGAAACCAGTATTCCAGACATTTAATTTCCCTGATGATCTTCCAAGCAAGTAACTGCATGGTAGTGAAACACGTGTAGGAAAAAACATTTAATTTGAATAAATAATATTCGTAAGAAAAATATCTTTAATGGTGATCATTGGGGTCCTGAAAGGAATGCTTTGGTAAGCCTTCATAAAATCACATATAAATGCTCTGTACTCTGTAATCGAGTCTCATCGAGCCTGTTTTTATTGGAACAACCCCGGGCTTCACTGAATGATCTATTTTATAAGTGAAAAATCTAAATATATATATATATATATATATATATATATATATATATATATATATATATTGAATCATCTGGTGAATGTACTTCTTGGTGTGGCTATCTTCAGTACTAATTATATAACCCTAAGAAAACACAAAGAAATAAAAAGGCAGGCGAAGAGTAATTAAAAATCAGTACTCATTATAAACATCGTGCTATTGTTTTTCGAAAGTTAACAATATGTCCTGGTCGCAATATATACACCATTTGTCCTTTTCGCTAGTTGTATTTTAATCATTTAATTTCAGCTTAAATATTGACATAAATACTCTTTAATTAAAATATACATTTTCACATTTTACATTATAATTGTATATATCCGGAAATAAAATGACTTACATTTTGGACTCGGTAAAATAGAACATTACATCAATATATATTATTCTATTTACTTCTATTGATGATCAACACTATTAAAATACGGTATAATTTACTTTTATATTATAGCATCGTTATTGAAAATTAGTAAATGGTTACTTAATACACACCATTTGTGGGTCCTTTAACGCACATCCGTTTACAGTACAGCTCAAAAAAGAACAATGAAATAAAACAAACAAAATGGAGAGAAAGACGATAGATGAGAAGATAACTGTATAGTGCGGACACATATAAAGTACAGCTATAATGTTACCGTATGCTTATAAAACAATGTAAGGTTTTAATAAATATTCGAAACTTTGTAGGCGGGCTCTTAAAAATCGACTATTTTATGATCCAATATCTTAATTGTCTACGACATGTACACACACACACACAACACCCCCCCCCCACACACACATATATATATATATATATATATATATATATATATATATATATATATATATATATATAAGTGGCGATTTGTGATCGGAGTAACTTCCTGCACTGAAGATTGCGTTAGCATGAAACGTCAATGTCTGTAGGTAATAAACAATTAATATTTATTTATAAATATCATATATATACACATATATATATATATATGTATATTTATATATATATATATATATATATATATATATATATATATATATATATATGTATATATGTATATATGTATATTTATATATATATATATATATATACATATATATATATATATATATTAATATTTATACGTATATTTATATATATATATATATATATATATATATATATATATATATATATATATATATATATATATTTACATATGTATTATCCTAGATGTATAACCATACATGCATACAAAGGACATATACATTAATAAATGCATGTATGTGGATTCGTATAGATGCAACCACGTATGGTGCATTATAAGTATATAGACTCAGGCATTCTTGTGAAAATGCTTGCAAATTATTCTCCTCTTCAACTTTATTGCCACTCTGAATTGTAAGACACTTCCACCCATTAAGTTGTTTCAGCGTAGCGTGCATTGTCGTCACTGCCTAAGGGCTGATTTTTACACTTCTTTGCATATATGTTTGTTGCAGTGTGATAGCTATTCTTAAACACGTTGCTGAGTCGTTTATATTTGTTAATTAATAGCTAATTTAATTATGAATATTATGCGTATGCCGGCTGCTGATCTACGCCTTTAGCAGTTACCGCAAGCATTGTAAAAATTGTTTCATCAACTATAGCTTAAGAATCGAGAGGAAATTGACTTCATGAATATTGTCAGATATAGAAGAGAATGAAAACAAATAGACAGAAGAAATGTATGAGAGATTTGACAGTAACCGAATCGAACTTATCCTAAAACTGAACTAGAAAAGAAAAAAAGCACGAAATATATGTAGATAATGAGTAAGATAGAGTAAAATACACCGAGGGACCATCATAATATATATATATATATATATATATATATATAATAATGGTAATAATCCAGGTAAAAAATATCCACAGGGTGGTAATCCAGAGAATTTTAACCGGGTTTATAAAAAGTGCTCAATATCAAAATAGAGATTTATATATGATAATTTTATTTACACAGACATGTACAAAATCTGCGACACTGGCATGTCGATGTTATCGATCAACAGTTACTATAAACTGAGATCTCATCAGGCAGAGTTAGAATCCGATCTTAACCTCAGATCATATTGAGGTTAAGATCGGATTCTAACTCTGCCTGATGAGATCTCAGTTTATAGTAACTGTTGATCGATAACATCGACATGCCAGTGTCGCAGATTTTGTACATGTCTGTGTAAATAAAATTATCATATATATATATATATATATATATATATATATATATATATATATATATATATTTAATTTATTAATAATTAATTAATATCTACAATCGTATGATTCATGCACTCTTTAAACAATGAGTATTTACTCGGCCGCACGATTCGAAACATCACTTGCAGACAGCAGCATTTCATAGAAATTGTGGTGTTCAGGCGAACATCGAGGTATTTATATTAAACAGAGCAGTAATATCCCCTTTTGTTACGAATATATTAAGCATCTTAGTGTAGTCTTTCTCCCAACATGAAATACCATTTTTGATAATTGTAGAAGTTTTTATATTTCGCTGAATGTATTCATCCTTGGAGTGAGGTCTGCATATTATATATATATATATATATATATATATATATATATATATATATATATATATATATATATATATATATATTTAATATCCATATACATACATTACATGTAAACTACCGACTCACGATTAGTGCATGTATAACTGTTGTGCCGGTCACACGATGTTAAACCGGGAATCGAGTAACCATTGATAACAATGTAGCATAATTATTCAGATTGCCGTCGTAGTAGCTATATGAAAGAAGAGATACAAATAATCCATAAAAGTATCACACGAGTATAGAAAGATATAGGGGTAATTGTATCGTACACGGGGGAAAAAATCTCGCCATATGTCTTCAAATAAATATTCAATATTCACAGACTATATTTCCTGGTAAGTTTCAATCATCAGTGTTGCTACATACAGTTGCTCATATGTCTCTTCATATATGTGTTTTTTTTATTTATACATATGAATATATACTGTTTCTCTGTATCCCAGCTCTTCAGTACGGCTTGACCAGTTAGCGTCTTGAGCCGGGATTGAAACTCAACCGTCGAGCTGACAGTCAGGGACTCTACACCTACCACACTGACTGAATGTAAGTAATATATCAATGTAAACATTGTCAAATGCCGAGGCTCGAATTAGTTTTACCTAATGAGCTATGCCTTTAACCTAATGGCAGTTGGCGATATCCTTACAAATCAGCTCTACCAAGGGGGGGGGGAACTTCATATATATATATATATATATATATATGATTCAAAGACCTATAGCACTTGAAATAATGCATACCTGTGTTTTAAGGCTAACAGTTGCAAATCACTCTGCTTTATCGCAGCAGTCATCTACTATTGAATTTCGGTTCATAATGGACGATTGTTTTCTTCAGAATTACGTGACAATTAGTCTCACAAAGATACAAGTACACTTTCAGCTTTTCAATTAGAGGCCTTCATGTCGCATAACTCCCGCTGTCACTTTACTTTTCGACCACATTCAAGTAACAAACTGAGGTTGTTTCCCCACGTTTATTTTGTGGGGTCAAGTCAGTTTCAGATCATGTGATATGCCCCCTAATTGTGTTCTTATTAATTTCTATCAGTTATTCTATAGTTATAGATGAGTAAGGAATTTTAATAAAATGTCCACACATATCTGGTCTTCGTGTCAATAACCTCACTGATCCTGCAAAATGATAACTTTAAGGGTTCGTTGTTTTGTTTAATAGCTGAATCCTATATTATTTATGAGCGGTGCCTGGGCATAAATCCAAGTGTGCCTAAAGTAATGGGCACGACCTTGCCATGATGCACTAAATATTTTTACATTTCTGATCACCATTTTGGAGTTAGTCCAAAATTGCTCTCTTCTTATGGCATAACGACAGGGTGTAAACTCTGTCATAGCAAATATTCATATAACTAACGTATAGTGCTTGTTGATATTTAATTGAACGAAAAGCTTTTACTGCCTTCCAGAAATGGGATTGTTTATTTTAGCCATACGCATGCTAGAGACGCCATGATAGGTTTGTGCACAAAAATGTTGTTTCTTAACGCAAAGTTGGCTTTCCATTTTATATACTCATATAAATGATGGGTATGTACACATATGAGTAAAATTGTGTGTGTGTATGTATACGCCTGCTTATTTACATGTAGCTATGTGGTCGTATCAGCTAATTCAAAATGGTATCGAAAAACGATCGCTGTATTATTAGTCATATATATATATATATATATATATATATATATATATATATATATATATATATATATACACATGGGTGTCTGTGTGTGTATGTTTATATAGTCGGTATTATTGCAAAATTAACAAGTATAATTGCTTAACGGCTAAGCATTGGGTAATGTTAGTTACTTTGTTAGACATTTCAAAAGTTGTACCTAGTTTCGCAATTCACATTATTGATTGTGAGATATCTAATTTTACAAATGGTTAATTATTTCATATTGCTATCGTAATTTACTGTTATTAATTAGGATGTGTCTATATATAGAATGGTGACAGTCATGTGTTTGAGTGTTGGTAAGAAATTTCAAAGCCCTTTACATGAGAACTAGACATCCCACAATAAAAAATGTTAGTTAATAAACTAATCATAATAGTCTTACATTGTGACTAACACCACCATAATTCTTATCTGTTAAACAATCACACGTTGTATTAATTCACGCGCTTAGAACGTAATCCCGTTCTCAAGCAAAATCTAACTATTAGAAACGGTAAGTGTGAAGTCGTACATAAATATGTGTTGCTACAACTCAACTGTAATAAAATAGTTGTTAATACACTACGTCTAACAAGCCTTCTGATGATTTGATTACTCAAATCGAAAGTGGCTGCGATGTAGTCCTAACTCTTACCCCTAAAAGGACCATTTGGAAAATTAAAAAAACGGCTACTGAAAAAATACGCACACTGTAATTATTATATTAATAATAATAATAATAATAATAATAATAATAATAATAATAATAATAATACACATATATATATATATATATATAAATATATATTTATTTTTGTACCTAAAAATTAGTATAAAATTCGTACCGTCGGTGTATGTACCAACATAGATAGATATTACGCTCTTAATTGTTAATTTTGATTCTTAATTAATCGAGCACTCTCTTAGAATATTTCCTGCTATATTACAAAGAACGTATATATATATATATAAGAGTACACAAACTTAAGCCTTACATCCACTACATTTCTAAATAAATATAATGTTATACATTGTGCTCAAAATTGGACAATGATTGTAAAACGTAGTGACGCCATATGTTGATTTTAAGACATAAATTTGTTGACAAACTTATATATATATATATATGATGGACTCCCCCGTCGATTTCGACGTATGAGTGCCTTACGTGAATTTTTTTTTATTATTGCAAGGGTTGCGCCATCCCAAACAACCCCTCTCCTCAGTCTGCATTGCTTGATTCCAATGGCAAGTAGTAATACAAGACGACTGGAAACAATTAAAAGTTTATAGGATTGTCTAATGTCTAGGAATCAACTTTGCTGCAAATCTGAAATATTTTCATATTCAAGCTTGTATCTATGTGTTTCTCTTTGTCATCCTTAACACCATTCAATAGAAAGTGATCTTTTTTGTAAATATCAATTAATCGATGTCATGTAAAAAGAGTATTACGAGAAAACCTAATACAAGCCGATTGTTCGCGACAAAAAAATTAAATAATCAAATTTACGAAATATTGGCACTGGATGGTAGCGCTTGATATATTTAAGTATTTCAGAAAGTCTAACATGAAGGTATGTTCATAAATATGATACTACTGGAAAAACATTTAATATAAGAAGGTCCTTATCCCCCCCCCTCCAAAAAATAGATCCATGTTGTCTTCGATGAGCGTTCATCCAAACAACATGAAATGCATGCAGGTGCACCCCAGGGCTCGTTCTCAAGATCGTTATTGACTCTGATTTTCATAAACGACGTCTTTGATAACAGTGCGTCACAGATGGGTATATCTGCTGACGACATCCACGCTCTACTCTCGGCATGTGGGTAAAACGGATGCACACATATCCGAGAGAATGGTATAACTATTAAAAAGTAACATCCAGTCTGTAGTGGAAGCAAGTCATAATAGATGGTAACATTTAATTCTGCTAGACAAAACTACTTCTCTTCAAAAAGTACAAAAAACATCTTTCAACCACCGACTGCCATGAAAAATAAAACTATACTTCAACGTTCACACTCTTTAGAATAACATTAAAAAATAACACGAATTACAACAAATACATAGAATACACTGCCAATGCTGCTGTTAATAAAGTAGGTTCCCTCTATCGTGCAAGATCACTTATCACACATGCAAGTATAAAATATCTCTACAAAACCACCATCCACCCATGCATGGAGGATTGTTGTCAAATAGGCTGGTGAAAAATCAACGAGTATATATCTCTCTTAGACGAGGGCTAAGATAGTATCTTATCTAAAAGTCCTCTTACTATCCACCAAGCTCCAGCCCTTATCCCATCGCCGCATCGTTGCATCCATGTGTTTTTTGTTACATTTTGATGTCCCCAGATGCAGGATATAGTCTACTAGAATATCTATTTTCCTAAGCTGATGGGTTAATGAACTCTCTCTCTTCTTCCTTTGTTTCCCCTGATGCACAGACATGCAGAAAATGAAAACTAATATGTAGAAACATTTTGCTGACAAAGCTACCAGTTAATGACGACCCCATAAACTTAACTGTCATTCACAGAAGCGTCTTACGTCTATAATGAGAACTTGCATTGTTTGGGGTGAACACAGTTTTTCTTAAAAAGAAACAAGAAAAGAATATACAAATAGTGTGTAACAATCTGGAATCTTATTGACTAATTTCAGGTGATACGGTCCGATAGGGATTGTCATATTTGCACAATTCTACATTTAATCTTGAAGCGAATGATGAGATGATGGATGCGCTTGGCGTTAAAAACGATTGCATTTGACCAAGCCCTTTAACAAAGGCACAGAAACAATAGTGGGCATGTGTCCGTGATATTGGCGAGGTGAATGATTAATAGTCTGAGTGGGCATCGTATTATTATCCGGAACAAACATGCCGGATAGAAGCCGAGAATAAATTTATATCACTGAGCTTTATTATTGATCTAAGAAGAAAGTAAAATGCATTCGGGGTGTTCGCTAGTAAAGGGCTCAAACAAGGATAAAAATGATGCACAGTTTAAGGGCTGATGAAAATAAACACACTACCTCGAATGTTTGTTACGCGGATATTAGGTTGCTGGATCAGACGAGTGTAAGTGTGGATGCGGACGGTGGTGTTTTTGACACCAATAAATGAAAATAGTCATGCAAAGATATGTCACAAGATATATTATATCATTTTATTGTATATCTCTCTTGTTGTACTTTTTAACTCCTATTTAGTGTGCACGTTTATTGCACTTTTGAAGTAATATTTCCATCCCTATCGTCTTGACAAAACGCCCAATATTCTACCACCGTTTTAATAAAACAGTTCTCTTGACACTTCTGTGTAATACCTGGATTTGCAAATACAAGACTTTCATAAGATTTATTAACATCGAGAATCAGTAGTAGAACACATTGACGTAAATTAACATATTGACACAGTTGCGAATGTGAATGGAACAGGGGATATACGAAAGTGTAATAACAGTTTATTATGTTTGGTGTAATCACACTCTTTTATGGCGTACTCACTAAAGTTCACTTATTTTAAAACCGAAAATATGATTCATATCGTACAGTTACAGTTTGCCTAGTGAGAGAGCTATTGAGCCTTACCATCCTTCCGACATCACCGGTGAAAATTACAGTCAACGTGTTTGCCATACTCTCTCAACAATCTTACTTAAAACTGAGCGAAATGTTAATTACACGTACATTAAATTATTTACATATGTTTAAATAAAATTAACATATTATAAGCGTTATACAGTGTGAAAGCCTCCTTATTAAACTTATAAGAAAACTAACTCAATTGGGACGTTTATGAGGTCTCGTGACAATCTGTCAGGCATCGCTGTCTGAAGGTCCTACAGGTGGAATTAATCTTCGTTCATATAAATGTAAGTATGTCTAAAAACAAAGCTTTCCCTGTGTTCTATTAACGTGTCAACACACCTTGCAATATATGTCTATTTAGTTACATTTAAGTTAATACAACACATCGGAATTGACACCACACACGAAAGCAAACCATTTAATCAGAAATGCGCATACCCACATTCACACCCCCACACACACACACCCATACCCATATATATATATATATATATATATATATATATATATATATATATATATATATATATATATATACATATATATATATATATATACATATATATACATACACATATATATATATATATATATATATACATATATATGTATATATATAGTATTTATGTATATATATATATACATCTATATACATACATATATATGCATATACATACCTATATACATATATATACATGCATATATATACAAACATATATATATCCACATATGCACTTTTAGTAGGTATATATATATCCACATATATATGTATATACATATACACATATATATATATATGTGTATATACATATATATATATATACATATGCATACATATATGTGTGTGTATGTATATATATATATATATATATACATATATACACATATATATGTATATATATATATATATACATATATATATACATATATATAAGAGTAAAAAGTATTGCTTAATTTATTTTCTTCAACTCTTTTGTGATATAAGATTCAATATATTTAAATATTCATGAGTATATCATTTAGTATGTTATTTTAATGCAATAGAATAATTGCTGTTTGATGTCCTACATTCAAGTATAGCATATTACATAATATTTACGCTAATATAGATTAAAATACAAATTGTTTAGGACTATTGTAATTATTTTAAACGCCATCGATAACATGTATCCATCCATTTATTTATATTGTATTATACCTTATGTTTGAATTAATGTTTCATACCATGGTTATAAATTAAGCTTGTTTATAAGAAAGTCAAAATAGTCCAGTTTGCTCGATCTCGACACTAAGTTTTAAAAGATTCCGTTTCGAATTTACGCTGGGACATACATTTTATTTGGTGGGAATTTATTATTTACTAATAACGCAATATTTCTCATTCATAAAATTAGTTTGATCTTAAATATTTCGAAATGAAACAACTTCCGCAATGCATTTACTGCGTGTTAAATAATGGTGACTGAGAGAAAACATGTTTTCCGGACAAAATCTAATTTCATACTAGATGATATAATCACAATATAAATACATTTATTTTTTAAACAAACTTTTGTTATATTTATTCACTATTTAGATGACACCTCTGTTTCCAGTTGGAAGAAAAAGAGTCGTCCTCCGTAACTATTTCAAATATCACAATTCAAATAAATGATTAAAGATATCGATTTTATAGAAAGTGAATTAAATTATATATATATATATATATATATATATATATATATATATATATTTACATGAAGAATTTAACCGTGGAATACCGAAGTTGTGTAATTACTAATAGCAATGCAATCTAACTAAACTGATTGTGTAAATGCAATGTGATTCAACCCTACGTAGTTGAACATGGTTTTCCATTGTTTTTCAGAATAAAAATGCAACCAAAAATAACAAGTCTTGTGTGTATAAATATGTTCTTGTCGGTAATGCATGTCTATTTAATGCCCGGATGTTTTCACAGGAATCTCGTGAAACAGAATCGGAAATTAACTCTTCAACATGAAAAAGAAAATTCGAGAGGAAACAGGAAATGTCATTTCCAGTGATTTTCATTAAATACTCACAAAAATAAATAAATAAATTAAATTGAAGCAGAAAGAAAACTAAAATCAAGAAAATAAATAACTATGGCAATGCACATAAACTGAATAAAAAATCAGCTTATTTCACTTTAAATGTTAAAATAAAACACAGACAATGCCTTTGTTTTATATCTTGCTCTTTTTATAATGACATTCGTGTGTATTTGCACACTTTCTTTTTTAAGCAACATTAAATTCTTATCAGCGGATGTCGTTTTATTTTGCATTTAAACAAATCGGAAATTCATTGCCTTTTAAAATACCAATTCGTGTGTATCTTATTTGTGCTTGAGTATTTTTTAAAATTATGTTTATTGTTCTAAAAACTCATGGGTATCCTATCACGTCCTTTCTTACATTGTTTTATCTGGGTTATAATTGTTACACGCGTCATTGCATCAAATGTAGAGGCTTTGCCGATCGGTCATTTTAAAATTGGATTTTTTCTCAAAACCGAGCATATTAGATAGAAACAGCTTATTTGATCCTCGCGAACATAGCTAGCTATCTATCTATCTATCTATATATATATCTACTATCTATCTATATATATAACACCGATCTTTAAAACAGATGCAATATTGGTGGAATTGAAAGTTTACTGTTGCAGTCTCAATTGCGATGGGCTAGTCATGTAGCAAGAATGGACGAAGGGAGGATACCTAAAGCACTGATGTACAGTCAGTTAGCTTGTGGTAACAGAAATGGTAGTCGGCCCTTGCTGAGGTACAAAGATAAATTGAAAGATTCGCTGACGGCAATTGGAGTACTTCACAAAAACTTTGAAGACTGTACAATAGACAGGAAGACATGGCGAGCAGTTTGTTGCATTGGACTGAAAGATTCAACGAGACCTGTGTGGATAATATGAGAACTGCCAGAGTGAGGCGAAAAGCTAGAGAGAGAGTGCTCCACGCCTGGCATCCGATTACTCACACTATTGCACTGTCTGCGGCTTTCCTTTCAGGTCTCTTGCCGGACTCAGGTGGCATGAACGATCTAAGCACAAATGAAAGTTGTTGGAACCTCATACGGTGTAATCGACGGGAGAGTCCATCACACACACACACACACACACACACACACACATATATATATATATATATATATATATATATATATATATATATATATGTCTCTTTCTATCTTTCTGGCTGGCTGGCAGGCTGTCTCTCTCTCTCTGTCTTTATATATATATATATATATATATATATATATATATATATATATATATATATATATATATATATATATGAAGTAAATCCCACAAAAGATATAAGAGGCAACTAATATCTTTCAATTAGTAAAACATTCGGATAAAGACTGAAGCTCAATATACTGGATGGAGAATAAATAGCATAATATGAAATGAAATAATGAAATAAGGTGCGAATCAAATGTTATTATAATTCAAAATTCAGGAAAAGTAACTCAGAATTTGATTCGCACCTTATTTTATTATTTTATTTTATATTATGCTATATATATATATATATATATATATATATATATATATATATATATATTTGTATATGTTTTTCATTCCTTGTAAATAAAGTTTATATGGCATTTTAATCAACCTGTCACGGTGAGGTTTGTATGTGTTTAATTGCGAGGATCTCTTTAAAATAACATTTTCTGCATTTTTTCTTACTTTCGAACGGAATTACATTTTCATCAGTGCGATAATACACGATTTAATAACATCCATGCAAACCTATAATGCGCGCTATCTCTTCCGCGGTCTCTCGCCCTTCAATAAGAATTATCAATGTGTTCAATTCGACATGCCAAAATTGAAATAGCGTTTTGGGTTTTTCTAAGATAAATTAAAAACTATAATGCGTCAGGCTGTTACGCTTCACGAGGTAATAACGCGTTCGTTAAATAAACATGCTAAAATTGACATTGCATGGTTGTTTGTCTATACCTTTAACTTATAAAATGTCATATATGTCACGCACATGTTTAGCATTAAATATTGGAGGGTTGGCATGCAAATGTTATGCGTTAGTTACTCTCATTTACTTGCTGCAACACCGTTGTAGAGTTACACACACGACCGGTGTGTAATATATGGAAAGTGTATCCGCCCTGCCCTCCTAAAAACAGCACTACGAATTTAAACAATAATTCAAATTAGCTGAGTAAAAAAATGCCTCCTTCACTGCTTGAAAACTGAAAATGTGAAGTGTAGGATTACAACAAATAATACACGTTCATTATCCAAAAAAGATAATCGTACTTTTTTCGGTCGCTCGTGTGACAGTTTGAAATCGAATCTCCTACTTCGATGATTAAAAGAAACAAAACCAATTAACTTAGTTCACCCTAAACAACGAGTGTTGCAAATGTAGACATTAGAAAGGGACCATGCAATTATCTTCGGTGGGCTTTCCCGAGACCACAACCCCCATGGGGCAGGTCGTGACTAATGGACTTGTTGTGTGAGCTTATTGGCACCAAACAAGGCCCACCTTGGCCAACCCACTCTATCCTAGTTTAGGTTGACCTCCCCACCTTCCCTCCTTTTCTTTCTACTCAGTAGCCCTTTACGTCTACAGATGCGGCTTGCCTTGTTGGGGTGAACAACGTTAAAATAAAAAAGGGTCTACTCCAAAATTTTGAGAAAGTTTAGGGGGGGATCCTTAATTAGTAGATGACCATCGAAGTGTTTGCTCACGCACCTGTAGACGCTTTGTAAGTCATCGAATTGATCACGCTTATATTTGTACACTCATCGTCCTTGCGAAACGCGCCGGTGGAAGGGACCCATCTTTCGCATATACTTTCTTGTTTTTACGTATTTCTGTTTTCATTTTAAGTTATTCTACAATTCTTGTCACATTTCGTCCTATCATACAAATAATTTCTTTCCGGATTAATCAAACAAACAAAACTTGTCTCTACCTTACTTTCGCAATACTCTTTTTTTGCAGTTAACATAAATCTTAGCTTCTTAAGGTTATTTGTTATGACTATTTTATTGCGACTCATGTTTTTGTAATTCTTAAAATTGTTTTTATTTTACATGTATTTTCTTTTGTTACCTCCGCTTTTCTTTCGTTTTCTGTTTATAGTTTTTGCATAAAACATTGGATTATTCTTCTCCGCATCTCGATACAGTTTGTTTTATTTATTTCCGTTAGATGTCGTTTATTGACGCTCATCTGAAGCGCATCTTAGAATATTAATCTCTCGTTGCGATGCTCCATATCTGAAAAAAAAAAATATTACCAAAACAGAATCTATTATGACAGAACAAAACGAAAATACATTTAAGAAACAACAACGCATTCCGTTTTTTTATAACATCTTCATTTAATGTTTATGTTTAGCTAAAGTTGTCCAACAATCTCAAGGTCTTACAAACCCTGGAAAATGTGTATTCTTCATGCTTTTTTTTAATATGTATGTTTAAAGTTTTAATATGCAGATGTATCCCGCGAAGAAATAGATACTCTTAGAGACACATGTTGACTATAACTTTACAACACATATGATATATCTTTATAAAGACGAGACCCCTAATTGTCTTGACGGGTCGCCTAGTATACGAGCTGTAACCTATTGGTTCGTGTCGACAAATGTTTCAAAATAATATCTATGTCTAATAATAGTCGCTATGCGTTGTTTTTCGGCTTTTGATGATGGCATGCAACGCGGAAGTGTATCGCCGATCACTTTGTTTACTCGATTGCGTCATTAATCAGTGGCGTAATCCATTCGGACCAGTTATATTCACGTCTGTTATAATTAAAGATTTCGGCTTTCATGATATGTGTACAACGAACTAACAAGTTGTATTCACAGTTTTATTTGTATACTATACGAAACGGGGGCAACAGAACGTCTGGAGTAGATGTTTCTTCCTGTATTATTATTATTTTCATTGGTTACGTCATATTTTAAAACGTATTTGTTTTAATGAATGCCATAGTTTTTGTGGCGTAATAATACTTGAGTAAGAGATGTATGACGTCATCAAATGTTCACGTTAACCAAAATCAACCAATCAAAAATACAAACAATATATATGTATATATATATATATATATACAGATATATATATATATATATATATATATATATATATATATATATATATATATATATATATATATATATATAAATAAATTTTTTGTGGTACAAAATTTTATAACGACGAGGAATACGGACGTTTGGGACATTTTGGGAGGTTCGAATGAGATTAAACAAATATAAAAAAACGAGAGAAAACGATTAAAAAGAAATTAATTAAAATATATATATATATATATATATATATATATATATATATATATATATATATAAAGAGAGAGAGAGAGAGAGAGAGAGAGAGAGAGAGAGAAAGTTGTTCGGTGTGTTTTGCAAGGAAAGCAATAAAGTGCTCGATCGTAAAATAATTGAGAAATAATATACAAATTATTTATTATAAAATTATAAGTTACATAATTCAGAGACGCCTTATGGCTTCATTGAGATAGACTAACTTTTTATTTTCCTTATAAATGTTGTTAGAGATCAATTCAAATAATTAGCGACTCACAAGAAAAACACAAATCGAATGATACAGTGCCAAGATAACTGTAACGTTTTACTGTGAGTCGTCTCAGGCGTCCCTTTTAAGTTGATATAAGTGGGCTGTTTATAATTTAATTTACCATAACATTTGCATCAGTTAACATAAAAAATACGGATATTTAAGACCGTCTTAACAATTCCATAGTTGTTATACCCAGTGTTTAGTCGTTCCAATAAAGCGGCTTTTTTATATAAGCAAGTTTTATCTATCAACACACTTAACGTCATTTTTGTCTTAATGTACTATATGCATTTTTTTATCATCAGACTAGCATTTGTATAAATTATTGAAATTTGCATAAGCCGAAGTATATGATTAGTCAGTGTTCAAGGAATGTCGTGCGAGAAACCAATTTATTTTTGTGTAAACGAAAGCTAATTATCTAATATAAATAAGATAATGAAATATTCGAGGATTCAATAAAAAAGTGGCTTCCCAATACAAACATGAAAAGAATGACCTCATGTTCTCAGTTTCAACTAGTCTAATTAGAATACACTGTTAAAAATGAGAAATGCATTAGTAATATGCACTCCGTTTCACTGTAGCAAAACTAATTGAGCGTTGTTTTAAGAATTGCAATTATTTTAGCATAACATGCGAGAACGTACATCAAGTGTACGGAACTGCGTAATAAGCATTACTGCTGGAGTCAGATACTATAAAATCAGCTCCTCTATATAAACGTTCTATTCTGGTGTAGGTCTCGTCACTTTCCTTCGGATAAGTCGATATATGCAGCTGATCTACAATTTGACCTGGGTTCAGTTGCGGATTGAGGTACGAAATTACACTGCTATTTAATCCAGTAAAGACTCAACTCGTGTCTTTAAATCGTAGACGTGCCCCTTTTATTTGGATAGCCTCATGAGTGCTCTGTTTTTGATGAGAAATCAACTCTAACACTTCTTTGTCTTTCATTCTCCTCAACTATTTCTTGAAGTTCATACATCAGATTCATTGCTTTTTGTGCTTCACATAAAGCAGGTTCTCTCTATCGCTGCAAACACATTCTCACACCTGATTCTATTCTATATCTCTACAAATCTGCAATCAAACGATGTATAGCGTACTGTTGTCATATTTGGACTGATGAATATCTGCTCCATTTGGGGGCTGTTGATCAGATGCAGAAATGTATCTATAATTTGATTAGCCCTATCCATTATTCTGCTCTGCACCTTCTCTTTCTCCCAGACGTGATGTTGCTATGGTCAGATTTTCCTATAAATATTATTATGATATGTCTTACTCTAAATTATTTGAACTATGCCTCGCTTTTTTATCCAGCTCGTTTGACTCGTTTGTCTAGTTGTGCCCATGAATTCGCTGTGTTCATACCTTATTCTAATACAGCATCCTATTCCAGTAGCTTATTTAACAACCCAACCGGCTTGTGGATCTTTTTTGCTGGTGACTGTTGTTCTCCTACATTTAATATTGGTATTTTACAGACTAATACAAATAGACATCTCCTGTCTTTACGATAACCATAGTTACACTTGTTAGCCGCTTACGTCAAGTCGATTCATGTCTTGTCTGGAGCAAGTTCCATACAAAGCAACTAATTCCGCCATATACACTACAATAACGATAGTGTTTTGTTGAAGGACCCTCAAAATTATGAATATACATAGTCATAAACGGCATATATCATAATTAATCTTTCGGCATTTACTATTCAACTAATACTTAAATATAGATAAACAGAACATGCATATATACATTCTAATTACCAAATGAATACACATTTTGAACAGAGTTTGTAACCATACTCATGTAAAACGTTTGGGTTAATAACATTTGTTGGTATTCTCAAAGTTCATTAATTAAGGGGTCAGTAGAAAAGGGCAACCTTTAGTCAATAGTTGACATATAAATTAAATATAGCTTTTGTTTATTCTGGCCATTTAAATGAGTAACAATAGTTCGGACATGCTATAAAAGAAACATACTATCATAGTGGCATAATATAATAGTGACATGCCATAATAGTGACATACTATAGTAGCTACACTCTACAATAGTCACATGCTATTATAGTGGCATGTTATAATAGGTCCATTCTATAATAGTGGCATACTATAATAGTGACATGCTATAATATCGACATTCTATAATAGCGACATGCTATAATAGCAACATTTTATAATACCGACATTCTATAATAGCGACATACTATAATAGCGACATTCTATAATAGCTACATGCTATGATAGCGATATGCTATAATAGCGACATGCTATAATAGTGACATGCTATAATAGTGACATGCTATAATAGCGTCAGTCTATAATAGCGACATGCTATAATAACGGCGCTCTATAATAGCGACATGCTATAATAGCGATATTCTATAATAGGGACATGCTATTATAGCGACATTCTATAATAGCGACATTCTATAATAGAGACATGCTGTAATAGCGACAGTCTATAATAGCTACATGGTATAATAGCGACATTCTATAATAGGGACATGCTATTATATCGACATTCTATAATAGCGACATGCTATAATAACGACATTTTATAATAGAGACAAGCTATAATAGCGACCCTCTATAATAGCGACATGCTATAATAGCGACATTCTTAAATAGGGACATGCTATGATAGCGACATTCTATAATAGCGACATGCTATAATAGGGATATGCTATAATAGAAACATGCTATAATAGCGACATTCTATAATATGGACATGCTATCGTAGTGACATTCTATACTAGCGACATGCTATAATAGCGACATTCTATAATAGCGACATGCTGTAATAGCGACACTCTATAATAGGTACATACTATAATAGTGACATACTATCATAGTGGCATTGTATAATAGCATCATTCTATAATAGGGGCATGCTATGATTAGGACATTCTATAATAGCGACATGCTATAATAGCGACAGTCTATAATAGCGACATGCTATAATACCGACATTCTATAATAGGGACATGCTATGATAGCGACATTCTATAATAGAGACATGCTATAATAGCGACATTCTATAATAGCGACATGCTATAAAAGCGACATTCTATAATAGCGACATGCTATTATAGCGACATTCTCTACTAGCGACATGCTATAATAGCGACATTCTATAGTAGTGACATGCTATAATAGCGACATTATATAATAGCGACATGCTGTAATAGCAACCCTCTATAATAGGTACATACTATAATAGTGACATACTATAATAGTGGCATTGTATAATAGCAACATTCTATAATAGGGGCATGCTATGATTACGACATTCTATAATAGCGACATGCTATAATAGCGGCAGCCTATAATAGCGACATGCTATAATATCGACATTCTATACTAGCGACATGCTATAATAGCGACATTCTATTATAGCGACATGCTGTAATAGCGACACTCTATAATAGGTACATACTATAATAGTGACATACTATAATAGTGTCATTGTATAATAGCAACATTCTATAATAGGGACATGTCATGATTACGACATTCTATAATAGCGACATGCTATAATAGCGACAGTCTATAATAGCGACATGCTATAATAACGACATTCTATAATAGGGACATTCTATGATAGCGACATTCTATAATAGCGACATGCTATAATAGCGACTTTCTATAATAGAGACCATCTATAATAGCGACATGCTATAATAGCGACATTCTATACTAGCGGCATGCTATAATATCGACCTTCTATATAATAGTGACATGCTATAATAGCGACATTATATAATAGCGACATGCTATAATAGTAACATGCTATAATAGCGACATTCTATAATAGCGACATGCTGTAATAGCGGCACTCTATAATAGGTACATACTATAATAGTGACATACTATAATAGTTGCATTGTATAATAGCGACATGCTATGATAGTGACATACTATGATAGTGGCATGCTATAATAGCGACATTCTTGAAATAGCGACATTCTATAATAGTAGGATGCTATAATATTATGTGTGAAAACCTTATAGTAAATAACCAAGAAGTAGTAGAAGCAGAAGCACAACAACAACACCAATAAGATGATACATAGAATAATATGACGTAGAAAACAGAGAAGAGAAGTAGAACATATTTTATGTCTGCTTGTAATTGTAATTGACACTGGCAAGGTACCACATGATGTTTGATTAGGGATTAATGAAACACAAAATGCAAATATGGAGACCAAATACATTCAATGTTGGATTGAACGATGGCAAGATTGGTATTTCATTTGATGTGTTAAACGAAATAGTAAATTATACACAAAATACACACAAATAATTCATATAAAATTTATGATGCACTTGACAAATAAACAGGCTTGCCACATGCTAAATATGAAGTCTTAAAAAACAGAATATGTGCTGAAATGTGGAGCCATGGCATGCTACCATACATCAAACGTTTTACTATATATATCTATATATATATATATATACATATATATATATATATATAGATATACATATATATATACATATATATATACATATATATATATACATATATGTATTCACATATATATATGTATATACATATACACACACACACACACATATATATATATATATATATATATATATATATATATATATATATATATATATAGAATTTTCACTTATAAAATCGATCATTCACTGAAGACCGGGGTTGTACCAACAAAAACAAGCTTAATTTTAACTTTTCTTTTTATTTTTTCCTCTTCTCTTCTTAAGTGACCTCAGCTATTGCAACGCCACATTGTGTATTGTCGGCAGTTGCACCCCTAATTCAAGACATTTAATTTCCCTGATGATCAGCCAAGAAAATACCTGTTTGGTAGTGAAACACGTTTAGGAAAAACATTTAATTTGAATAAATAATATTTGTGAGTAAATATATTTAATGGTGATCATTGGTGTCCTGAAAGGAATTCTTTGGTAAGCCTTCATAAAATCGCATATATATATATATATATATATATATATATATATATATATATATATATATATATATATATATATATATATATATATATATATGTATTTGTTGCTTGTATAGAATTGACACACTCTTTTAAGAGACGTCTACTGAGTGTGTGTGTATTCTAGATAGTGCCCCTTTGTGTGTCAGTTTTGGAGAAATTACAAGAGCACTTATGCAGATATTTATCAGCATTTAATATTGTGTATGCTCGTACCTAAATAATTCCGTTCATTTATTCTGTATTAAAAAGTTAATTGAACTTTATGCATATATATACATCTTTTTGACTTCATCATATACATATATATATATATAATATAATATATAGATATAAATATATGCATATATATACATATATATATATACATATATATATATATATATATATATATCAATATTGTGTGTGTATTTAGACAGCATTTTTTATATATTTGCAAAAAGTGTAAAAACCAACAGATTTCGTCTGTTTAATTATAACTTTATATATGTATTACAAGTTTGTGTATTATATACACCCGATTAAGCCTATTCTTCCGACTCAGTAATTTACGTGGGTTTGTGATGTGTTAACCATTTTCCGGAGTTCGATTTATAGCTTGCACAAACGTATGGCAATGTTCTGCTTAAACAATTATAGTTGTTTACGCAGACTACATAAAATGTCGGAGATTTCATTACTATAACACGAATAAGTGTTATTGTAAATCACTAATTAAAGTATTTAGGACACAATGCTTAATATTCACAGACTATGTTATGTAATCTATGAAGAAAATTGACAGGATATTTATACATTAACATTTTCTTCATACCGGCAGTACGGCATGCGATAAAATATAATTTATTGGCTTTACGTATTCATTATTATTTTTTGTATCAGTGTTTTTTTTTATTGAAGTGAATTGTACACGTGTTGTGAATTTAAAAAAAACACACCCATTGTGGATATAAAGTTATAAAGTACTGTTATTAGCATTGCATGTTTTCCATTTCCGTGTACTGCATACTATTGATAATGGGTGTAAAAAATACATG
>OY744526.1:140524007-140531507 GCA_963556195.1 Sepiola atlantica
TAGAACTTTTGCCCAAGATTCATAAACCAGACAACTGTAGTCCTGAGCATCACAAACTTGACAATTCAAATAATATGAGTACCTTCGACGAGCCGGATCGTTTGGTACAGTACTCAGAGGTTTTCCCATCACCCCCGCCTATGCCACCAATCTCTCCGCCTCCAAAACCGCAATCTCCGGTCACCCCGAACAACGAGGATTCTCACAGTCCGTCACAGTCTACTTATAGTTACTCACCCGATTATACGTTCGACAACACGCCCGTGCATCGGTCGACTGATTTCCCACCGATCGACCGTCGGTCGACGGCAAGTACGAACTCTAAGAAAGAAGCATCGTTAGGCAGGGGAGGAACGGACAGCGTTGTGCCGCTTAGCATCACCATCGCCGTCGGTTGCTCACTGCTCTTCTTAAACATTCTCATCTTCGCTGGAGTGTACTACCAGCGGGAGCGAATCAAGAAGTCGAGGCGAGAGAAAGATGAAATGGAAGAGATGAAACACTCTCGCAAGATGGAAAAGGAGTCGAACAAAATACACAGTATGTCCGGGGGCGGAAGCATTGGAAGTGGTATAAGCGGGGCGAGTATAGGAGGTCCCGAGACAGTTAGCCTAATGTCAACACCGCCAACCCAGTCATCGCCCACCCGAGGAGGTCAGCATAACAATCCTTTACTCAACTCCAGCAAACAGAGCCAGGGCAAAATACCCTCTTCTCAGGCGTATTCGTATAGCGCTTTGCCAACCACGTCTTCGTCGCCTTTACATAGGCCATCCAACTCTCCGACGGACCATCCTGTGAAAGCTAATTCCCCATCCAGAAAGATTATTACGAATGCGATCAAGACGAAAGACCAAATGGAACTTTCGAAAAAGTCACATCGATCGTCAGGAATAGAACAAGCGAACAATGCCATCACCATCGTTTGAGTTGTAACGACTTTTTCATATAAAAACGTTCAAGTCGAACAAATACCAATATCATCATTAATAATAAAGAAAGATACATGGTTATGACACTCTTTTCTACAAAAACCAAAAAGAACGGAAAATAAAACACAATAGATTTTTTTATGAATCGAATTAAACATATTACTGATCATGGTAAAAACAGTAAACCATTGAAGCGCCTCGTCGGTACACACCTCGTTAAACAACACTGAACGTCCCAATAAGTATATCTCATATAATGGGGTTATTATGAGGTGGTTCATTTCTCTTACTGTGCTGACAACAATCAACATTCAATTCATAAATAAAACTAAAAACGAAATGAGTGAAGGTTTCAAAAAGAATCTGGGAGGATGAATTAAGATATAATGTACAGAAAAAAACGAATATACAGAATACACACATATATATATATATATATATATATATATATATATATATATTATACTGTTTTTGTTTGACGAAACAACACTGAGAAGTGAAGAATGGGGAAAAGCATGGAGGATTCTATTAATGCCTTAAAATGAAATCGTGTACAAAGCGTGGTCTAGTAGAGCCAGTTAGGCGTATATCTCCCTGTGAAGGTACCTGTTGAATTTTTCTTATTTCAAAACTTTACAACGGATAACAAACGGAATTTTGAGAACTGGAGTTGGTAAAAGGCAACAGTAACACATATGGTTTGAAGCAAACAGCGTTTTTTTTTTATAACTAGAACACATATAAAACTAACATAACAACACTGAATAAATACCTTCATTTCCTAATAAAGATAAATAATTTTTGTAAGGCCCTAAAAGACATTAATTTTTTTGCTTGGTAAATTATATGCTGCGTTATAAAGACAGGGCCATTTCAAAGCATTTAATTTGTATACAAATTTATCGACATGCAATTTAATTCATAAAATAAGTCACCATGACATATTTTGTAAGTAAATAATTTAATTCTTAACCATCAACATTACCATAATACGGATACGATAAATACACACACACACACATATATATATATATATATATATATATATATATATATATATATATATATATATATATATATATATATATATTTTAACTAATTAAAATACTTTAAAATTGATTCTCCATCAAATAAACTATATCAAATAAGTGTTATACATTAGGAATAAAATACACTTATAATAGCATTAGTATGCATACAGTAAGATATAAATACCCACTTACCTGTATAATATTGCGAAATGAAATAATTCATGCGATTCTAAACCACAATGTGTTAATTTACCATAGTGTTCAGTCCCCTACTAATCAGATGTTTTACTTTGCTTTGCTCAGAGTTGTTTTCTTAACAAAAAAAAATCAGCTATTTTTTTTTCAGTCGAAGCACCCTATCCTTAAATAAGTTCATCGTACGGATTTTGCGTTCTCACGGATGAATGTAAAACTAACAGTTAGTTATTCCTTAAAATATAAAAGTGTATATATATATATATATATATATATATATATATATATATACATATATATATACACCATCGCTTCTCTTAATATTGCTTAATATGTCACGTTTAATTCTAACATTTCTTTGGTCATAATTTCCAGCCATACATGAGGTTTTCTGCTTATTTTGTACTTGATAAAAATAGAAAAAAATATATAAAAATGCCAGTGAAAAAGCATTGCAAATATTTGTCGTGTGTTGATTTTGTTTATTTTTTAACAAATAATTAAAAAAAAAATATTTGAAAAATATTATTTCTTCACCCCCTACAACCTGTTCTGTCATCGACGAAACGTGATGTGAACGAAAATACATAAAACGAACTGATTTGTTTTGCAATGAATTTTAAAAAAAAATGTAAAAAATGTTTCAGAAAAAAAATTGATTATTATGGTTAAAATACCTTGAACCACAAACTATTTTGTTTTATTTTTTTCTAAACGAAAATAAAACAAACAATCATTAAATAAAGAGTAAAATGTGTTTTATCAAAGAAAAACAATGCCATTGAGGCAGCTGTGGGAATCAATCGTGGAGAGGTTGGCACTCGTTGCATAATTTGTTGGATTGTTGGGCCTAGAAAAACTATTATTTTTTCTATGTGGCGCAGTAAACTGTGATTAAAGATATCATTTAAATTGTTAAATAAGAAATGTGAATGTCCCCTGCGAGAATTTCAAATGAACAACTTGTATATAAAATATTGCATAATTTTCCATGAATTATTTCACATACAAAATTGAGAAAAATATCCAATAAAAAGGCGATACAAGGACAGAGAGAAGCACTTCATGTTTAAAAGAAAAATTAAAAAAAAAAAAAAAAATATATATATATATATATATACATATATATATATATATATAAAATTGATCGAATAACGGATTAACAAATCGAATGTCAACGACAGAGACACACGAAGAAGCGTTACAATATGTATGCATATGATCATCTTCCACATATGATATCAGTCTTAAAAAGTGTTGACATCTATTATACATGTTATTATACACACACAGAACGACGGCTCTGAATCACTGTTTATTTCTGGAGTCTAAACTCGCATTCAAGACCTATACTGTTATAAAAAAGAAACGGCAATTTCCAACGTTGTATATACATATATGAAACTGTTTATGAGACACGATGTTGCACAGCTTGAGAAAAAAACACATAAAAAAAGACGAACGCAAGAAATATACGACACCATTTTTTTAATGTATCATCATCAAAACGACCACCACCAACGACAGACTGACTCTAACAAAACGTCTCCATTGTTTTTAAATGAATTTTTGAATTTTTGTGCTTTTCGATTGATACTTTGAAATGTTTTCAAAACATGCATAACACCGGAGCATTGTTGTTCATAATTGAAAACCTCATTTATCCAACCGAGTCTTTAAAATAGAATTCAACACTGAGTTTCTACTGACAACATTAATTAAAATTAAAAATGTGTTAATATAAGCTAACTAAAATACATATCTAAACAATAAACGATCATTGCTTGTGTAGGGTTGATACATTTTTGGGTGAATGATCTTTAGCTATGAAAGGATTATTTACTCATCTGTATCAGAATTAAATCATCTATGAAGTAATTTCTATATACATTTTGACACGCGTGAAAAAAATTGACAATAATAAGGTAATGTAATACAACATAATTGATAATATTGATTTAATATATACAAACATTAGCCCGTTATCGACATAATACACTTACATCGCTTTACAGGAAAACTATTTTTACATTAAAATATGAAAGATTTATAACTGCAAAATACTTTTCTTTTATGTTTGATTGAATCTTGAAACTATGTTTTTTTATAAATCCGAGTACAGTTATTCAATAAAATTCCGGAAGTAACAACACAAGCGAAAGACAAAAATACTTATTTATCAAAGACACAAAAGTGAATGATATCTTCTAAAATGTTGTATACTAAGGCTCAATGTATTATTATATGTTGACTTATTAAATAAGTAAACGTCGATAATGATGAAGATAATGTCATTAATAACAAGAACAATGAAATCAAGAAAGGATAGTGAATACATTATGATGTGCTTTTAAATGTATCATTGCTTAATACAGTTACATTTGCGAACAAACAAAGAATCGTGCTTTCAAGTTCAGCATATTGGTTCAATAAAACATCGAATTTTTTTATCGGGAAAGAGTTCAGTTGATCAAAAATGCGCAGGGCATATATAAGGAAGTAAAGTAAATATATGTATAAATATAAATATATATATATATATATATACATATATATATATGCATATATGTATATATATATATATATATATATAAATGTGTATATGTATATATATGTATACACACATATGTATATATATATATATATATATATATGTGCGTGTGTAATTATATATCTACATACACGTACATATATAAATATGTAGGTATACATATATAATTCAATATATTTGCTAATATATATACATAAATACGCATATATATATATATATATATATATATATATATATATACATACATATGTATATACATATCAATTAGGTTCCATAAACACACACACATGTCCATATACATACATTTAGATTTAATTCAATTCAATGACAATTAATTTGGCAAAACCTTTTTCAAATAGCTAATTTTAGTTGTCATGTGGGAAAATTTACACAGAAGAGGATACTGTGGCTGTTATCATGTCCACTTTCGCCTTGATTTACTGTGTAGTTGGCGAATATTCTACATCCCATGGAAGTCTATTGCTAGCTTCATGGATCCATATAAAGAAAGCGACCCCCGGTTTTATTGAAGTCGACGGTTAAACAGTGTATTGTTACGTCATCCCAGACGTCTTTCTGGTTCGAATAAATTACATATCATAACATAGCTATGTAGCCATAAATAGATTTATATATATATGCTGGGTATTATTAGGAACGCATAACAATGTCTACTTATATCAGGAATAACATATTAAAATTGTAATATTAAGTCTATACATATTTATACTTAAATAGATCGAAATATATAGGTACAAACGTATACATTCGCGAACACACCCAATATGTTACTATAACATATCAAGTCAATAGTGGTCTTTGTCTAAACGTTCGGGGTTTTAAAATACATCGGAATATATATATATATATATATATATATATATATATATATATATATATATATATATATAAATATTTGTTAATCCGTATATGTATATGTATATATATATATACATATATATACATGTATATATACATATATATATATATATATTTATATATATATATATATATATACACGCACATATATACACACACACACACACACATATATATATATATATATATATATTTATGTGTGTGTGTGGATGTGTGTGTAATTACCTTTGTTATTATAACTTAAAAGAATAATGTTAATAATATTATATTTATTTGCATAATTTGTTATTAATTATTTGTTTACTATAACTGATCTACTGATTGTTCACCATTGCGTTATTTTAGAATGTTTTCGTTTCTACTTACGTTATACACTCATGCTTACCTTTATACATACGTTATATACATATGTTTACGTTTATATCTAAACCGCTTTGTATCTTTCATTCTGATAGGTCGGCATTATTCTTCAAAAGGTTATACCAAAGTTATGTTTTTATAGGTCTGCATTATTCTTCAAAAGGTTATACCAAAGTTATGTTCTTATAGGTCTGCATTATTCTTCAAAAGGTTATACCAAAGTTATGTTCTTATAGGTCTGCATTATTCTTCAAAAGGTTATACCAAAGTTATGTTCTTATAGGTCTGCATTATTCTTCAAAAGGTTATACCAAAGTTATGTTTTTATAGGTCTGCATTATTCTTCAAAAGGTTATAGCAAAGTCATGTTTATAATATTAGCTTCTTTTTTCTAGGTTAAAAGCGGTAAAACATAGTGTGTAATACGAAACCGTACACAGTTCAAAGAGAATAAAATGAACTATTTAAACTCTGAGGAAATGTTTGTCTGCCCGTATTTAAAACATGAACTATTTCATGAAAATTATAAACGAGTGTGTGTTGCAGCACGATTTTAAATATGCGTAACTTATTCATACTTGTCATTATAATGAACACTACATGATCCAATTTTATATTGAATACTGTCATCCGAAAAGATAAAATAGAAAAATGATTACACTTGGTGTTTGTTTAAATATTTAAAACTAAGGAATTACTGACCTTCTCTGACAATTTCTTACGAATTATTAATCATCGTTTCAGTTTGGAAAATATACTTAAACAATATGCGTACTAAATTAGGATTAATATCATTTTCCTTGGAAAAAACTTTATAACGACAGATTAGCAAATAGTAGTGCATACACGTTGTATAAGTAAACATGTGTAACGATTTCTAGGAGAAATATCAGGAAATACTCGCTTCAATGACTGTAATGCTCGTTCAGTTCGTGCAAGAGGAGACATTAAAATACTATCGTTCAGCTATTTGGCAGAGAAATCTGTACAGAACAGAAGTATATATTAAATATATTTTCAATGTAAAACATATCATTTAATGAATAAAGTAATATGAAAAGAACATTGTATATCACTTGATACGCAAGATCAGATAAGCTCGCAGTATATATATATATATATATATATTTATATGTATATATATATATATATATATGTAAATATATATATGTATACATATATATATGTATATATATATATATATATATATATATATATATATATATATATATATATATATATATATATATATATATATATGCACAGGTATTGCATATACATTTCTGATTGTAAAATTTAAGAAAACAATTGTATACAACATATTAACGCATACACCAAGTGAGGATGCATAAATACACCTACAAGCATATATGAACAAGTTTGCATTACCTACAAGACACAATTTCGAGTGTCCCCGAGCTCTTATTACAAGGGTGTGTCAGGACAATCAGATATAAATATACATCCCCCTACAATTAAAACCTAACGAAACATTCAAAATAGCATTGTAATCGAAGCCCAAATATAATCAGCTCGACGCGACTAGACACAT
>OY744526.1:140534007-140539007 GCA_963556195.1 Sepiola atlantica
ATATATATATATATATATATATATATATATATATATATATATATATATATATATATGACACAAACCATTTATATTTAGGCACTATATAGCATTACCGGCAACTATAACTACGCGTACAACATTACCAGCCGTGCATACATTTTATTTATATATAGTATAACTATATAGTCATAACATTACTATGAGTCTTTTGAACGCATGGGGTTCCGATGGCATATGTGTACGGCTTTAGAAGAGAACTGTTACGATTTTTCTCAAATCTGTATGGACTTAATAGAAATAGAGATATTACTAGTTTTTAATAGAAAGAGAGATATTACTAGTTTCCCGATGGGGTGTTGCGTATTATTTTACACTAAAATCGTTAGAAGAGCTCTATAATCACTTTATCTATTTCATATTTCTCTGACTCGTGTCAAATTATATAGTGTATAATTATATTAGTGAACATGCAATAGATACCAAACGAGAAACCACTACAGTGATTAATAATTTGAAAATAAGTAAATGAAATGTATTCAAATATATTATTATGGCAGTTATATTTTTCAATTTTCATCTGAGATACCTGCTGATATTCAAACATTCAAAATATGTTGTCATAACACAACTCCAAATCTACAGACGGCAAGCAAAAGATACGTTGAGTCTACGTATCACACATTTTGATCACACTTTATTTACCGTATAAACGAATTTTATCAATCGTAATCTAGATTAAAGTAAAATAGTGTTTTGATTATCACTGATTAATTAACACAAAGGAAAACAGGAGATCAATGGACAGGCGTATTTTTAGCTTGGTAAAAAATGGTATCAGAGGATAGTATATAAAAACGAAATCACAGCAGGAAAAGATCGAAGATACCAAATATATTTCGAAAACAATAAATGACAATCAGTATTTTAGGTCGGTGTATAACATACTTAGTGTATCATTATATGTATGTTACTTCAATTTTTAAAAACTTTTTGTTTTGTTTGAAAAGATAAAATACGCCCTAACCCGTTTATTGATATTTTTTTTTTATCTAATATAAAAATAAAATATAACATCAGAATGATTTTCTCAAACGAATGAGATGTTTTTTCGAAAATAAATCGAATTCACAAAAACACATTTTTCCGTAAAGACACATCTTTATAAACGAAATTTTGAATAAGGAGGAACGGGAAAAAAATTCATTTAAAAGTGTGAAAAACTTAAAAGAAACAAAAAAACAATTACCCACAATCCACTGCTGCTTTTAAACGATCATGGGGAATTTGTTATACACACAAACTGAAAGTTATCGTTTCTATATAAAAATATATATATATGTTAAATAAAAAAAGAAAAATATGATTACAAATGTGTTTTAAATATTAAAGAAAAAGGAGTAAACAGAAAATGAATACAAACATATTAAACATCTACTAAATACCAATTTGTATTTGGGATATTCAATTTCAAAATGAAAATTATTTCCCTGAAAAACAATGTTTTTTTAACCAAACATACTTTGCGATGTTAACATTTCTTCGTTTTTATTTTAATTTTTTGATGAGTTATTTTGAATTATTTTGAAATAAAATACAAGGTTTGTCTTCAAATGAATCAACCAATAACAAAATATCATCTAGTTCTCGTTACCGGTAAATTCATTTTTAGACACAGTGTACTTGAATTATTTTTTTTAGTCAGCACAGTATGTTCTTATATATATATATATTTTATTTTTTTTATTGACAATATAATATATATATATATATATATATATATATATATATATATATATATGTGTGTGTATGTACATATATACATATATATATATATATATATATATATATATATATATATGTAGATATATACACATATATATATATATACATATACATATATATGTATGTGTATATATATGTATGTGTATATATATACATACACATATATATATACATATACATATATAGGTATGTATATATATATATATATATATATATATACATATACATATATGCATATATGTATATGTATATATATATGTATATATATATATATATATATATATATATATATATATACAAAAAAAAGATGACAGATAACAGAACTAACGATATTGGGAATTATTCTCTTTTTGTGTTTTTTTTATTTTTATTTTTTTTTCAATTAAAATAATATATCACGTTTGTCGAAAACACTTTGAAAAGATAACATTATTGAAAAAAAACAACTAAAATACAATGTTTTAGGACAAAAACATTACTCTTCATTTTTTCTGAAATGGTAGCTGATTTCTTTGAAATAAGTGTTTCTTAAGAAAATAAAATAAATTGATAAAAAAAAATGTCTTGTCTTTATACATTTATCTTGTGTTTACGTTGTCTATTTACAAATGACTCAATAGAGCTTGTGTTGTGTTATATATTGGGTGTACCTGATGATGAGAACACGCGTTGTAGTTACGTTACTTCCAACAACTAACCCACTTTCCTCTCACCTCTTCAAGCCTTTACGAACTTTATACAGAATGTCTTCATTTTATATACCGAAAAAGTTGCCCCCTATATTTTCTGTGCACGGAAACTATTTAAGCTATAATAACTATTCTTTGGATATTGCAATTAAAGTGTAAATCGACCACTAGGTTAGAAATAGTGCAAAGCCTTCACCAAAAGTATGCATTTCAGTATAGATAAACAAAATAAATATATATATATATATATATATATATATATATATCGGTTGGTGTAATAATTTCCTAACTCGTACTTTCACTATTTACTTACCTAACGCCTACACCTTGGCTGCTTTTACCATCATCATCTACATTAGCGTGTATAGCCTGATGTTACATAACAATCTAACATCACTTACAAGTTGGTTTAACACAAGTAAATCTTTAATAAAAAAACTATGCCATATTGTAAATATAAGCGATCAGACACTTTACTCAATGTGACGTACTTGATGATACTAAGAGATACATATTAAGTCATACGGAATTACCTGTATTATATTTTATAAAATATCTAACAAGCAGTGATAACCAACAACCAAGACATTGTCGACTGCACAGGTAGGTAACCTTTTTTGACATCATGTTGTTGTTGTTGTTGATGTTCCGCCCCAGAGCTGACCCAGTTCCCGAAATATCGAAAATGACGAATGCTTACTTTTCTCCTGAGATGAACTAAACATGGTTGAAACGTCGTAGTTAATTTTTTATGCTTTTGTCACGTTGCATTCATTTGATCACACGTAACGATTTAGTATCTGTCAAAAAGATCGACTTAATTGGAATGAGAATTGAAGGGGCACATCACGGAAAGAGGAATTAGATTACAATAATAGTTTCATTATAAAATGAATAATATATTTTTGAAAACAAATCAAACTGATGTTACAAACAGAATAATGCAAGTCGTTATGCGGAATTAACGCCTCGAATTGTGACGGCGAATTTACATTATTACTCGTCGTGCTAATAACATTAATTAACAGAGCAGTATTGAACACAATCACCTGATCCCCCAACATCACTGCCTTTACTGCTCTGGTTTATCTTGTGTTACCTCTTTGTTTTCTTCATAAAAAAATATTTTATTTCGTTTATATACGAAATAAAACGATCATTCGCATTGGCCGGCAGAAAATAAAAACATATTTGATACGTGAAATTTCATGATTTGTCTGCTCGTCCATTATTCTCACACCTATAATTCTCTTTCAGAATTGGACGCATCTTCATTGGATCCGACTAACGTGTATAATTCGCCTTATGTCGGGAGAATATAGTTTAGCTGTTACAAATTGTAGGTGTCGTTTAGCTTTCAAACATTGGCTTTCAGCAGTCTCATCTCTACAAAACAGTCGATTTGACTATTGCAACCTTATGGGCAATCTCGCAGCATCTCAGATTTTATAATGACAAACAAATCATTCGCTCTTTTCATTAAATTACAATTTAAATATTCTACTAATACTAGATGTATGAATAGTGTAGGGATTGTTTTCCGTTCACTCTGCTCCAAACTAGGTACATCTGAATTCCATAGAGACTTTCTCATAAAGTTGCCAACTTTTCAAGAGTAGAAGGCGAAACGCAATATTACACTGACGCGTAAGACTCGTACAACAAATTCGCTAAACAATGTCCGTAAGTTCAGTCAAGTAAAATAAGACACAATGTAAAAACAATTGAACATTAGGATAGTGTTAAGTTTGGAATTCAAATTTCAGTGTTATTAGTCTTATATATAAAGAAGAAAGCCATCAGACATTCCTATGCCATTACATTCACTAAAACGTCGCATTCGAGATAATTACTTCTGGTCGGTATATGAATTAAAGAACACATACCAATGCTAGAGATGTTTACACCATTATATATCTTTACTCCGTTATATAAGAAGTTTCAATGTAAGAATATATATATACATATATATATATATATATATATACATATATTTATTTATATATTACTACATATATATATATATTTATACATACATATATATATACATATATATATATATACATATATATATATATATATATATATATATATATATATATGCATACTCTACCGTTTAACACATGAGCACCGCGAAATTGTTCGCCGCGTCGAGCGATTGACACGACAGATTGTGAGAAGAGACGGTTCCGTGTTCCTCAATGCATATATACACACAGACGCATATATATATATATATATATATATATATATATATATATATATATATATATATATATATGTGTGTGTGTGTGTGTGTGTGTGTGTGTGTGTATATATACATAGATATATACATACACACATATATATATACATATAAATATATACACACACACACACACACACACACACACACATATATATATATATATATATATATATATATATATATATATATATATATATATATATATATATATATATATATATGGATTTGAGGATAAGCGAATCTTCAAAGTAACAAAAATATAAACTCAAACACATATGGATATTCTACCAAGATATTTC
>OY744526.1:140541507-140601507 GCA_963556195.1 Sepiola atlantica
GAGGTGTGTAAGTATTTCAATTTCTATTGCTGACTTCAAAAATATTTCAGGATATTCTAATATATTTTAATATTCTAGTTTTCTAATATAGAGGAAGGTACTATGTTGTAGGGATCTCTAAAAACTACTAGTTGTATGTGTTTCACTGTACGTATTGTTTACACTACCGTTTGCATATTTCACCATCATTAGCTGTGTAAGATTAAGCTATTTAACGTCAGCGACTCTCTGAGAAACATTACAGGATCGCGTATATACATATCTAACACGCATAAATGTGGTTAGTTTGCTATTCCCAATGTAAAAAACCTTATGCTCTCTCACAAAACTGATGATTTAATAAGCTTACACAGACAATTATACGTGCGTTTCTTAGTATATAGTTCATCCAAACGTGTATTTCTTAGTGTATACCTCGTACACACGTACGATTTTTTGTATATACCTTATTCAACCTTTCATTTCTTAGTATATACCTCATACAAACGTACCCTTCTAGTTTATACCTCATACAAACGTACATTTCTTAGGGTATACCTCATACAACCGTATGTTTCTTAATGTATACTTCATACAACCGTATATTGCTTAGTATATACCGCATAGAATTCACCAAAATGGAAGCCAAGGTGAGCGAAAATTTCCACGTAGTTGATAAGAAATTAAGTTATATTTATTTTTGGTAATACTCCAGATGAAGCGCCTATTTTCTGTGACTGCTCGGCTGCAACGATCGGGCAGGTCGCGGAAGCTGCTGAGACTAACACGAGGCTGAAGCAGAGCTGACCAATCAGGTTGCTGCCAATCAGCTTATAGCAAGCAGCCGACAATAATTGGAAGAAACCGCTGATCAAAACAATGATAAATTTTCAGCAATTCTGTCAGGCCGATAAAATGTCTGCGGAAGATCTGCACAGAACATATGTGCCGCAACCGTCGGCGACTCGGAGGCCCAGTGCATACGGTGTAAATAGACGAGTATCTAATCAACTGCCGAAAAAAAAACAATGTTGGTCGTGTTCTCCAGCCGTTCTGGGTCTTGCGACCCCGCAGAGAAGAGGGTTTCCTGGTGACAGTGCCTAACAGGAATACCGAAACCCTCCTTCCAATAATCAAGCAGTTCGTGGTACCTTGGGCCACGGTAGTATTCTATTGTTGGAGGGCGTACAACAGGTTAAGAGATGACGGGTATCAGCACCCTACGGTGAATCATTGCGAGAACTTTGTCGACCCGACAACGAGGGCTTGCACCAATCACGTCGAGAGAATGTGGAAGGAGTGCGGGACGAGCAGAACGCTCGTAAACGGTTATCTGCGCGAAGTCATGTGCAGTCAGAGATTTCGAAAGGACCCCTACATATCTTTTTTATATATTAATTAAAAAATGCATTAATTTTGTTTTTTTTATATAAAAATGAAGCATTGTAGAGTTAACAAGAATTTTTTTTTTAATATTGTTTATATATTACGAAAAAGACCCCTACATACCGTGTTTACAAAATCACTATAACTCGAAGAAAAAATATTTTTTTTTGTAATTAGCGATATTATTATTGAATAAAGCATAGTTTAATCAATATTTTCACTTAAAAAATAATATAATTGCAAAAAATATTTCATGTGATTTTAATGATTAGAGTTTCTGGGAAAATAAAAAATACGACATAATTATATTTCCCTTTCATAAATGAACGTGGCATCATCAGCTCAAGAATTTTTTTTTCAATGAACAAATTGTCAGTGTAGTCATTGACTTTAATTTACTTTTTCATACTTAAAATAAAAAATACACTTTATTTTATAAAGAATCAATGTAATTTATCGTTACAACACGTTAAGAATAAATCGAGTAACTAAAGTTTTAAATCATGTAAAAAAATGATAAAATTAACGCAGTTCGTAACGTAAAATAATTTTTAACAATTAAAAAAAGTTTTATTTCAAATTCTTAAAAAAACATTAGTAAACAGACGTCATAAATAATTAAAAACTAATTCCAAGTTAAATATGAACCTTTTTAGTAAAACATATAATAAGATGTTACTTGCGTACACTCACAAATATTTTAATATTATTTCCCTTTTTATTATAACGAAATAAGGGTAGTTAAATGTGTTTGTAGCGTTAGAAGAATAAAGAAATTAATGGATAATAATTTTTCTATTCTATAAACTATTACAAAACCATTTTTATATATAAAGTTAAAAATGATAAATTATGACATTTTTGTCTTCTATATGTTTTGCATAACGATAGTCAAGTGGAAAACAAAGTTGTTTGCCGGTTATATGACGCCGGATTTTACTAATTTATGACTTTTGGGGATAATTTTCCTAATTTTTAGTAAAATGTGGGATTTTTTTTTTAATTCAGTATCTTATGACTTTAATTTAATAATTATCTTTGAAATAGTTCCCAAAAACTTATATTTATCTTTCATGGGAGTTTTACAAGTAATTTTCTCAAAGTTCAAAATTCACTGAATTTTTGGGTTTTGCAGCCGCCGTGATTACATATTTCATAATAATGTATTGTTCACACGTAAATATGCAGGGTTTTTTTTCGTTTAGAGATTACGTGTAGGCTTTTATCTTTCAAACACAATCAAAGTTCACACGGAAACTAATTAAATAATTAATGATAAGCCCTTTTAATAAGCATAGTCCGCACAAGAGGCGGCCATTTTTGCACATTAATTATATATATATAAAAAAAGGAAAAAAATACATAAAAAGATAATTATTATATATATATATATATATATATATATAATTATTATCTTTTTATTTATTTATTTTTTAAAATTTATTTATTAATTATTCATTATTATTATTATTATAATTATTTATTTATTTTTTTTATTTATTTATTTATTTATTTTAATTATTTTTTTCGTAAATGTTTCTTTATCTATGTGAGATAAACACTATCCCTGTGACAGGATCACAGGTAAACTAAGCCTGGGCCTGGTGTTGCCACAAACACCAAACCATGATAAATGTCTATAAATACAAATAAAGATATGAGTGTCATGATAGGCAGGTGCTCCCTCGATGGCCAACATGAGGGACCCGGTCCGCATCCTGTGAATGTTGGCTCCTTTAATTTCAGGAACAAGAACACGGACAAAAAAGGTAGGTAACTGTTGTGGGGTACAAATCACCCCTATTGAAGAACTAATGGATGCAACCATCTATAATAAATGCCATGGTTGCAAAGACTCAAACAGAGGACATTCCTATTCATGTTTTACCGCATGGTAGGAATCCGGTCATCTCCTACCACATTTAGTGGCGTTACTGTACTGCTATGAATAAATACATTGTATATTTTAACCTGTCACAATTTGTGGTTGTTATCTTTGTGACCCCTAGCACGGGTCTACAACAGTAGCCCATCAAATTTCAAATATGATAAGGACACTGACCAAACACCAGAATTCAAGAATGAAAATAACAGACCAAAAAGCCATAGAAAAAAATGGACCACAAAAGAGAACAGACTGGTAATGGAATGCTACTACAAAAGCCGCTACCCCACAGAAAGAAGATATCGGAAACGAATGAAAGATCTATGGTACATTTCTACTGACTACCATACAACGACACAAAGGATAGCAGATCAAGCAAGACATATACTCAAGAGAGGGTTGTTCTCGGATATGCAATTGACGGAAATTAAACAAAAGATAAATGGCGTGACAGATCAAGACCCACTACTAAACGAACACTCCCAAGAAGAAGACGGGAAAAACATAAACACAGAAACTGAAGAAGGCGAAAACGACGAAACTATAGAAGTATCTGAGGAAGAAGCAAGAGAAGTGGAAAACATCAAACGATTAATGTCCGAGAACAAAACAAAAAGTCCATCCCTAAGGAACGAAGAATGGAAGAAATTAAAAGTGTAAACAGAGAAAGTAAACAGAGTACTCACGTACATCCTAACAGACACTATCACAGATCTTAACAACTGTATATATGCGGGGGCAAAATCAATAAGTATGAAACTAAAAAGGGGAAAAAAACTGACCAATAGAATGGACAGACGAAATCTGGATGGGAGATCAGACTGGAACCCCAGATCACCAAACTTCAAAAAGAAGCTAAAACCGTGAATAGGATGAAAGTAAAAAGTAAACGATGGAAGAGCAGAAATCTGAATCGCAAGGAAAGACTAAATAAGAAACACGAAGAACTAAAAAAAAGATAGCAGCAAAAGAAGGACGATTTAGACGATACAGATACAAATTGGAACAGGACCTTTGAAAACAATGAAAGCCAGTTTTACAAAAACATAAACGGAGAAAGAACAACAACAGGACAACCGGTCCCGACACAAAAAAAACATTTCTGGAGCAAGATATGGTAAAATGCTGAAGATCATGACAAACATGCTAAATGGTTGAAAGACATGACATATAAACTTCTAGAAATTAAAGAAGGAACGGAAACAGAAATTAATTAAGAAACTATTAACACAACACTAAAGAAAATGGCAAACTGGAAAGCACCACGTCACGATGGAATACATGCGTACTGGTTCAAAAAATTAACGACCCTACATGTAAGGCTACACAGAAACTGAGAGTGTGTATCCATAAAACAGACGTACCAGAGTGGATGCCCAAAGGAAGGACAACGCTTATACAAAAAGACGCCAAGAAAGGAACGACCCCAAGCAATTACAGACCAATAACCTGTTTACCGACAATGTGGAAAATCCTTACGGCACAACTTAGAGAGCAAATTTACCATTACCTGAACAGTCGTGGACTAATTCCCGAGGAACAAAAAGGATGTCAGAGAGGGAAAAGAGGGACGCATGATCTGTTATACATAGATCAAAAGATCCTGAACGAAGTTAAAAGCAAGAAAAAGAACATATCTATGGCATGGATTGACTACAAAAAAGCGTACGACAGAATCCCTCAAGCATGGATAATTGAATGTTTAAAAATGTACAAGATACCCGACATGATTATTAATCTCATCAAGAAATCAATGGAAACCAGAAGATTAGAACTGACAGCTGGGGGACAATACTTGACGGAGATAAACATACAGAGAGGCATTTTCCAAGGAGACTCCCTATTACCACTACTGTTTATCATAGCCATGATGCCACTCAACTACATACTCAATAAATGTGATGCCGGATAGAAGTTCACAGGCAGAGAACCACGAATAAACAATCTCATGCACATGGACGACCTGAAGCTATTTGCAAAAAAACAAAAAGGAACTGGAAAAGCTGATAAATACGACCAGAATCTTCAGTTAGGACATTCAAATGGAATTCGGAATGGAAAAGTGTGCATTGCTAGAGATTAAATAGGGAAAGTTGGAGACGACTGAGGGCATGAAACTACCCAACCAAGAGCAGACAAGGGCGCTAGATGAACAAGACAGCTATAAATATTTGGGAGTTTTGGAAGCAGACACAAGCAAATCAACAATAATGAAAGAGAAGATTGGAAAAGAATACCTGATAAGAACAAGAAAGCTCTTAGAAACAAAGTTATATAGCAGAAACCTAATCAAAGGAATAAATACCAGGGAAGTATCACTAATAAGATATTCTGGACTATTCATAAACTGGACTAAGCAAGAACTCAGGCACCTTGATCAGGGGACTAGAGAATTAATGACTATGCACAATGCACTACATCCAAAAGACGATACAGACAGACTCTACGTGAAGAGAAACGAAAGGGGAAGAGGACTGGTAAGTATAGAAGAATGTGTGGACGACACTAAAAAGAGCTGAAGAAATACATAAACCAGAACACAAAAAGGCTGATCACCCCAGCAAGATATACCGTCCCAACGAACAACGCAGGAAACATCGAAACTTTACACAAACAGACAAGAAAAGAAAAATGGGAAGAAAAACAACTACATGGGCGTTTCATAAGACTACCAAGAGAAGAAACCAACGTAAATAGATGTGCATGGCTAAGAAAAGGAAACTTGAACAGAGGACAAACTACATTAAAGCTAACATAGATACAACCCAGGAAAACAATAAATGCAGACTGTGTGGACAAAGAGACGAAACAGTAAATCATATAATAAGTGAATGTAACAAACTTGCTCAAAAAGAATACAAGAACAGACATGATTGTGTTGGGAAAGTAATACACAGGGAACTGTGCAAACAATTGAATTTCGAATATGCAGACAAATGGTACAAACATAAACCAGAAACAGTACTGGAAAACGAACAACACACAATCGTCTGGGATATGGGTATACAAACAGATAAACTCATACAAGAAAAGTGACATGATGTTATTATAATGGACAAAAAGGAAACATCTTGTAAAATCGTAGACTTTGCCGTTCCAGCACATCACAGAGTGAAGATCAAAGACACAGTAAATACACAGAACTAGCCAGAGAACTGAAAGGAATATGGAGCATGAAGAAAGTTAGTATAATACCAATAATCGTAAGAGCACTAGGAACAATCCCTAAACACCTTGAGAAAAGACTGAGATAAATTGGAATCAAAGGGACTATCGAAACCATACAAAGGACGGCAATGATCAAAACAGCTGCAATCTTAAGGAAAATCATCGAATGCGGAAACTAACACACATAAGCTACAAAGGCTAACCAGTCACAAGGAATTTATAACGGCGAAAACAAGACCACACAAAGAACACCACAACAAGAGCCAAGGAACAGAAACTGCAAAAAACAGCACTTCATAACCCCCCCCCCATAAATTACACCGGCTTCAGCTATCACTACACAAAAATGAACCAAGAAACAGAAATTACAAGAAACACTATAAGCTCCTTTCCTCTCTCCCCCCAACAAAAAACATTTTTTAAACTAAAAAGAATTTAAGAATTTTTTTTTTAAATAAGGACAGAGAAAAGGAAACTATTAAGGAAGAAAAGGAAAAAAATCTAAAAATTTAAAAAGAATTAAACGTTTTTTTCTTTTTTATATTATTTTATTTCTTTAATTTTTTTTTAATTTAATTTTTTTGTAAATTTTTTAATTTTTTTTATTTCTTTATTTTTATTTTTGTTTTATTTCTTTATTTCTTTTTTTAAACAGGTGCCGGCTTAGGCTGACACCAGACACATTATTTGTAGAGGGTCGAGGAGGATGAGAAGACCGAGGAGGGACAGCACAAACCAGACTCCACTGGAAAAGTGCAGAAAATGCTGGGACCTTCTGGAGGCTTATTGCTACCCAAATTCCACAGAAGACCAATTGTCCTTACTAGCGATAAATCACTAATAAGAGGCTGTTGCGATACAGCATCGTTATCGAAAAGAGGTGAAGCATACTGGAAATCTGTGGAGACTTGTTGTCACTCAGACTCCAGGAAATACCACTGGTTGTTCTCGGTGAGAAATCACTGACGATGATCTGTGTGAGAACTCCTAGTGAGTACAAATAATAATAATAACATGATAATAAGGATAATAGTAATAACAGTATTATTTTTAAAGTTAAATTATTACAAATCGAATCGATAAGGTATGGATTGGATATGACTCCAACACAATATATTCGGCTATAAGGAAAACAATAATAATAGTAATTACAATATAGAAATAATTACCCTTGCATGTACAACTATTTATATACTGTCAATAATGGTGGACTATGCCAGAATAACTTTTAGTAAGAAAACAAACAAGTCAGAGAGATAATTGACAGAGGTGTTCATCAATGAGATTACCTTAATGGTGGAAGTACGCCGACGTTTTACTCATATGAAAATATCCTAAACGCAATTTGTTACAGCAAAATGCAAAAGTCAAAGGTATCACACATGAAACAAGAAACAGTTTTACAAAGTTGAGCATACACCTTACAAATACAACTGAATAAGTGCATTTAGAAGTCTAATTTCGAATGAGATATTTTTAAAATTTAGCTGGGAGTTACTTAGAAAACATGTGTAGTTTTAAAAATGACTAATTCTTAAATTATTGTTTCTTCACAGTTATAATCTTGTTAATTGAGAGTTAAAAATCAGTTTCTCAACAACGTAATCCGATGTAGTAAGGTCTAGAAACCGTCAATTACAACCCGCCAGTAATTGTAGCTGTTTTCCCGATACCAGAAAGGTGCAATTACTAGTCATACTGTAGTGTCGAAAGCGTCAAAGAAAGGGGGTTGCCGGCCAATGCCCACTTGTTAATGGGAGTATATTTAAATAGGTGCTTAAGGAAATACACGGAAATAGACGGCCAGACTAATTTATCTCAAACACGAAAATCAGTCAGAGCCTATTAGGAATCATGAAGGCGGAGGGGGCTGGAGTAAGCGAAGGGGTTTGCGCTCTGATATGGTAGCTGGGTGCGAGACCCAAAAGAGAGTTAATGAGGAGACAGAAAGATGTTAAACTCATACCCATCTGGTGAGACAATAAGTTAATGTGAAAGTGACCTGACCTAGTTTTAATCTTAGTATTCTCAAGAATTTCAAAACACAAGAGAAACACAAATTCATAAGTGCACGATTTATTCAAGATTAGTTTAACCCGGCAGAATCGACTGGTCAATATTTGCCCACTTATTATTATTATATTATTAACGAAAAGATAGTAAATTTAATAGTTGTGACCATCACCATATTGTTCTATTGTTAAATGTTTTTCGGACATATATTTTCTAGCTATATCATTTCGATTAAGAAAAGCATTTACATGATGCAAGAAGAGGGGGTCTAATTAAGTTTTCTTACTCGGTACATGTGCACAAATCTCCTATCTTACATAGATCAAAAGTGGTGCATAGTTATCTACGCATAGACACAGACGCACACCCTCATATATGCGCGTGTGTGTGTATATTTATACACACCATATTTGTATTCGTCAAAATATATGCGAACATATTCCTAGGCCAGCGCTGTTTTGTGCACCACACGAAACATTAAATAAATATCAAATGATAGGAAAAGTTGTTTCTAGAATAGTTATTCAAATTGTTATTACATTTCAATACATGATTTCAATTTTCGAAAATTTCGATTATTTAAGAAGACATTGAAATTGAGGTTTACTGTTCAGTGTTTATTCATTTCCACGAGTCGTGATAAAATGTAAGTCAGCCGCGAAATAGTTGTATTTTGAAATGGGATGTGGTGCTTCTAGGATCCTCAGTAAAAAAAAAACATCTGCAAAACTTGATTAATATTTAATGTCTATTGTAAACATTTCACAAAAATCAGATGTATGTGAATTTTCCCATTGTCGTTATTCCGTATGAAATGTCATATATCACACAGTACTTAAATGTATTGCAACCAGTTGTGTTTATAGGTTAATACGTTTGGGAGTGTATCTTTTACATACAACTATACAAACGTTACTCTGTATTTCGATCTGATTTCATCTCTTTCTGTCTCTAACTATCTCTTACTCATATATATATATATATATATATATATATATATATATATATATATATATATATATATATATATATATATATGTGTATGTGTGTGTTGGGGGTGTTGGTGCATAGCGCGAATGCGAACAAATATATTATACAAATCCAATTTTCAAAGACAACTCTGAAATGGTGCCACTTAATCATTCATTTCTTAGAAACACTATTAACTGACGCTTTTATTTATATCTGAGCAAATTACTTCATCTTAATATAAGATACGTTATAAACCCTGCATTAGGAATTTAATTGAATTAGTCTTCAGCACTAGTGCTTACTAAAACACAACATTTCTGTGTTTTTATCATTATACCATCAGCCATTTTAACTAATTAAAATACATCTCCCATATCTTGATGCCCAGATGTTTCTATTGGATTTTAATTCAAATGATAGTCTTAAAGTGTTATGCGATTCAGTACGTTAGCATACTCAGCCGGACTAATTATTATATGTACATTATTTAGGTGTTTACCTGGGTTTAAATATATGAAATGGGAGTTTGTCCTGAGGAAAACAAGCAACTTTTTAAAATCCGCCTCAAAACGATAAATACATATACCATTCGGCTAAAATAAGCCGGCACACACTTGAGGAAATTCCTGAGTAGATTATAATATGTCATGATATTAAATAAACGCATACAGACGTACACTTATTCTAGCAGGTTTAAATCTTCTGGAAGCAAAGGCCAAATGCTTCTATCTTTTATCAGGAAATGATAATGTAGAAAATAACCACTTAACACAGTATTGTTTAACTTGGCAAGCACATACAGGTTGGGTTAAGTTCATAATAGACGAAATCTTTGCATCATGTTACAGATCTTTGGCTCGATACATCCTGTCCATCGAGTACAACCCATCTCCACGAGAAACGTTTAGCCACAGATAATTCACACATCCTGCAAATCGGCGGCAATAAAAAATACACTTAGCGTAAACTTGTGATTTATCCAGAAAAAACATTGCGTTCTGTCTCGCTGCGTCTGGGTGATGCACCTTTTATTCCGTTAGATTGAAGCTTTTAGTGAAATCAATGATCTAATAAGTGACAGACGATGTTGTGATTTAATATTTGTAAAGCTGAATTCGTCGATCGTTTTCTATAATGTATTAAGCTCCCTGTAAAACATTTAGAGTCTGTTGAACCTGAAAACAGACAGCAGATTATATTTACAAACATACTGTCCATACAAGATCAGTAAATACAAACGCTCTCATACCGAAACCGACAGTTATAAAACTGTAAACACCATTGTGTATGTTTATACTGTCATACGGATGTGAATATTTATTGTAATGTTTAACGTAAGAACATTGATCACAGGACAATGTTTGTGAACTTTTGTCTCTGCACCATCTTTGAATATACCAAGCGATTCTGGAAATATTGTGCTGGTTGAGGTTTGACAATTATTAATTGTAATTTGGAAGTTCAAAAACACAAGGCTCAATTAATCAGTCTAACCTACACTTTTATTGAAACAACCCATTCTATGTATTACAAGTGTTCTTTCTTCCCAAACATTTGTGTATATCCAATTATTCATCCATATTTTTACACAATATAATAGGTACGTGAAAAGCCTACGATAATACGCGCTTTGTATTCGTTGGCATATGTTTAAGCTAAAAAACGCAGCGTTTAAACAAAACTGCTATATCTAGGGGATTGTGTAATCTCCGTATAAAAAAATACCATTAACAAAATGCAATACTTTAATATTAGTATTTTTGCTAACGGGCAACGCCGAATTTTGCATAAGGTATGGAATATAAAAACACACACACATAAACGTGTATTGTTACAGAAAATGCGCTCTTTACTTTGTTATTTCGATGAAATTAAGCGCATGATTACGTTACGAGATACCTTATTTAATTTTGTATTATTACAATGTTTATCCCGGACGGCGCTGAAGTGTTTCTCTATTATACAATATTGCATCAAAACTCAATGAATATATAGCTCCTGAGAAAAACACATGTTTAACACAACCACTCTATCTAAAGTATTGAGCATTTGTATAAAATAAGGCATTTACATAAGGTAATGCCCTATAATTAGTATTATTTCAACTGGGCCACAGCTAGTCTCTTGTCACGTATACGACTCTATTACAAAACACATAGAATCTATCGCTTGTGAAAAACGACACATTTTTCATACACTGGTTCTATCTAAAGTGTGTACCCGTTTTAGATTATCATATACCACAAACCTATGTAATAGTGGATCATCATTTTCTATTTATACCGGCCGATACTGTGCGTTGCGTCTTGTATACTACACACACTTTAGTTATTATTTACGAGCAACATGTATATCTAAGGTATTTAGCTGTTTTAAATTAGCATATACCCCTTAACTAATGATAACCTGTATTATGAATATGATTTTGTCAGACAAGGAAGATTATATTGCGTCGTTAGGACACTATATAAATAAACAGATCTATGGTATTGCTCTTCAGAAATGCGAAGTTCAAACACAGTTGTTCTATCAACGGGATTTATCACTTTTGAATTAACATTTATCACTAAACTAATCGTATTCTGTTAAAACAACAGTTTCGCTAGAAAAAACGTGTCTTTTCTGATGCCACACTTTATATATTTTTGTTTCAATTAAGAGTAACTCTAGTATACTGCTGGATTCCGTTACTGTTACGCTTAACCTTGCCAATCTTAGCTACAACACGCTGTTTCAGGATTTTAAATTACACACTTGAAACCTTTTCGATGTATGTAAAACTTACAGATTATTCTTTTGCAAGCGTGTTGCCTTTTGAGTTAGCCATTTTCGACAACTTTCCACTTTACTAAAACACATTCTGTGTTGTTTTATCCGACCATTACAACTTTACCTCTACCTAGGTTTTTACCTTACTTATTTTTTTCGTGTTTCTATTCCTATGAGATTTGACACAGTATTGGTAGAAGCTTTACTAACCTCATAGTACTGATCAATATTATTTACTAATACAATTGGCAAGACTTAATTATTTTTGCGGTAACAGTTTTAAGTAGTTTCTCTATTGATACATTTTAGGTTCGTGCCAGCTCTTACCTTCTTGTCTAATAATCTGTAACTATCAATATATTCTTTTTTATCTCGTGTTATATCGAATACATCTGAGGAAACAACCTAATTACGATTTGTTACACTTGTTTCGCTTTCAGAGTGTCTTGTTGTTTCTTTCTTTAAAATTGATCTACATGAATTTTATTTATCTCCACAAGCTGGTTAAAGTTTCACTCTCAATTTTCCTTTTTATTCTTCAATTTCAATAGCAAATACGCAGTCATTTATTCTAATCACCCGGGCTTTCCGCGCTTATGTTAATCCTGATAATTAAAACAGGCCTTGCTTATTCCAGTGCTGGTGCATTTGCTGTTCATGACATCTCACATAACATGCCATACCTATTCTATTTAAGGCTTTAGCCAAATTAGTTTCAGTTTAGGTGTTAGTTTTTCGAATGTTTCGCTGAATGCCGACTTGGGGAGTCTCGTTGTCTCCCATGCCGTGTGTACCACCAATACTTATTATTCCGGACCTCTTACGTCGTTTTCAGTTTTATAATTCTGACTAGTATTATTCGAATAATATAAATAAACATTTTGTGTAAGGTTTTCTTTCCTTGGTATTTTTATTAACATACACTCTATTGAAGAGTAGCTAACCAAAGCTGGTCATTATATTTATTTAAACCCCACCGGATGGCAATTAGTATTTACAGACGCCGTTGCATTCCGGTAGGTATTGATTGAAAGAGTTTTCTTCACATTCTACAATTCATTTGACTCCTTTCCACGGAAATTTACCACCCGGACAATCTGCATATATTCTTCACGGAACTTTTCTTTTCATTCACTGCGTGTTTTTAACAAAAATTCCTTTAATAATGATTTTCATATTTTTCAAATATTTGAACTTTGTTTTTTTCGAAAGCCAACTTATCCATCTGTATTTCTCCTCTGATGATAAGATTTCGATCTTTGAAATACTTTGGCTTAAGGAAAGAATAATAAACACTAGTTTATTACTGTATACACCTTGTATTGAACAATTGAAATTTGAAATAAATTTGGACAATCGTCGCATATTTATCACTCTTTTTTCTTCTATCTCTACAATTGCTCTATCTCGTATATTGAGCTAATCCTCTTCACAATAGGTTCGATCTACTAAAGTTTTTACTTTGGTTTACATTTGATCCTATATATATATATATATATATATATATATATATATATATATATATATATATATATATATATATATACTTTTTATTTTGACTAGTGCTAATAAAGCAACAATAGGCATCATTTACATTGTATAACCTATCGTTATATTTCTTATATTTGTAAGTGTGTCTACTGGCGAAAATACATCTTCACCCTAACGTCAACTGACCTCGTATCAGAACGACGGATGTCGGTTAAATACCATCATACCATAATAGAGAAACATTTGGGGTTCATCCAAAATCTTCTAACTGCTAAATGACGGCATTTGGTTCGCATCAATTGAAGTTAACGAAATGATATTCTATGAAAAGTGTTCACTTTGATCGTGATGAAATGTTTCCAAGTAATAAAACCTGGTCTGAGGCTGAAAGGCCATCACGTTCGCTGAATGATGGGTGTTGACTGGTTATGAAACGCTGGCTCTACTTCAGTCAGCAAATTTGCATAAACAAGGATGCGTTTGGCATATGTTAAAATGGCTTTGATTTCTCGACGTACGGCTCAGTGTTAGACTAATTGCTATGTGGCTCGATAGTTTCAGCAGATTCTTTTCATTTTATAAGTTTGAAACGATAACAACCACCGATTAACGGCAACAGATATGCATGGCTGTGGCGTTTTTTTTATGTATAATACATAATGCATAACCGTACAAAATGGCCGTTAGTCAATATCATGTATTTTTAAGAATCGTACATCTATATATCGACACTTCTATGATCACTGTTATTGTGGATGTGAATGTGTCTGTTCTATGCTTACACATTCCGTTTCATCTTCTATTACGTTAATGTTTCGTGAAATGTAAATGAAATAACGGAAAATCAAAAGAGGATGTAAGTATCTTATTAAAATATGAGATACTTACGAATGTTGATCTAGCAATAAGCGTGTAGATTCTTCGGAAACTTATAAGACATTTGTTCGAATAGCAATACTTTCTAGTTTTTACATATTTATAAAATATTGATTAACAAAATATAACATTAAATTTGAGTTTAAATCGAGGAATGGCAGGTTAGACACGTTAGTAGCAAGTTAATATTATCTTACGCTCGTATGTATGCTTATATTGGCTACTTTATTCGGTTATGCTTATTATTGTCAGTATTACTACACCTTCGTTAAACGTAAGTGCCTCATGTCTGTAGTAATAATGCATTTTTGATTGCTTCATTTTCGGGAGTAGTAACCTCAGATCTATCTGCCTTTGGTCCTGCCTCTCTCTCTCTCATATATATATATATATATATATATAATGTGTATCTAGATAATATGTATATGATTCACTTTACGGTGTAACCGGAGTCTAATTGTGTTAATTTTATCCGAATATGTAAACTCATTGTGCCCCGCACAACTATGGATGATGTCACTTAATGAGCTTTCACTCTGTAAAAGATCTTCTAATAATTCAATAGCGTGGGACACACGTATATATATATATATATATATATATATATATATATATATATATATATATATATATTCAATATTTTGCTCTTCATATGGGACATCGATCCGTGTTGTATCTGCATGAGATATGACAGTACACTTCTATATTTCATATAGATGTATTGTGACATTCTTTGCCCTTTCTGCGTTAGAATGTTATATACCACATTTTTAGATCTGCAGAATAGGACATCTAAAACCTAGCTTTAATTTCTATTCTCATTAAAGCTTATCAGGCATTCGGACTGTGGTATTTTGTGAACGTTTTAATGCAGCCTTTGTAGAAACACGTTCTATTCGTTACTGAGATTATAGTGTTAGTCCTGTTTGTACAGCCTACTTCAAGATATACGCTGAAAAATGCGATTAGCATAGTATAGTGTATCATACGTATTACGGTTAATTATTTTCAAATCACCTATGATACAGTCGGATGCCGGTGTTTTTGTCATGCATTTCTAAGGTTATTATAAACCGAAGAATATTTTTATTGTTTAACTTTTCTGTTCCTTCAGGTAAGCTTGAAAAATATTTACTCATATTAATATAAGTCCCACTCTATTTTTGTATATATCATCCATATAAGAATGTATTTAGTTACTTCTTAATTTTATTGCATTTTTGTTAAGTACATACTCTTGAGAAAGTATGTGATTATTTTTAGAAAGGTGTACAATGGTAGCTATTTCTTCAAATATATCTTCTTACTTTAAGGAACCTTCAAAGTTGCATTACGTTTTTTTTATAATCGTCCTATAAAAATTATCAAAGTGTTTAATTACAGATTTAGCTTCCCAATGAGTTCTTATACTTGTTATGTTTTAATATTTGCATGATGCTTTCGGTTTTCGTTAATTTTCTCTACATTTTCATTTTTGTATTTTAGTGAAAAAAACTTCCATATTGTTTGACTTTTCTTCAACAGTTACAGCGTTTTCTTTTTAGAATGTTAATACAACTTCAAATGTTTTCTTTTTTATGCAACTTTTACAATATTTTAAAATTCTTGTAATGTGTGTAGTTCGTGTCCACTGCTACAGCACTAACAATACAATAACTTTTTTACATGTAAATAACAGAAAATATTTCTCTACCGCGTTGGCTTTCATTTTAGTCGTATTTTTGTGTTAGTTATTGTTGAAAGATCAACTACATACAAGTGCTTATTGCATATTTTTTGTATTTGTAATTGATCCATTATTTAATGTGTATAATGTATTGCACTTCCTTAAATTAAGCTTAATTCAATTAAATCATTTTGACTCGTTTTTTCTCCTTTGCCGAGTTTGTCGAACTCGTCATATCCATTCGTATTTTGTAAGCGGTGTAGATATTTTATACTCTTTTTTTCTTTTGCTGACATGATTTTCGATATTTGCGCGAAGAACAACATTCCAATAGGGTGTATATTGCCTCTCATGATCTAACTTAATGATTGGAAATATCTTCCTGCTTTGATGGCTATGCAATAGAAGATACTTTTGCCTTCCATGCTATAGAAGATACGTTTCTTTATAGTCCTAATTACAGGTAGACACCTGCAATAAAATATAATTAGATTTACTCCTCTCGTTTCCATGGCGTGTGTTTTAGTTATTTCACTGACAGAAAAAATCGTAGCCATGTATTAACTAATTCGGGATTATTATTGAAATCCTATCAGTGATGCCGTTGTTGTGGCAAGTCAACACTCGTATTTGATAAAAGATTGCATGCCTCTTTTTCAAACTGTTCTTCGCATTAGACATCTTTAATTACCAGTTAAATGAATCAAACTCTATATGTTGTTTACAATGCATACTGTTAGTGACATATTCACTAAAATTACAGAAATGTTGAAGAATACGCCAGAGATAACACTACCACAATCTAGTTTTAGTGAAACTTGGAATGAAAATTGCAATAATATGAAAATATTTACGAATAAATTAACTTAAATTGGCTAATACACTTTGTAGATTAACATAGACTCCGATAATATGTCTTTAGCTTGTCGATAGATATAAAAAAATGTTGTATATTGCGATGAACTGTAGCACATTCTAACGAATGGAAAAAACAAGGGATATTGCCGAAGAGTTTAGAATTGAAACACCCTTATTTAAATGACTGTATCATTAATATGTGGAATAATAATAAAAAAAATGTTTAATCTCGCGATGAGCCCTAATGTATCCTTAGAAACGGAATAAATCAAGGAATATTGTCGAAGACTTAAGAAAGTATGCGTTCTTATGTAAATGCATTTATCATAAAATAAATATGTAGAATGGCAAAAAATAATGAATAAGAAAAGAATTGACGTGACGAGCATGGTAAAGAAGCACCATATTCAAATGGAAGAACATAATATTTTTTTTAATATGAATACCCAAAATAAACCAAAATACAGACATATACCTATGTTGGAAAAACACAAGAGCTGAAGAAATGAAAAAGTCAACGAAGAAAATAAAATAATTAATACTTAGAAAGTAATGATATTTGGCCACGTTTATAGGAACATGAGAAAGGAGAGTTGGAATGGCATAGATGAAGGTACATTTGTGATGCTTTATTTCTATGTTTTTTAGTGTTGCAGACATGACGGCTGCTGTAAAGATGCCGACCAGGGAACGATTCCTTTTTTATTTTTGTTGACATTTTTGTATCATTTATGTTGGAAAAACTCAATGCCAGTGTTTATGCCATCTTTTTTTGTAATTGCTCCATTATTTAATACTAGTATATTTTATAACTTATTTTTCTTTATTGCTATTTCGTTATCTTTTTATGTATTTCATTGTTGTTTCATTTTTATTTATTTATTTATTTGATTTATTGTATTGTATTCCTGGACTAAGGGTTGATGTTATTGTTAATGAATGCCATTTTTTCCCTGACAAAACTACATTAACCACGTGGGGGGAAAAGTGTTTTTCCTATTTTCCTACAGTAAAACAAGTCGACATTTTGTTTTGAGTAAAGTGTAGTATATGTTCTGATGCTGAACTTATCTGTCCCCGGTCACTGAAGACAGACGTACTTCTAAACTGAGTCTATGGGTGTTCCCATGCAAAGTGCTTGTTTTGTCGCTCTGGATTTTCTTAACATAAAACACACACCTTATATTTAACCCTGCCATCGTGGTGAGGCAGGTACATAGGAGCAAGTCTGCATCGAACATACATGTGTAATGCCCCCAGTAACAGCAGCTTTTCGGTGGTGTACGTGTCCAGCGTTCTAAATGAATGGATGCAAATCACATTAACTTTCGTGTCTTCATTTCAGAAGATGTCATAGGTTTATAATGGACAAGAAAAAAATTATTGAAATTGACGTTTAACGGTTCCTATCAATTAACAGTCGATGCGAGCAATCTATTGCTTAGTTAATCTTCCTGATTAATGTCAACGTTAAAAGTTATTAAAACACATGTCGTTTATTGACGCTATCATTAACCCTAATTCCCAGTGGCGATACGAAAAAGAATTTGGTGTAAATGAACCGTTAAAATTATATGTTTCATAAATGATGTAAGAATACGGAACTTATTTCATTTTAATTTAATAAATAATGAAAATACAATAAAATTTAATTTTAATTAAAAAATGTATAGTTATTTCATATATTCTACTTTATTTAATTTCATAATTTTATTTGCAGTGAAAAGGGTGGTGAATCGTTGGTTAAATAAAAGGAGCAATTTCTTAACCAATGGAAATCAAAGGAGATAATACATAGAGTGAATGTGGTATTGTGGGGTTTACTGAAGTGAAATTGTAAAAGATGGGGGACAAGTCTTGCACGAGTGGATCCGAATGAGTTTAGTTAAGATTACGATATAAAGGGTTATCACCGACCCTTCTCCTACACTGTTTGACCCTTTTTAACTTTTTTGTTTACTTTAAGGTGGCAACCTGTCCCAATTTTTATTTCTGATTTGTTTTAGTTGTGGATTGATGATATTGATAATTTTTGTTATTCGGACAACATTTATCATCTTAGATATTATCATCACAACCTTTACGGCGACTGTAGCGTCAGGCCTTATTCAGGTGAATCTCCTCGAACTCATGAATATTACTGCCGAACTCGGGAATCTGGACGGAATTTTGAACGGACACTTTGTTCCGTCAAGCATGACTGGGATAAGACTTTAGTAATCGGAACACCCGTATTGAGTATTGACTATTACTGAAAACTGAATTTAACTTAGTAATAAATCCATGGACCAGTGGTGCAGTACAAAGATTAATTAGTTCTAAGTGATAGTCACCTGAATGTTGAAAATGCAATCCTCGGTGGAGGCGATACGAAAGAATTGCGAATTACAGAAGACTTCTCCCAGTTAATCGTGGCAAGTCACCACTCATTTGATGAAGGAGTGTATACGCACTTTCCTACTTTCATGCTCATTTGACATACGTAATTACCAATATACACACAGTTACAATAAACCCATATCTATATGTTGTTTACGATGCATACTTAATGTGAAATATTCACTAAAATTAAAGAGGTGTTATAGTGTGTATATTTGTCGATACTATACAATCAACATAAGTCATACTACTAATTGTTCCTCGAACACTTCATGGGTTGCGTTCTTCATTTTAAATTAATTGTCGTAAGATAAAAACTCTTTGAAATGTAAGCGCCTTAGACAGTGAGTGCATTTCATAATAAGAATATAAGTATACTGTTCGTAATTCGTTACATATGTATAAATATTTTATCTAAATATTCACAAGAACACTGCACTTTTTAATTCAATGAAAAATAAAATAAAATATACTAATGTTTTTATTATTTCATTTGTAATCAAATTCTATATTTTTATGTTGCTGTGTTTTAATTTTGCAACTACAATTCAGAGCGCATACCTTTTTTCTACTTTTACGAAGCTATATTCTGCAGATCCCGATAGCAATGTGGTTCTCATCACGTCATCCTTAACAGTCGACCGCCTCATCTAGTCATGTCTTAAACAGCGACCGCCAAACGGCGCAGCCGGCATAGCTTCTTTAGACGATGAAACGCTAGGTGGGATTTCCTCAACCGAGCTGCTAATCTGATAACGAAATGCGGAAGCACACGAAAAATAAAGATAACTATCAAGTTGATTTATGATAGAGATCTCTAACTGCCTATATCTGATTTATAAATCAATGCTGTTGTTTCATTTCCACTTAAATAATACGAACTTATTTAAGCCAAGATTTATTAGATTTTAGGACGATACATGAAAACAAAAACAAACCCATTATCACCGTTAATTGTTTTAAATCCTCAGTGTATAACTTATACACCATTCTTATGTACAACATGCCGTAATATCGTTTACTACGTGCATAGCACATGTCTTACTTCTAATAAATAGGACAAAGCGGATGTCTAAGGTGACTTATTTGCTGTGAATAGTTATATCCTACATAACTGCATAACTTGTTTTTAATTATGTTCTAATTGATTTTACTATATAATTGTCGTTGATATTAATTCATAGCTTCTATCCATATACTAATTTGTATCAAAATATTACGGTGTCAGGTGCAATCTACCGTGTATGTAGGTGTACTATTATATTGGCTCCCCATAACAAAGTGATTAGCATACTGGTTGTTTACTAATGTCTTACAGAATATCAAGGTAAGAATATACTCAAAATTAAAGATTAATGATGTTGAATGATGTTATATTGTAAGATGAAGGTTTTTGACTTAGTTTGAATATGTATGCAGACGGTTACTTATTGTGACTGTTTATGATAGAAAATCAGCTAACATTAATTTGCAGACGACCGGTTTGTAATCTTCCGGGAAGCAGACACGCTATAATATAGTTCAAACAGGGAAATCTGTGTTTGTAAAAAAATCATCATTTGATTCTACGTTGCAAGTGGTGGTAGCAAATGAGGCAATGACTGTTTTACAAGGAGGAACATTAGAGTGAAGCTTAGTAGATAATGTGTAATGGATAAACTGGAGAGAGGCAAGCCAGGCCTGACCTTAAAAAAAAACAGAAGAAATCACCGCAACTAAATTTCAAAATTTAATTTGAACTCTGTCTATGCAAAGCAGTGTGCTCGTTACGGTATGAAGATAGATCAGAAATATCCAATAAAAAATATGTCCAATCCATTCTTTTATTATTCTCTGCTATGTTGCTAGTAATTGAATACAAAATGGTTTCCATTCTTCATACACTGAAACACATGATAACGTTTTTTGTTTTATTACATGTTTATTTTTATTTCAAGTAGGATCATCTCCAGTCCGACAATTTGCATATACCAGGCGTTTGGCGGATGTTAGAATGTCTTTGATGTTTCACTTTAGAACTTAGCGGTGGCCTAATTGCTCTGCGGATGGATGGGTTCCATCGGTTTATGCAGATTCACAAAGAGTATAGTATAAAATACGCATTAACTTTACAGATAAAAAAACAAGAAAGAGATGTTTGTTTTGTGAAAACATGATGAAGCAAACATTTGATTAAAATGTGTTTGAACTAATCGAAAATATCTGGGTTTTTTTTTACAGAAAACAAAGTCCTGTTCGGCATATATAAGCCTCGTTCGGAATATTAATGCATTTCGAAATACATAGGCCTGTTTAGGAATGTATGAAATATGTTCTACATTATATATTATTCATTCAAATGTTTTATTGAATCCAAATATTTATTTTACTAATATATTTCGTTGTATACGTTACTTAATTGGATTTCAGGCAAAGTAAATTTCGTATATTTATTTCCATTTTGATTGTCGGTCTGAGGTGTTTGTCCTTGGTAGTCTGAAGAGGTAAACTTTCCCAGGCCTTGCCTCCCGTCTTTAAAGGGCAGTAAGTTTATAGATTACCGCCTGAGGCGCCCTGACCGAGTAATCTTGCTACCAGAAAAGGATACATTTTTCTTCAGTTTATTTTGGGACTTCGAAGGATTTCATTGTTCCGGAAGACTAGACCAAGAACTACTACAAATTGGATTATACCTCTTACAGGAATTTAATATACCGTGAGTTGCATAAATCATATAAAATTGCACCACCGAATAAAATTATAGATATAAATTTGGAGGCTAAAACACTACTTAAATATATGACTCTAACTAACCATGCAGAAATAGTAACGCCAGGTACACCTAGATTTTCTCTAAAAGACCATAAGACTAACTTTCAACAAAACCCATCAATAAGGTTAATTTGCCCATCAAAATCTGACTTAGGCATAATCAGTAAAAAAATTCTTGATACCGTCATTCCGACAATCAGAAATAAAATTTTCTTTTCGTTGTGGCAATCTTCAGATAGCGTAATTGAATGGTTTATGAATCTTAAAGATAAACATAGATTAAGTTTTATAACTTTTGACATAGACAACTATTACCAATCTATTACCCCAATTCTCTTAAATAAAGCCCTAAATTTAGCGAAAAATAATTCAGAACTTACTGATCAGGAAATTAAACTGATCACCTTAGTCAGAAGATCTATTCTCCAATTCGAAGGCAAATTATGGACCAGAAAGGACACCCCCAACGAGTTCGATATTACTATGGGAGCTTCTGATTCTGCTCAGGTAACGGATCTAGTAGGTTTAATCCTCTTAAATGAAATGAAACATAGGTTTAAAATATAAGAGGGGACCTATATAGAGACAATGCCCTATTTGTCTCCGATGAAAGACCTAGAAGATATAGCAAAACAATTGAAGAATTACATGATTTTTTCAGAAATTTCGGCCTTTCCATAACTGTTGATCCGGAGAGAAAAAATTCTTACTTCCTTGATATCACCCTTAACCTCAATGACGGATCATATAGCCCTTTCCATAAACCCAATCTAACTCTTTTCTATGTACATAAACTATCTAACCACCCGAAAGCTATAATTAATTCAATAGTACCGTCTGTTTCCAATAGAATAGCTAAGCTTTCTGCCAATAAAAACATTTTCAACCAAAACGCACAATTTTATAACAATGCATTGCTCAACTCTGGATATTCTAAAAAAATAACTTATAACCAAAACAAAGAGAATGATAGAACTGTAAATATTATTACACACAATATGACAACTTGCAATAGGAGCCGAACTAAAAGAAATGTAAATAAACAAAGACCTCTAAGGCACTCTATAATACCTGATGAAAATCACCAACATGTAGATAGCCTTACACCTACTGCACGTAAACGCCTTAGAAGGAAAAATAATATTTGGTTTAACCCACCTTTCAATAATAACGTTTAAACCGATATCCCGAAGGAATTCTTTAAAATATTGGAAAACTCTTTTAAATACCCACATAAATATAGCTCCATACTTAATAAGAATTCAACTAAAATGTCATACTCTACTATGCCAAATATAGCCCAAACAATAATCTCAGCAAATAGCAAAAAAATAAAACATATCCAATCTAATTCTAATTATTCCAATCCTATAAATACATGCAACTGCAGGCGCACCAGTGATTGCCCACTGGACAATAGATGCACATATTCTGATATTGTATATGCTTGTACTGTAACTGAACAAGATAATTCTATAATGAATCCTAGAGACCGCATAAATACAGCCCCTGATCAAATTCCCAATTGAGTACTACAACTAATTTGCACCATAACTGTAGACCTAGAAATTCTAATATCCATCTTCTACCTCAGCAAACCGGTAATGAGTTCCCAAATGGAACGATAACAATAATATACAATCAATCAACCAACCTAATCCACATCATGAAAATACAGTAAATAGAAATAGACCTGTGAATAGGAATATAAATGGCGCGGGAATAAGGGTAAATCCTAGGGTACACACATATATTGGGGCCACAGCAAATTTAATTAAATCCCGCATCTCCATGCATCATTACTCCTTCAATAACGATGTCGGTAACAACAAAACCTCCCTGACCACTTTAGTTAAAAATTTAAGATCAAATAATAGTCCACACAATATAAAATGGTCTATCTTAAAAAAATCAAACTCCTACAGCCAAGGCTCCAGATCTTGTGGTCTATGCAACTCTGAAGCTGTAATGATAGCTACTGCACCTAAACATTTAAATCTGATAAATTCTAGAAGTGAATTAGTCTCCAAATGTCGACATGGAAGGACATTCAAATATGCTATATGGAAACCACCACCAGTCTTGCCGTAGCTGTTTGGGCGAGCAATGAAACCGGGGGTGTCAAGTTTTCGAGATGGGTCCTTTTTAATTTTTAATCTTTTTTGCCTAAAGGATTTAGACCCTGAGGTTGTAAAGGTTTATACACCTAAATTTTCAGTTTCTAAATATATACACCTAAATTTTCAGTTTCTAAATATATTTACAATATCTTTACCATATTTTTACAAGCATTTAATTGGGAAATATTAAACCTTAAATATATTTACAACTTCTTTATTAGGAAAAATTAAACCCTAATTTGGATTGGACTTCTTGATTGGACAAACCAAACCTTAAATTAAACTTCCTAATCTGATAAAATGAAATCTTAAATTAAACTATTAAATTATCAAGTTCTAATTATTTTGATAACTTCGTAATTGGGAAAATTAAATCTTAATTGGGAAAAATTAAACCTTATGGCATGTTGAACTTTTTAATTAGGGAATGTTAAGCCTTGAGTTGGAATTCCTGGGCTGATAGGATTGAATCTTAAATTAAACTATTAATAATTTCTAACCTGATAAAATTAAATCTTAAATTAAACTATAATATTATTGGAATTTAATAACTTCGTAATTTTTAATTTCATACATATTCTAGATTACTTGATAGGGCTAGATTTGTGAAATCGGTTGTTACTGTAAGCTAGATTTTAAGTAATAATTTTGGATGTGTACGTGATCACATGAGCTGACCTATATTTACTAACTCCCTTCTCTCTTTCTTTTAACTTCTTAGCTCCTTCCCCTTTGACATAGAATATGCTCACTCGACTCAGACAGGGAAGATCTAATCTGGGTGGGGTGGATGGCGGGGTTGTATGTTGCTTTCTTTATTGAGCCCGTCAAACAGGAAATAACACAGAAATAATTTCAGATCCCTTAAAGTCATTCTGAGATGTAGGCAATTTAATATCGCCTTCTATTCGTTGGGGATTTGTCATGTCTGGTTGAATTGCAGGGGAGAGAAGATTATTTTTTTCGCTCTGCTGGCAAGATGTGATGGGGATTCAGTCTTATTTTGCTCAATTCGGATTTAACGGGTTTTCTAATTAAACAACGAACTTTGATTTGACTTGGGTTGCACATGTCGGGATTTCGGAACTTTTATTGGACTTTTTGTATTATTTTGATTGATTTATTTATCATTAACATTGAATATGGACACATTTCGCGACTGGATAACTTTGCCGGCCCCTTCAATTTCACGTATATGGACTGCTGTTTGTAACCTGGAGTAATGTCTTTCCTGATTATGCTTCTCAACTTGTATGACCTGGATGGACTGTATGGATTCAACAAAAAGTATGTTTTTGGATTGATATGTTTGATGTTATGTATTTTTATGTATTTGTGTATATAATTTTATATATTTTCAAAGCGTAATTGTATTACCTGTAGTAGTATAACTGCGGTAATGGTCCTCTGAAGAGAAGAATTATCTTTGAAAACTCATGAGCTAAGGACTTAAGGATACTTTGCTTGAACTTTGAATTCTAATAACATTTGATTGACACCTTATTTTATTTCTTCATTTTATATTATAATATTAATGCTCTATCCAATATATTGAGCTTCAGTTTTTTATCCGGATGTTTCACTAATTATAAAATATTAGTTGACGCTTATATCTTTTGTTGGATTGCTTCATATATATATTTATATATATATATATATATATATATATATATATATATATATATATATATATATATATACATGTATATATGCATATATATAAGTATGCATATACATATACACGTATATATATGTATATATATATGTATATATGCACATATATAAATATAAGTATACATATACATACATATACGTATGTATATGTATATATGTATATATAGGTGTATATATGTGTATGTATATATATATATATATGTATATATATATGGGTGTACACATGTATATGGGTGTATATATTTATATATATATGTATACATATGTATACGTATATGTGTGTGTATATATGTATGCATATATATACGTGCATATATATGTACATTGATGTATATATGTATATATTTATATGTGTATATATATGTGTGTGTATATGTATATATATATATATATATATATATATATTTGCATATGTATATATGTATATATTTATATATATATATATATATATATATGCACATATACATGGATATATACATATATATGTATATCTTTATATACATATATGTTTGTATATGTTTCATATAAATAAATATATATATATATATATATATACATATTAGAGGTTAATGTTGTTTACTTGAAGCATCGTTTATTAGTATATAGAAATGTGAGACTTAGAAGGAAATACAATGCACAGGTGTGACGGATAGACACAAGTTGGAGCACATAAGACACACAATGGTGGAACAAATTAAACAGTTTCACCCTTAATACAATGTATACATACTCACACACAATATAGCATGTTATGTCATACCTGCATCAAGATAGCCTGGTGGAAACTCCGTATGATATAATATTCTGGGAACTCTTTATTCTTCAGAACCGTGCTCAACTCAAGTTCAAGTGTTCATATGAAGGGAGCTGTTGGATGAAATGTGAATTCCAAGCAGATTAAAAAAACAAAATATTTGAAAATATTTTATTGATGTATTTTTGATATAAGTTATTTATTCATCTATTCCCCTTGATTACATCTTTAATAAATGTTTGTGTTTGTGTTTTTAGAATATTTTTTTTAATTGAATTTTCAATCTTATTCTGATTCTATTCGTTTAAAGTAATATGTCGGTTAATACTGTCATTAAATAATTGTGTATATTGATATTTAGTTTATTTATTTATTTATTTTGTTTCATTTAACAAGATCACAACGAACAATTCTTTAAAACCTAAGAGATAAAGACCTAGCTTTCCTTACCCTCTGAAAAAGGGAAATAAGTCTGTGTTATATCACGTTACACCTACTACACACTAGCATTCACCCATCTTAGCAATGGCACGCTCTACACACCCGCTTCCAACATTACTTCCTAACACATTGAGAGCAAGATTAACACAGCCTGGATAAACATTTGACAAAAATGAAAAATGTTTAATAGCTACAGACACAACCGTATTACAAGAAACAGTACACTTCCTACTTTCTATCACCTCACACCGACCCAGAAGACCAGCACCATCACACAAATCATGCCTATAAAATCCTGCCTTGGACCACAACTATACAACATCTACTGGCTCTTCTCCCATCTACTTAAACCCCTATTACTAACCTTCCCCAGACATATCAGCTGCTCGGATGAAGTAATTCAGAGGTTACATCAACTACCACCAGAACACCGTAAACTGAACCGATATGTTTCAGCCTTGAGGCCGTCGCCCTCTACACATATGTACCCGCATATCCAGCATTAGACATAATTACAGACTGCATCTGATCCAGACACCTCTATTGCTTCGGCCTCACCATCACTGATATACATGTACTCCTAAATATAATCAGATACAATGCATATTTAACACACATGATAGGACTGGCTATGGGTTCCAAGCTCTCGAGGATGCTCGCCATTGAATTTATGGATACTTTAAAACGGCATGACCTCAACTCCTGTCACTCACCCATCACCTTATTTAATTTGTTCCATCATTATATGTGTTATTTGTTTAAACTTGTGTCTATCCGTGACATTGTATTGCCTTCTAAGTATCACAATTATATATACACATATATGTATATATATATACATATATATATATATATATATATATATATATATATATATATACATATGTGTGTATGTGAATATATATATATATATACATACATATGTATATATATACATTTATATACATATATATTTATATATATATCTATATGTATATATATATATATGTGTGTATATATATGTATATGTGCATATAAATTTTTATATATATATGCATATATATGTGTATATAAATATACATATATATATACATATATGTATATATATGTGTATATATATATGTGTATATATATATATGTGTGTGTATATATATATATATATATATATGAATATATGTATATATATATATGTGAAGACCGATATATATATATATATATATATACGTGTATATATATATACGTATACATATACATATACACATATATATGTATATATATGCATATAGATATATGTATATTTATATATATATATATATATAAATATGTATATATACGTCTACATATATATATATATGTATACATATATGTACACATATGTGTGTATATATATGCATATATGTATATATATATGTACATACGTATATATGTATATATATGCATATAGATGTGTATGTATATATATATATCTATATATATATATATATATGGATATATATATATGTATTTATATGTATATATGTGTATATGCGTAATATGGGTGCATATAGTGATATATATATATATATGTATGTGTATATTTATACATGTATGTATATATATACATATATATGGGTATATATATGTATATATATATGTATATATATATGCATATATATATATACATATATATATATTTGTATATGTACATATATATGTATGTCTATATATGTATATATATATAAATATATATGGACATATATATATATATTGATATGTATATATATATGTGTATATACGTATACACATCTATATATATGCATCGGTATATATATGTATGCATATATATGCATACGCATATATATATATGTATGTATGCATATATACGTATATATATATATGTATGCATATATATATATGTATATATACATGTATATATATATGTGTGCATACATATACATGTATATATATATATAGGTATATATATGTCTGTGTGTACATACATGTATGCATATATATATACATGCATATATATGTGTGCATATATATATATATATGTATATATATATATGTGTATATATATGGGTGTACATACACATATATGTATATATATACATGCATGTATATATATGCATTAATATATGTATGTATAGATATGTATGCATATATGTATGTATATATGTGTGTGTGTACGTATATATATATATATGTATGTTAGCATCATTCAAATGTATTTATGTATACATATGGATGTGTATATGCATGTATATATATAAGTATATGTATATATATATATATATATATATGTATATATATATATGTATATATATGTATATATATATATATGTATGTATATATATATTCATATATAGAGATATATGTATATATATATATATGAAATTAAAAATGGAAAAGCGGAAGACCTTTTCGATCAACGTTTCGCCCAAATTTCACGTGTCCTTTCTCAAGAGCGGACGAAGAATACAAAAATGACAAAAGACGAGAAAGTCTGTAAATTATGGGGAATATATATAGTGGTTGGATTCATGTTGAGATGAAGGGTATGCAATATATATATATATATATATATATATATATATATATATATATATATATATATATATATATATGCACATAAATGTGACCGAAACATATACAGGGTGTTTCAAAAGTCTTGGGAACATTACAAATGCGTATATCTCTTGAACTATTCCAGGTAGAAAAATGAAACTGGTACCATTTTAAAGCTTGCTTAATCAAGTTTTTGGTCATACTAATGATTTTCGTGTCATCTTTCCAGCTGCAGTAATGGTGTTCTCTAAACAAGACAAGGCATTTTGCGTCCTCCAATTTGCAAAGACTGAATCGTGGACATGTGTTCAGCGTGCATTTCGCAGGAAATTTAAAAAAGAAGCCCCTGAAAAGAAAATCCATTGTCAGATGGCATGCTAAATTTGTGAAAGATGGGTGTTTGTGCCCAAGTAAGCGAACAGGTCGCCCTTCAACTTCAGAAGGTGCAGTTGAGCAAGTTCGGACAGCCTTTCAGCGGAGCCTCCGTAAATCAGTGAGAAGAGCCAGCAGGGAACTTCAGATTGCTCCAGCAACTGTCTGGCGTGTCTTAAGGAAACGACTGCAAATGGTACCTTACAAGCTCAAGTTGGTCCAAAAGTTGAAGGACACTGATAAGCCACTTCGCCGTGACTTTTGCATTGCAATGCAAGAGAAGTTGGAAGATAACGGCTTTGATGACCGGCTTGTTTTTAGCGATGAGGCGACCTTCCACCTGAATGGCAAAGTTAACAAGCATAACACTCGCATATGGGGTACTGAGAATCCTCATGAACTTCTTGAGCACGAGCGAGATTCACCAAAAGTGAACGTGTTTTGTCCAATTTCCAAGAAAGGTGTCTATGGACCGTTCTTCCTTGAAGAGGCAACTATCACTGGTGAATCCTATCTCAACATGCTGGAAGACTGGTTAATGGCTCAGTTGGAACAAGCAGAATCTGATGACTTCATTTTTCAACAAGATGGTGCACCACCACAATGGAGTCTTAGAGTAAGGCAGTTTCTTAACACAAGGCTGCCTGGTAGATGGATTGGGAGATCTGGGCGAGGTGATGACGTTCTCATGCCCTGGCCTCCTAGGTCTCCAGATCTTACCCCGTGTGACTTTTTCCTTTGGGGCTTTGTCAAGCAACAAATCTATGTGCCGCCCCTTCCAAGAGATATTGACGAACTAAAGGCTCGAGTAACGGCAGTTGTGGGAACCATTGACGTCAAGATGCTGGAACGCGTTTGGCAGGAAATGGACTATCGACTAGATGTCTGCCCTGTGACGAATGGTGCTCATATTGAGCAACTTTGAAGATTCCCCACAAAACTTGAAACTTTAACCTTTCCAATGGTACCAATTTCATTTTTCAACTCCTAATAGTTCTTGAGTTATTAAAAATCGTTATGTTCCCAAGACATTTGAAACACCCTGTATATAACACATATACATACATATATATCAAATATACATAGAAGTAGCATTGAAAAAGAAGAGGAGAAAATAAAGAGCAGAAAGGGGTCCAAAGGATATTTAATTTAAAGCTCAGGGAATCATCCGGTGTCTAGAATTATCTTGTTTTCACTAATGATTGCTTTTGATAGGTTGGGGGAGATATTGTAGAAGCCCATTCTTTGTTTAATTTTGTTTGTGGAAAGGGCTATGAGGGCAGATTCAATTATTCGACGTGGTTACTTGTTGTGTATTATTTTGATTAAAGTGGATGTCTCAAAGTCAAAGTAATGACCATATTCAATAGTATGAGCACATAAGGCGTTAAGTGTGTTGTTAGTATTAATCGCTCTTTTATGCTCATGAATCCGCTTGTCCAGATTACGCTGCGTCTCTCCAATGTAGACCTTATTACAGTCTAGACAAGGAATGGAGTATATGCCAGCTTTGACATTGGGTGTCGTGTTCAGTTTAGATGTTTTGATTAAGTTCATAATACTTGCAGAAGTTATTTGGGATATGTTTATGCCTAGTTTATTTAGTTCTGTGTAAATCGGTTTATTGTTGGAATTGGTTGGTAAAGCTATATATCTATTTATTATAGGGCTGGTGGATGAGTTTTTCTGTTTGGAATTTGAGTAAATCTGTAGAGCTTTTCTTTTAAATTTTGTATAAAATACTTTGGGTACTGTAATGTATTGAGAGAGTGTTCAATGTATTTAAATTCGTCATCTAAATATTCATTGCTGCATATCCTAAGTGCTCTTAGGTAAAAACCAATTATGATGCCAGATTTTATTTTATTATTGTGGTGCGAATAAAAATGAACATAATCGTTCTTATTGGTTTGTTTACGGTAGACTTTATAGGATAAATTATTATTTTTACTTATTAGTAGAATATCAAGAAAAGGAATGGAGTTATCTGTTTCTTTTTCGAAAGTAAATTTAATGGTCGGTTCTATTTTGTTCAATTTGTTAGAAATGCTTTCTATTTTAGTGGTTTTCGGGAGGAAAATTAGGATATCATCTATGTATCTATAGTAAGATACATTTTTACATAAATATTTGTTCAAATTCCACAAAAATCAGGGAAATAAGGCACCTTGTTATGCTCTTCCAGTGTACCAAATTTCACTTCTCTGCGTTTCATAGCAATTTCAAAATTTAAAAAATATTGACCTGCAATAAACCGATACGTAGGGTTTATATACATATACATATATATATACATATATATATATATATATATATATATATATATATATATATATATATATATATATATATATATATATATATATATATATATATAACACATAATGTATATATATAAATCACATTATATATATCAATAACATTAAACATCTTCTATTTAAGGCAAATCGAAACGTATGACTTTATTCAATACAGTAGCAGGCCACTAGTGTCTCGCTACTTATGATCTAATTCAAAGTAGTGTTATGAGAAAACTTCTCGTCTTTCAAACTACGCTAACATTTGCTTATTAATAGCCATCATGCTTTTATTACCCAGAGATGTTACGATTTTAGTTGTTTATTATTTCTGTAAGGTGCTAACGTACGTGCAAAATACCGGCAAATCGTTGTATTGTACACACTTGTCATGCCTATTCTTAAATGGAGCAATTTTTTGGTATTTAATGTTTCTTTTTTTCATTTTGTAATAATGTTTCTTTTATTATTATAATGATGCAAATTTAAACAGAAAAATGGCGGACATCATTATGACACACAATATTAATAGACTGCTTTTTCCCATCGTTGCATCCATAATTATATCAACTTAAATAGGGCCATTTATATGTAGGCTAATCAATTTAAAATAGTGTGCAAAGTAATTTTGCCTCAAGCATTACCATTCAGTTCACCTTTTGAATACAAGAATACTTGCATTTCTAATTATATACAACGCATCGTAAATAATTTCAAATTTCCCAATGATATAACAAAGAATAATACTTTTTAATTTCTCATAAATTATTCTGTACACATAGAAATTCAATAATTGCGATCGATTTTCATCCGAACCCAATCAAATAGAACTGCAGACTTGTGTTGTTATTGGTTTGCATTTCATGTGCCGATTTTCAGCTGTTAGAATCAATCACCATTACGCGATCAATTGTCACGTTTCTGTGTGTGTATATGTGTGTATATGTGTGTATATGTATGTTTCTCCACGAGATGTGACACCATCTATTTTTGTATCTAATATTTACCTATACTTTTTTATAAACTAACAACAAATAAACTTAAATATTAGTAAAAAAGTATTATTTAAAAAAAATAATATTCATCCGTAATTATGTTTTAAAATTCATTTCGAGGTTATCGTAAAGTAGTCGTCAATTTTTATTCCTCATTAGTCGGAAAAACAATATTAATTTCGTCGTGAATTTTGTTATAGAAATCCAATTCTGGCTTTAAAATACTAACCTTATATAAAGTGGTGAAAGATTAAAAACCAATTTGAACACAATAATTCGTACAAAATTCACCGGAACAAAATTAATATAATCAAATTACTAGTTGAATGAACAAATGATATCGTAATAAATACATGTAACGTTAAACACCTTATTTAACCAATTATAATTTATAAGTAACAGATTAACAAAAACAGTTATAGAAAAATGAAAGCAGAACATGTTAGGAAAAGAGGTTTATAGATAAATACGGTTAATATATATATATATATATGTATATATATATATGTATATATAATATATATATATGCATGCATATATATATATAGTTATATATAATATATATATATATATGCATGCATATATACACATATATATGTATATATATATATAATATATATATATATATATATATGTATTTATGTATATATAAACAATATATATGTGTATATATATATGTATATATATATAATATATATATATATATGTATATATATATGTATATATTGTATATATGATATATATATATAATCTATATATGTAATATATATTATATATATATATACATATATAATATATATATAATATATATATATATATATATATATATATTTAATAGAATCAAATATAAACTAAAAGTAAACTTTTAGTAGATAGAACCTATAGTAAAATGGTGTTAGCTAAATATACGAGATAGATCAATTATAAAAGTAGAAAAATAAGAGGGTAAACAGTAACGGACAATTACCATATGTACAAATCTCATATTTATTTAACACGAATTGTTTTTTACTCCATTTTTAATAATATTTTTTTAAATGTTTGAACTTTTGCTTTTCCACTGCCAACTTATCTATCTGTATATCTCCTTTGATTATAAGATGTCGATCTTTGAAAATACTTGGCTTAAGGTAAGAACAACAACCATTAGTTTATTAAAGAATATACCTTGCATTTTACAACTTAAGTTTGAAATAAATCTGGATATTCGTGCATGTGTATCACTCTTATTTCTTCTACCTTTATATATATAATATATAAATATATTATAAATATACATTATATATATAGTGTAATATATGTATATAATATATAATATATATATAATATATATATATATATATATATATATATATATATATATATATATATATATATATATATATATATATATACTGCCTGCTATGATTAAGGAGTGTTAAACCGGAAATTCTGATTAATAAAATGTATCAAATATATATATATCTATCTATATATATATATATATATATATATATATATATATATATATATATATATATATATATATATATATATACATATATATATATATATATATATGTATATATATATATATATATATATATATATATATATATATATTGTAGACACTTTTGTAGTAGATGTAAGGTAGTGATGTGTATGTGTAGCAATGGTCGTTAAATATTACTTTATATTCATTCTGAAGCATATTTACAATTACTCTGTTTTAAAAATGCGTAACAGTTGTTGAAATATAACAGTTTGAATCACTAACACATTTAATAGGTCAACATGATTGTAGAAGTCCAACATCATGTTTGCAAGACTAATTAAAGATTAATGGATGAAAATCAAAGTCTCTTATAAATAAATAAAGCGCGTTTCTCATCGATTTAAAAAAACAATTGTTGTGGGTGTTTGTTTGATACGAATCAAACATACATTGTAATGTTACTGAATTTTCTCTCGCTGACATCTAATTGCCCTGCTTGGAATATGATACAGATAATTCTTTAAAAAAAAGTAATATTGTAACTCTCCGAGCAACATGGTGATGCATTGTAAATTACATAATTCATTTTGGAAGACTATATAAGTCAACATCTTAATCGATAATACGATTACATTTCAGCCGAGTTGTCTTCCAAAATGTTTAAGTTGTAGTCATTTATTAGTATTTCTTTCATCCGTATTCCAGTATGAATGTTGTTGCATCTTGCGTCAGGAAGAAATTCCTAGCTAAATCTGATTACCTATTTTGTTTCAATACTACCTTCTAAGTTAGATATTTTTACATATACATATACATATACATATGCATACATATACATATACATATGCACACATATATATGACTATATATATAGTTTCGTTTATATATATATGTGTGTGCGTGTGTGTGTGTCCATATTATTAAAATTATTTTTAGCAATTTCCACATAGTTAGAATATTCAGAAAAAAAAGACTAAACGATACATTAGACCCCGTTACACATTGTTGAGTATTCCTCAACTAATTTCGAGTCAAATGCATTACAGGTATTATTTAATACATAAGTGTACAATATGAAATATCATCTTCGTGAAGTTAGGGAAAACTTTATTCGCTGATAAACATGTCAACACATATTTAGTTCACATGATTTCTTGTCTAATTATTTACTAAATGTGTAATACAATTATCAATACGCGTTGGTAGAATAATGTATTCCCCAGATCTATTCTCAGAAAACTTCAGCATTTCTAATGTTGTTAATCACTACAAATATTGTGACTTTGTTGTATTCGTCATCAGTGTTTGTATCGATTCGAAGCAATCACTGAGCTAGTACTTTGATTTAAATTGCCTTCATTTTCACAAAAGACGTGTTGGCATTGTTGCCACTATTGCAGTCATTACTCTTCAACTTGCATAATTAGTTTCCGAAACGCGATTTTTAATTACGTATTCCAAGGAAGAAACAAGCCCATGGCACTTTTAATGTAATGGTTTTACGAAAACAAACTAGGATTGGTGTAAATGTCAGTGACGCCACCTTGATTCTCTTACATCTGCTACATAGACCATTGCAGTCATCGATACAGCTCATTTGTCAACAAGCAGCGGAATATAATCAGACCGTCTCATTATATCTTAGCAGTTACTCAGAGGAAATTCATTACCACACCGAATTAATACTCGGTCACCCAGTGCACTTAGCAAGTATAATGAAGACGAGAATATATATATATATATATATATATATATATATATATATATATATATATATATATATATATAGTGTACTTAGGCAACATTTTCTCACTTATACAAACACTGTCCAAAATAACAGAATCCGTCTTTTTAATTCTAAATTTTTTTTTATTTTGTCAATGGTATTTTTAGTATTAAAATAATAAAAACATGATGAATGTTCCTTGCTGAAACAATGCGAAACACGTTCCCTGCGCGTTTCCTTGCCGTCTCTTAAAAACTTGTCAAGCTTTTTTGTTTATTTTCTTTGTACACTTGAGGATGATTCGACGAAGAATCGAACACGTTTGTTAAACATGTGGAACATTTATTATATTTATTTATTTTGATATAAAATAGCATGAAAGAATTGAATAAAAATAACTAAACAGACAAATTATGTTATTTTAACAAGGTTTGCAAAAAAACAGAAGAACGCACACTGGGATATTTTTAACACGTGGTAAACTATATAAAAAATGGAAAAAAATTAGCAGAGACATTAACATTTGACAAAGTGGGGCGAGGGAGGAGAGAAAAAAGATCGTAAACAAGAAAGAACATTGATGGAAAGAGGTAAGACATCACAGTTACTTTAAACAGTATCTGCGGTTGTAATTAAGTAGCGAAGTATATAGCATTGTGTCCGTGCGTTTTTTTTTCGAGATGCTTGCAAAATCTCCATCTAAAGTTTACGTTAGATGGTAATCATTAAAGTATCACAGTGCTTCCGATGCATTTGCGGCATTGAAGAGAGAAGTCGGTCTTGAGAAACGTACAGTTAATGAAGTCAAAATTGTTGGTAAAAAGAGATTTTCTGAATGATCAGTAAGTTTGTGGAATTTTTGTGTTTGAGGTCGTGTGTTAGGTCGTAAATGCGGCACTTTATATCGTGATGTTTCACCAGGCATGAGGCACATATTTTTTGGTTAAATTCCGGCGAGTGAAAACTGGTCTAAAGTGGGTCGGCGAGACGAGGTTTTGGTGTTGGCTAAATTGTAATTAATTTTTTAAATACGTCTACACGTTTAAAAATCACCTAGTCGTGCATTCCTTTTTCTTGTTTTTTCGTTATTTAATTAGTTTTAAAATCAGTACTTTTTATGATAATGTTCGTTGAACGAAACCGGTAAAATTTCTCGGCTTCTAATGATTTTATCTCGTGTTTGATTTGTTTTTCATTTTTTTATTTTGACACATTTGTCTACAAAGAATGCAATTTCATGAACTCCCGTTCATTTTACTCTCATACCTACACACACACACACACACACACACACACACACACACACACACACACCCATATATGTATATATATATATATATTTTTTTCAATTCTTTCATGCTATATACCTTCTCCATCCGTCTATCTATCTAACTATATGTCTATCTCTCTCTCTCTCTCTCTCTCTATATATATATATATATATATATATATATATATATATATATATTAGTACTTCATGTATCCACATAAAATATTATAAGGAGATATAAGTGTATATTTCTCAGTTTCCAGTATTTACTTCAACAGTGCTCGATACGTAAGTAGAGCTAGGTAGTAAGCAATGAAAATATATATGGCAATCAAGCTTCACAGAGGCTCCCGTGTTTCATCCCCCGGGGGAATCGTCAGGCTAAATGCATTTAGCCTGACGATTCCCCCCGGGGATGAAACACGGGAGCCTCTGTGTAGCTTGATTGCCATATATATTTTAATTGCTTACTATATATATATATATATATATATATATATATATATATATATATATATTTAGATTTTCCACTCATAAAATAGATCATTTTAGACCGGGGTTGTTCCAATAAAAACAAGCTCGATGATACTCGATTACAGAGTACAGAGCATGTATATGTGATTTTATGAAGGCTAACCAAAGCATTCCTTTCATGACACCAATGATCACCATTAAATATATTTTTTCTTACAAATATTATTTATTCAAATTAAATGTTTTTTCCTACACGTGTTTCACTACCAAGCAGGTATTTGCTTGCAGATCATCAAGGAAATTATATGTCTGGAATAAGGGTTTCAACTGCCGACAATACACAATGTGGCGTTGCAATAGTTGAGGTCACTTAAGAAGAGAAGAAGAAAAAATAAAAATAAAAGTTAAAATTTAAAAAAAAGAAAGAACAACGATAAAAAAGAAAATCCTAGAAAATATTTAGAAAAGTAGCTCGTGCATTATTTCTGCCACCAAGCCAACAAGCAAATAATCGATCTCAAATGCATTAAAAAAAACCCAACAACCAGAACAATGTGCGATAGCACACTTTCACGTCGGGCGGCACAATGATGAAGAAATACCCCCCAACCAAAAAAAAACTGAACCATTCAAGATACCGTTTACAAGTTACCATTCTAATCCAATGATTGTATAGCAATTCTACAATTAATTCATGACAAGGAAAAGCATCATAAATGTTCGTCCGGAATACCAGCTGCCAGACGAGCCTTATTTCAAGGGCTGACGTGTTCCCTTTCGAAATAAACACACAACGAGTTCAACGTCAATCTCGCAGAAACTCTCCTTTATTTTAAGAAAAAAAATCTTAATTAGTAGATAGAAACTATTTATTCAAAATACTGTTTCTAAACTATCTATTATTAAAATTATTCTTTATAGAAATTAATTATCTAGTGTCTGGGACGTCATTTTACATTTTGGGAAAATATCCTTCATTTCATTAACTGTCGAATTATTATCGTGTTGTTGTTTAACGAAGCGAAAAAATCCTATCCCGCAAAAATTATTTAAAAAAAAAAAAATTATATAAAAAATAAAATGTAATTATAAAAAAATAAGTTTTCTACAAAAATCTAATTATTATTTTAAATAATTTAAAATATTTCCTTAACGGCTGTGTCTGTTTACAACTCTCTGGGGAGAATATTATTCTATATTCCATAAATAAATATTGCTACTGAATATCGTTATCAGAAATCTGTTTTCTATTTTAAAAAAACATTTTTTTAATGGACGGGGTTATTTTATGCCACTTTACGGGAAAATATCACTCTAAATCGTTAAATGACGGGATACTTTGTTATCACTAATTAAAAAAACCCTGTACAAAATACTTTTTTATAAAAATCCAATTGTTTCTATTTTTAGAAATTAAGTCCGTGTCGGCATGCATGTTTTTTAAAATTATTTTTTCCTTAATTATTTTTCCTCCATTCCTGCCACCAATTGTTTTTTTTATTTAATCTAATTAAAAACTAATTTAATTTAATTTAATCTAATTTAATTAAATAGTGATAGCATCCAGGTTGTTATTTCTTCTTTTTCACTTAAAATTACTTGAAATCCCCAATGCATTTCGTATAATATATCTATTTCTGAAAATAATTGTGATTTATTATTTATTCCGTCATCTTTTTATATGTTACAAATCCCCCCCCCTCTATTCTGCTGAAGAAGCATTTACTATAGTTGACTATCAATGGACCTTATTCCGATAGAATATTCCTATCTTATCACCCCAACCTAAGTCCCGAGCCTCCGCTAATAATCGAATCAAGTCATATCTTAGAATAAGTACGTGTTCTTAGCCTCTATATTATACACTAATTATTGCCTCAGATTGCCTCTGGAAGGGTCAATCCTGCCTATCTCTGCTGCAAGTTTATACTTCCCCCAATTCTTCTCCTGGCCATGTTTTAGGCTTGATAACAGGTAACGGTTTCTATGCAGACAGCATTGTAGTATTTCCTGCCTAGCGTTCAGTAAATTATCTCTAGATGTCATGATGTGGTACGACTCTAATGCACATAGGTTGCATCTCTTTCTTTTGTACCTTTCTACTCGAACATATATGTTTTATCTTGTTGTAAGTATTTATGTTTATTAAATCCCGAAACATCCTAACAAAAGGGCAGACAGAGACGGATATACAAACACTAGAATATAGTTTTTACTAACGTAACCAATTTAATCCATCTATGTAATAATATCGCTATTTTTTCACATAAGAAATAAATCCCTTATTATTATAGATGTAACCTTTTCTTTTAATATAATTTAAAAAAAAAATAAAAGTAGATTTACATTTCAGTGTTGCACTGAAACAAGATAAAGACAACTAAAGGAAAGAAAAGTGAAGTCTATAATTCATAACTGATTTGAAAAATAAACATGTGAACAACAACATTCAATTACATTTTCCAACCATCTGTTCATGTGTTCATGAAATTAATAAATTACTTACTGTATTTGGAAGGAAACATGCAATTATTCTTTGGAATAAACACGCCTAAATTATACCGATATGTAACGAATATAGAATTAAAATTAGAAGCTACCATTCAATAAAATGTGTGTGTACATGTATTTCACCTGTATCTAGTATTGATTGCTTTGCTTTGTTGGAAAAATGGTCTATTTTGTTTGTGTATTTGGTATTAAATAGAATTACTTACAAACGGAAATAGCACGCACAGCATTGTTGTTTTGGAGAGTTTATTCATTGAATAAATATAATCTGTCTTCTTCACAAACAAAGATAACATGTTAATGTTTAATACATGCAAATTTAAAGTAATCCACAACTTTGCTTTGCCCTGACCCACTATATAGGTTCTTATATATATATGTATATATATATATATTTATATATAAACATGAACTGATGAAAAGAACAAGTATTAATACATAGAATTTTTTAAATAAAACAAGTACTTCAATACTTTAAATGTTCAATGTTGACAATTTAATAAAATATGCAAAAATAACCTGCAACATTCGAATATACAATGAGGCTCTGTTTCTACTAACAGGGTCAGTCGTTAAGATATAAGTCAGTGTTTTCCTGTTTAAAATCCCGTTTGCTCTAGAAATGCCGAAAAGTCGTCGTAGACACGACGACCTTCAGGTCACTTTATAAGTACATGTATAAATATATATATATATATATATATATAAGTATATATATACTTTTTTCTATTCCATTCGTGTGCTTTTGAAGCATGCGGTCTTATCACACTTTCCCTAATTGTTATGCAGTGTCGTATTCTGCAAGAACCTTTCAAAGACAGACCCGTTAAGCAGTAAGGGGCATACAATGGACAATGTAGAATCGTATTTTCCTCCTCTCCACATTGATTTATCGGTGGGTCAGTTTTGTTACCCCATCTATTCATAGCAACTTTTGATTGGCCCATTTCTATTCTCATTCCGTTTAGTATATTCCATTAGGGTCATAGGACTCTGAAACAGGAGGGGTTTCCTAAAAAGAAGGGATTCCCATGTCGTTATTAGGGGGGATCTTCTCAAGCCATCTGACCCACAATTGTAGTCTGGTCTCTTCCTAAGATGTTGTTAGGCGTTCAACATGTCTGAGTAAACTTCTTGACTTCAGTATTTCGGCTGTTGGTTCACGTTCATAAATTAGATCGCGTTAATCACTGATAGCGTGTGTGATCCCTACGCAGGTGGAAAATTCCCGTCTACAACCTGAAGCTGCAAATCCAGTGAAACAATGTGTGTTATTTAGGTTGGCGGGCTTCAAACTACCTGTGATCAAGCGAGAGAAGTTCAATGCCGATTCTAGATATCTGGCATGCGCTGATCTCTCCAAAACCGGACAAGCATACTCCGCAGAGTAATAGCACAAGGCAAAGGAAGCACATATTAGTATGTGCGAGGTGGCTCCCCACTTGCAACTGATCAATTTCTGTAGAATGTTGTTCCGGGAACAGACTTTAATTTTTGTTTACTTTACATGCTCCTTTATAGAGAGATGCGGTCCAGGGTTACGCAAAGGTAGAAAAGGGTAGTACATTCTAAAGTTGTATTCCAGACCACGTGATGTTTAGGCGGCGGTTGGCCACTCGGTTCTAGATGATAAACGAACACACTTAAGTGTTTGCAGGGTTTGCATGCAGGTGGTTAATCGTGTAATAGATGAGTAGCTCATCATATAGTGAGTGTAGGATATTATACAGTAATGTACCCAGCAGACTACCTTTTGTCGGGGCAAGCGAATATGTTTGTTGATTAGGGTAACATAAAAGTCATTTTAGATGGGTCCGACTAGGTATGTAAGTGACAGGTGTTTTGTCATGCTTTTTAAAGAGGATATGATTGTGTACAGTGTCATATGAAGCAGACATATACAAATACGACTCATGTTACCAGTCCTTTCATGAACCCATTTTCGATGTGCTGAGTGAGATTCAGGAGTTTGGTAGTCGGGCATTTTCTAGGCCGGCATCCTAGTTGTTGGCGGATCATGGCGGGTTCAGCAACTGAGGCTGGTCTGTTGAAGATTATGCGCTCGAACAGCTTAAACATGTTGCATAACAGAAAGATTAGACACAACATGCACTGGAGTTTTGCCAGGTTTAAAATGTAAGCTTAAAGGCATCAATAAGAGACTGGTTGATTAGTTGATTAATTTATACGATCTGCCGAATTAATAAGGAGTGCTTGTTTCCTGTGGTAAAGTGGTGTATTACTCAGTAATCCGAAATGTGTACTTTGTACTTTTCATCTTTATTATAAAAAGAAGCTTATGTAAAGATAATAAAAGAAAACGCATTTTTTATAATTTAACAAAAATAGCGGAGGTTTAATCATCATCATCATCATCATCATCATAATCATCATCATCATCATCATCATTCTCACTACCAGCATATTAATACTTTTGCATGTTTGCTAGGAGAAAATGTACTATCTGTACTGAATGTGCACTTAGTGAATAATATCTCTATCTAGACCGAGGCAATTGACATTTTTGTTTAAATTAAGAATGCCCATTTAATGATAGTTTGATTCTCCCTACGTTAAATATTGGCATTGTACCTATCTATTCTCTCGTGGTAGAGAGTAATAGGAAAGGGGCAGAAACAATAACAATACCAACAACAACATATACACATTTATTATAAAAAAATAATAAATGCATGCACTTAATTATTTTCAGATTAGAAAATATTATATCATTAGCAACTGAGAAATAAATAAATATGCAAATGATCGGCAAAGAAGATTATATCATGATGAACGAACTACATACACTGACCCCCCCCCCCTGAATGTGGGTAAATGCCCGACAGGACGATATCAGGACAACAAATAGTACACTAACTCCCCCTAAACACAACACTGGAAATCCTGCGTAAATTGTATCGTGAGGAACGAATGTATAGTGCACGGCCTTCCCCACGAAATGGAGGTAATACCTGCGATGAATGTATCATTATTAATGAAAATATACTACAGGAAATTAAATAATCATAAACCGTTTTCATGTCAATATAGTTAGAATTAGTAGAAACACACTTATTTAGATAATATTAAAAAACATGGCAAGTGTCATTGTCTATGTAGTAACGCCTAAATGAAAATAAGCTGCTAAAATGTAATGGCCATCTTTATAAACTAATACGAATATGTTGGCTTAGGAAGCACGATAATTTTCATAATGTTCAAGTTAAAAAGACATGCTTCTTATAAACTTGATTTATCTTCATTCCCTAGTAAGTATTATGGTTACCGAACATATATTACACATACCCCCTCCCTGACAGACGATACTATCATGATGAACGAACACAAGTTCCTCCACCAAAAAGAGGAAGGCCTTATTGCGTGGACGGTCTTATTAGAACAGAACCGATACTACACTATCCCCCCCCGTAAAATATATTCTAACTAAATTGCGTCTTGCCGATTTTTTTTATTCTTGGAAAAACCCGTACACACCCTTCAAAACGGGGGAAATAATTCCTAAGAAAACAGTCTTATGACAACAGAATCGCTACTATAGAACACCGCCCATTCAAAAATATTCCAATGTAATCATCTTTCTGCATAATTTAAAAATGCGTAGTCACAAAAACTATCTATGTGGTATCGTTGTCTTTTGGCCAAGTATAGTATTTGTCCGACATCTCAGCGATAGTTGACACTTTACTAAAGCCGGAAGTAAATTATCTCCCTTTAAAATGCAATTCTAAATAAGTGTTTAAACGAAATAACTTTTTAATAAAATTATTCTATCTTATTTCCTTTATAATTATAATAATTGTACTATCGATATAACGATTAGGTAGAAAGTTCTATTACAGAATATTACTATATTGACAACTTAAAAATAAAACCATATGCAAATGAGCAACATCGATATATCTGTGAGGGAGTAAGGTATGCCTCAGGGTGGGCAAAAATAAGGGTCCTATTTTTAAAAATTCATAACTTTTTTATTTATTGATTTTTTTAAATTTTTTATTTTTAGAATAAGTAAAGGACCCCTTCCGAAGCAAGCATGAGCCGTATTAGCCCTAAGGAACGTACCCTCATTTAGAAAACATTATTTTTGCTTAAAAAACTCAAAACAGTGTAAAAAACAATACTTTAGTTTTTGTAAGTTTTAAGAAGTGTTTTTCGGCTAAACTTTGTTTTGTTTATTTCAAAACATCTCGGAAGGGTCAGTCTACACACACATAAAGTTTGGTGAGTTTAACTTTTATTTTGTGGAAGTTATTCAAATTCAAGTTATTCAAATTTAAAGATAGGACCCTTATTTTGGCCCACCCTGTATATTCGAATATGATTAGAATGTAGTAACCGTTACATGTTTGAGATAGACACACTTTCGCATTTATTCACTTAATTTATTTTCAAACTTGTATGTACTAGCATTGTTGGGGCGACACATAATCACGAATATATATATATATATATATATATATATATATATATATATATATATATATATATATATATATAGAGAGAGAGAGAGAGAGAGAGAGAGAGAGATAGAAGAAAAAAAGAGTGATAAATATGCGACGATTGTCAAAATTTATTTCAAATTTCAATTGTTCAATGCAAGGTGTATTCAGTAATAAACTAGTATTTATTATTCTTTCCTTAAGCCAAGGCTTTTAAAAGATCGAACTCTTATCATCAGAGGAGAAATACAGATGGATAAGTTGGCTTTCGGAAAAAAACAAAGTTCAAATATTTGAAAAATATGAAAATTATTATTAAAATAATTTTTGTTAAAAAAACCCAGTGAATAAACCTTGAACGAGATATCATCTGCCTTATTTGGTCCTGGAAGTATATAAAAAATGGCCAGTTTGTCGCTTCTCAATCCCCTTCAAGTGCGTCTGGACTTACCTATATTTTTAGCACTTTCTCCACACTGCTCCCACGCAAAGAGTCTTCTTTACATTGTACAATTCATTTGACTTCTTTTCAACGGAAATTTACCACCCGGGCAATCTGCATATATTTTTCACGGAATTTTTCTTTTCATTCACTGCGTTTTTTTAACAAAAATTCTTGTTAAAAATATATATATATCCTTGCTCCTTATCTAGCCAACCGTTAAATCGCTAACGTTTGTTTTCTCTGATCTCTTCTTTAAAAATAAACTTGACATTTGTATATTTAATTCATTTTAAACCGCCAAACACATTTCCATATATTGCCCCAATCTTACCTGATAACACAGTTTTTATTTATGGAAGTGTGTTGATAGTACATATATTGTGTATATATATTCTGAAAAGTATTTTAAAATTTTACAGCATAGGTATCTTACATACGAGTACAAAATGGTGTTACCACCAAAAGAAAGGAAACCCTTAATTCTGTCTCATTCATATATTAATAGTATCTTCGTTCTCACCTAGACATTTGCAAAGTTACCGGCATACAGTAATAGATGCAAGCTCACGCCCCGTTAACATTTGCATGGATTCGCCAATGTTCTGCAAATTCTTTGTTTGCATGCTTAAAATATAACTGGTATGCATATTGATGTTAACTTTTTATATAATTTTATAGTATTTATGTTCTGTTTTTATTTTATTTTTGTTTATCTAAGCTATGCCTAATTTTTCCTTACTAACAGTAGAATTGGCAGTTTCCATTGTTCTTGAAGTTAAATGAAAACAAAAACTTTCAAAGAATGTGTAGCTTAAATGCGGGAAATAAAAAAAACTATGACAATCAAGAGACATATACCGTTCTGGTGTCTATCTTATTTTAACTCATGAGAGAGGCATCCAGATTTGAATTGATGTTATCTCTTAGAAGTGACATGTTAACTAATTGCATCCATCTATCTATCGATATATATATATATATATATATATATATATATATGTGTGTGTGTGTGTGTGTGTGTGTGTGTGTGTGTGTGTTTGTATATATATGTGTATGTATATATATGTATGTATATATATATATATATATATATATATATATATATATATACTTTTTTCTTTCTCTTAAAACCTGCAGGTTCTCTGAAATATCTGACTAGTACACGGGTGTAGGGTTGCCCCTTCTTGATGTAATAGAACAGTTAAGCTTGTCAAATAATACATCTGGGAGAAGGAAAACGCTGATCTAAAACCTCTGCTTCTGACTACTTTAGTCTTGGCAGCAAACACATTTTTTTTGGGGGGGGGGACCTCTTTGGTCTAGACCGACACAAATGTTAGGTGGTGTTTCCTTACTAAGACATTCACGTCGTTTCTAATTTTCTATAAATGTGCAACTTGGAGAAAGTTTATCACTAAGTCTCACATGACTAGCCTGGGTCTCTCTTGTTCTGACAGGTAAGGGGGTACAGATTAGAGAGCTTATCTGGCTGCGGTTTCCGATTGTTAGTGCAGTAAGCATATCACGTCTAGCATTGGACATCAAATACAGAGTTAAAAGAGACAAAGCTAGTACAGATACTCTAATATCTTAGTATTCCTTAAATCTACAGATATATCAAAATAAATAAAAGCAAACAAATCATAGTTAAATGATCATAATGATAATAATAATGATAATAATAATAACAAAACATGAGAAAAATATAAAATCTGTGAATTGAAATGAATATATTAAGACGTACATTAATACATATTTTAGTATTATTCACCAAATATACACAAAACAAGAAGGCCGTATGTAAATTAAAAAGTATTCTAAAGACTATAAACACACACACATATACACATAGCCTTCTAATACTCCTCTATATACATAGTAAACACAATGCGTTAAGCAAACTACCTCTGCTTATATATATATATATATATATATATATATATATATATATATATAAAATTGAAAGGCAATAACTACACATACATATATAAAAAAAGACGCATCTGATATTCATAGAGCACTGCTTCCTAACCTATATTTATAAAGTTTCTCTGTGAATGCCTATCAAGAAAGGAGTAGACATTAAATAGTTTCGGTTAATCGTAGAACTTGAGATATATTAGTATTCTGAAAAATAGATGGTGACCCAATAAACAAAAATCGATGTACCCCGTAAAATAATTCAGCATTTAAAAAAAAAGATAACATTTTATTCAATTATTTTCAAAATAAAGTCACACGACCGAATGTTTCCAGCGGTGTACAGTTTTTAAACGAGGGAAACTTATTAAACCTGTAAATAATTGATATACAAATGTGGTTAAAGATTTTTTCAGGTCAAAAGTTACTGTTTGCATGAAAAGAATATGAACTGGCAAAGACAAATGACAATATAAGTAAAGGGGTGTATCACAAATATGAATATCTAATGATATGTTTTATTTAAAAAAATTATGAGATGTTTCTATTAAATAATATTAGAAAATATGTAATGGTAAACAACTATTCGATTTTGTAGACACACTAGAATAATTAAGATGTTCAAAGGGATAACATACTGTTTTACCTAAGGGGTACGATTCAATGCATGTAAAGGAATTCTGATGGAGGTATTATATTCAAATGTGGATATATATATATATATATATATATATATATATATATATATATATATATATATATATATATATATATGTGTGTGTGTGTGTGTGTGTGGGGGGTGGGTGTGTGTAAAATCGAGTTTATATATATAATAATGACGATTATAGAGATGTACTGATCAACCCAAAGAAGCTGAATGTACACACCACATTTCCTAAAATAGAAGTATACGTTGATGAACTAAGTAGAAATATAATGTTCAACACATGGTGATGAGGTCTCAAGACAATATAATAACACTGATGTCTTTAAGATCATTAGTAAATGTGATGTTACTTTATCGTCAATAAATCTATATTGTAGAAAACACAAGTTTTAGGCAGATAACACGTGTAAGATATAAAACGGATATTCATAAGAATTCAAGTAAACATACAAAATAAAAAAAATAAGATAAAAGAAAAATAAAGACCCGTGTGAGAATTCAATATATTGGCCCCTATAAATGTCTACTGTATCATCAAAAAGGAGATGTATTGTTCTTAGATTCTTATTATATATTGAGAGGTATACACTATCGTATTACCGTTTGTATATGGAAAAAACAAGACGTACATTATCAACAGACTTCACTGCGTTAGATCAATATCATTACCATGTGTTACTGGTAGCACAATAACGTATATATTATCCATAGTATATTTCGATATAAGGGATGAAAGAGGCGGTTAGAAAACAATAGTTATAAACGTCAAGGGCAACTTAAAGCTAAAACCCTGTCTATAGTGTACATATGTTTTTTTTATCTGGAATGTAAGATAGGGGACAGTACATCAATGTCTAAATCACGCTAACGCGTTCATATTTGTGACATTTTTTATGCGTACAGGTGAACATAACTTCGTCCTTTTCATTTAGTTACGGCGTATTAATTCTGGATAAGGCGTGATCTCTACCCTGTATACATTATTTTTTCTAAAAGCATATAAAGAATAATCACGTGATGCCTTGTTTAGGTTGGCTTACATGTTATGATTTTCAGATTCCATAAACGTGTTGCAATAAATGTGAATTCATAGATGTGTTGATTAGTAAATGTACATATGACACTTGCCATACTATTTGTCAAAATAAAAGCCGTACAATCGATGTATATGAGTTCAATTATAAGATAGCTTATTGACGTTGGTTAGACACTAGTTTTTATTTCATTGTCATCGTTCATGTTTTTATAATGTTTTAGTTCTATATTCCTGGTCTATTATTTTAATTGGTTGCATTTCTGTTAATGACGCTCTTATGCACACATTAACCATTCAACTGGCATGAAATACTATTCAATGCCTGGTGTTTTAGCGTTTAGCGTTATACATTGTCTTGGGTCTATTCATTTTGACTGTATGTTAACTTGTTATACGTTGTTCTTAGTTAGATGGAAAAGATTGCTATCTTGAGGACGTCAAGTTCTGCTTCATTATTCGTAAGTAATGGTTCCAGATGTTAATTTGAATATTTGTACAGAACGACGGGTGAAACAAATACATTTACGTCGCCAAATACTACCACTGTCCCGTTTAATGTTGATCAGTGTTATAGGTATCTATTTTAAATGTTGGTTTTACAATGTAGTTTGTCTGGTCCATATTCTTATTATTCATTCCAATTCCGCGTCTAGATACCTTTTGCAATTGCCATTTTGTTGATATAAATATTAATTTAATTTTCCTTAATTTAAGTATTGTTATGAAACCAATCAAATATATTGATAACAACTTCATGAACTATTGAAACACCTGTTTTAAAATAACAATTAACATAAAATACGTAGTTAATTTCCAAGACTTCATAATACAATTATCTGTTAACACGATCTAACCATGCCACAAAGAAACCTGAACCTATTTGCAAAAGGCAAAAAAAGGAACTAGAAAAGCTGATAAATAGTACCAGTATCTTAAGCCAGGAGATTTAAATTGAATATTGAATGGAAAAATGAGTACTGCTCCAGAAAAAAAGGGGAGCATTGGAAACAGTAGAGGGCATGGAACTATCCAACCTAAACGAGATGAAGGCACTAGGCCAACAAGATATCCAGGTGTTCTGGAGGCGATGATCAGGAAATTAGACAATTAATTACCATACAAAGTGCATTACACCTAAAAGACGATACGGACATGATCTGTGCAGCACTGAAGCGAACAGGGAAGCAGATAACAGAGGGAAGATCAAGATGACGGAAAAACGAAACAAATACACGGAATTGCCTGAGAATCGAAAAGGAGATCGAGTATGAAGAAAGTCTTTGTAATAAAAAAAAATCATAGGATCCCAAGTTATACGACTTAAAACACTGGGATTAATTGCTGGGAGAAATAAGAACTAAAGTATACCACTAGGATCACAGAAAGAACGGCAATTTATCGAAATAGCTGCACTCTTAAGGAAACGCTTCAACTGCGGAAACAAACCCGCATAACCTACGAAGAGTTACCAGTCACATGGATGTTACAATATAAAAAAAAAACTACAAAAAACACCACACGAACCGATGAACATAAACTGCAAGAATTATTAAAAAAAACTGACATCGCCTCCTCCAAAACCGTGAGGGCACAATCCTCTGCTAATACCACACACACTTGGATAAAAGTGGAAGGAAACCGGAAAGGGAGGGCGCTAACCAGACCTTCATTGGAAAAGTGCAGAGAATGCTGGAACATTGGGAAAGCTTATTTCAACCTTAATAACAAGGTATACTAATCACCGTTGCCTGCGAGGAACCATTTATATACGATATCGCAAACTTATTTACGGTGGTTATCGTAAAGATGTGGTGAGTACACTAACTATGACTTGTGTGATTACTTCTAGTGAGTACATAATACTATTACTACTACTATGACTTCTGCTGCTGCTACTACTACTACTACTACTACTACTACTACTACTACTAATAATAATAATAATAATAAGAAGAAGAAGAATAATAAGAATATTAATAATCTTATTTTTTTTAATATAAAATAAACATACGGGTATCTAAGTAAACCGACATTTTTATAAAGTATCGACACATGAAACACAGCCGCTATATATTATTGTTTAATATAATGATGATAATAATAAGTATAGTAATAATAATATACATGTAAACCTAAATTGCGTTCACCATAATAATAATATAAAGAACAACCACAATAAGAAAAAAAGAAAAAACTAGCAGCATAAAACGACGTTGAAGCAGAAAAAGAAAAAAGGAAATTAATAAGGAATTAATGAAATAATTGAGCAATAATGACGATTACTTGTGTGATAAATTATAGTGAGCATAAACAATAATAAAATATTGATAATAATAATAATAATAATAATAATAATAATAATAATGGTAATAATAATTATAATAATAATAATTGTAATATTATAATGGGTATACAGGATATTATGTGACTATATGCATTCTTCTAGACACTATAATAGAGAAGCCTACGACGAAAGGTGGATCGGTCCTAGAAGCAGTAAATATGCGTTATCGTAGAAATATATATATATATATATATATATATATATATATATATATGCACACACACACACATATATATATATATATATATATATATATATATATATATATATATATATATATATATATAATCGACATTTTCGGTCACAGCCCTGACGACATAAACTCGGTCTCTTTATTATACGTTATAACCAAGACTTATGTCGCACTCAAAACTGGCAACGAGCAGTTTTATTTATGTCGGATACAATATAAGTATTACTACAGCTGGTGAGATTTGCTATAGAAATAAACTTTTTTTGCGTCTCGAAAAATCGATAATTATAACAGAACAAGTAACAACAAGTTCAAATCCATAGTGGATTGTGAATACATAAGGTGTACAAAATCTGAAAAAGGGAATTCTCCAACGTCAGAAATTGTATTGAAAAAAAGTTTCCATTCGTCAGAAAATGTCAAGTCATTCCCCAAAAGAGGTTTGTAATCTAATTTTTTAGACAACTGCAAATCGCAATACAAAAAATTGTCGATCCTTATTCGTATTTTAATGGTTTTATAAGGAACACATGAATAATTTTGCACAAGCTTACTGATGTATTCTTGGATATAGTTCAGAATTCCAGTGAGAAAGTTGTCCGCTCTGAAAAAATAGACACGAAAATGTAGTAAGCCTATTTAAAGGGACGAAAATGAAGTTACCTAAAAGTGCCAGGTTGGATATATGAAACAAAAACAAAAACAAAAACTTCGACTACGTAATTAAAAAAAAATATATCAAACGATTGAATATGAAGGAACATACAAATAAGACAAATAAAATATTGGAAGAAAACAGAAGTTAAATTTCAGGTAAAATATTTGAGTAAATATTTCTTAATCCCTTGCTAGAACAGAAAAAAGGTGTACGTATTATCGAATGCAGGTCAAAATGTTCAAGATGCAAATAAATTAGTTCAAAACACTACTCGAAGGTTCGCAATAATTTGTCCTCAGACCTTTAAAATTGAATTATCTTTTGTTCGTATTTTAGACAATGCGAATATATTTATAATACGGACTTTGCGAATTGCACAGATTTAAAACACGTCGTTTGCCATCAGATAAGTATATATATATATATATATATATATATATATATATATATATATATATATATATATATATATATAAACATAAATATATATATATACATACATGTATATATACATATATAAATATATATACACATATCTATATATGTATATATATATATATATATATATATATATATATATGTATATATACATATATATGAATATATATATATATATACATATATGTATATATATATATACACATATATATATACGGATATATATCTATATACATATATCTATCTATCTATCTATATATATATATATATATATATATATATATATATATATATATGTTGCATAATTACTTAAAATAATTACACGTTATGATAGAACCACAGACGGGAGGTTTACTATAATTAGTATTAATAGGTACTAATCTATCCGACTGAGGCAGTTCTCCGAAACCACTCAAACAGTTCGAATTACATCTTCTCGGGGTCGAAAAAATTGTATGAAAATTATTTGGGATTTTAAGATAGGAGAAAAAAGAGAGATGGGAGTGTTACCCAGGTTTTAATTTTTTTCTATTCATATCATTTCCTTAGTCCTATCGCATTATATTCCTGATTTCCTACCAACAATCTAATTACTTAGCCAAATCCTCCCTGAGAACATGCCCTTGAAGCTTATCTGTATTTAATCTAACCCTTTAAACCCCACGGGAACCCACTTTTACCGTGCTGACCAGAAATGTGTCCATTTAACTAAATATTCTATGATTCGGCCATCATTGAATTTCTTTTTCTTTTTCTTTTCCATCTTCTGCCTAAATATCATTTTTGATCTGGCCCCCTTTAACCCTCTCCCCCACCTTTCGGATTGCCTTCACTTTTTGCTATCTTTTCTTCTTTCTTTTCTTCTTTGGTTCCTACCCTCTCTTCTGTTTCTCAATTTTGTCCTTGCTTTTTCTCTCGTTTTTTTTCGCCTATCCCGCAATTCCAAGTAATGTTCATACAATACAACAGTTCGTCTTCGGTTTTATTGAGAACTTGTCGTTTCTTTTGCCTTTGAATCCGTTTAATAGAAAGGAATAAGAATTTCGTTTTCTCAACATGGCCAATTTTATCTGATCCCCCTCCAAGGACTACAGACTTGGGTGGAATCATCATCGTTGGATTTCTACACAGATTCCTCTGGATATACCAATATATCTGAACCCCATATTACTTGGAGTTCCGTTTTTGGTTACTTTCATTTACATTTGAACATACCCGTTTGAGCTTTAACACTTTTTTACAATTTCGAATATTGACTGTCCTAATCTGTCAACTGATCAATACTTTAACCTCCTCTGATGATAAGATGTTAATCTTTGAAAAGCCTGTCTTAACGAATGAAAGAGAAGAAAAATAAATATTTTCATTCACAAAATGCTCCTTGTTCTGAACAACTGAAGGTATTAATTTACTTCCATGTGCAGATCTAATTGTTTTTCGTAGAACTATTATATATATATATATATATATATATATATATATATATATATATATATATATTTATATATATATATATATATAATTCATGTAGATTCTGTATATTACATATTTCAGCAATGTACCGCGGTTTAATCCAAAAGGGCATATTATGACATATTTAGTAAATTTCCGTGTCCAGTAGAATCATCGGCAAGCTTAAATGATTGTAGTCACGCCCGACAGGGAATGGCGTCAGCAATGACAAAAAAACGGTGCATCTCTAAGGGCGTCTACGAAAAAATCCGGTGTGGGATAGTGATTAACTAAGGCTCAATGGACGCCTTCATTTTATTCCCTAGCAGGTTTTATTTGTTATTTATTTATCTGTTAGCAAGTTTTATTTATTAATTTATTTATTTATCTATTCTTTTTGTAATGTTATTATTATACCTGACAAAATACGAAAGGGGTGCCTATATAATTTACCGTTTGAGCCTTTGAAACTAGTGTGCTTTTTGTTGTGGTGTTTTGGAATAAAGTTATGTATAGGATTAATTGTCCGATATAGAGCTGAAAAGGGTGATTCAAATATGTTTTTATCGACTTAACGTGTTTGTTTATTTTTGTTTATTGAATTGTTTTTTTCGTATTTTCTGTTCTTTTTGTAACATTATTGTTATATCTGGTCTGTCCGGCGTGACTACAATCATTTCAGTTGCCGATGATTCCACTGGGCACGGACATTTACTAAAGATGTCTAAATCTGCCCTTTTAGATTAAACCGCGGTACATTGCTGAAATATGTAATATACAGTATCTAAATAAATTATATTAGCTCTCTTATAAGATCGAGAATTTTATTTGATTTCTTTTAATATACAACCTGACAATATATATATATATACATATATATATACATATATATATATATATATATATATATATATATATATATATATATATATACATATATATTCAAGAAAAAGGAATACGCACACAGAAACACCTTCAATACAACAACAAGGCAAATACGGCACTCGCGACCCAGATATGGAAACGTAAAGTAGAAAATACACCCTCACCATCAAATGGAGAGTAATTGAGAGAAAACCACCCATCTCTCCAGCCATAAACATATGCTCTCTATGTGATGCTGAAAATACAACATATCAAGGTCCACCATAGACCCGAATACAACCTGTTTGAATATTCGCGATGAAATCTTTAAGGGATGCTTCCACAAGAGCCAAGCACCACTCATAAACTGGACTGACCGATACACATAAAAGCCTAGCTACCCTCCTCTGCTAAATACATACCCCTATAATTGTCCGACTCGAGAAAATTTTTCCAACTATCACCATTTATTAATATTAATAACATTACAAAATACGAACAAACACCTTAATTAACCCATATCCACACTAATTTTCAAGAGTGACAATTTCTATTCTCCACAAAATAATTCTCCAGTCATTAAGAGGGTAACACCCCCATTTCCCAATATTGTTTCCCTGTCATAATACTAATGTCCCAAACAGATCAAAATAAACGGTTTCAACACATTTTAAATTCCTACAGTATTACTACCCTTAGACCGCCCGCATGACACCTATATTTAAATTAATTCGGGATTGATTTAAAGTCCTTTACTCCAGGATTTATACAATAAATTAAGTAATGGTATTTATTTTCAAACGCAGTGAACCGTTGCTCTCTCATTTTAGAACGCACATCATCAAACCCAAAAACAGTAACGGCCAAATATACGAAATTACTAATATTGACTCACGGGAATTATATAGAAACACAATTTTTATTTATTTTACTATTTTTTACTTTCTTTATCCTATTTTTATTTTTATTTGTACTTTGTTTCTATTTTTTCATTTTTTTATTTTCATTTTTATTATTTTTATATTTTTATTTTTTAGACTTTTATTTTTTTATTTTTATATTGTTACATCTCTTAAAATCTCCTCCGGTTTAAATCTCAACTGTTACTTTTACCCCCCCTTTTTTGTTTCAAACCTTCCTTACACTAAATTTAAATAAACACACACAACATCTTAGCAAATAACGCGTCCCAACGAGAGTGACACTTCATATTGTCGAGACATATGACAACAGAAGCTTAAGATAGCCGGATGACTAAGTCTTGTTGTACTATTTTTTCTGCACCAAAATGAGTATATATATATATATATATATATATATATATATATATATATATATATATATATAGTCTCGGAAGTTTCTCAACCATTAAAACTAAAAAAAACAAAAAAAACAAAACCTTAAGTCCCAAGTCGTTCAGTGGAAAATCACTCATGTAAGTCAATTTAGTTTTTACAGTTATTATATTAGTTTGTTTCTAACATTATTTAAGGGATCATCAGTTGTATATATATATATATATATATATATATATATATATATATATACATGGAAGTAATTTATAAAAAATATATTCATGGCAATTAAGTTACACATACGTTTCTGAATTTCCTCCCTGGAGGGAATCGTCATGCTACAATGCAGGAATTTGGTGTTTTTAACTGTGTTTATATACACATCTTGCTAATTGCCAAATAATTATGTGTTGTTCTCTCAGCCAATCGTTGGACTTCTCACAAAAAATGTTGACTTGATGTTACTTCTTATTTTCTATTCAAGTGTTCTGTTTTCTATAGCCTTGCCTAAGTTTGTTTCTTTGTTGTGTCAAGATAATAGGTGACCTTATTTAAACACGTGGTTTTCATTTTAGGTTTTACTTTTGTTTAGTTTGTAGGTGTTAGTTTAGTTTATTTATTTATTTATTTAGTCGTGCATTTATTTATACGTGTATTGATTTTGTTGGCTATTTTACTCTACAGTTTACTAAGTTTTAGAGGTCCTTAAGGTGTATGATTTCCAATTTCTCCTTCAGACATGATCTACACGAGTCGTCTAAATTTTTACATGTACTGGCCTGCTGTATTATTTTCCACTCAATTAGTGTGTATCGTCCGTCTTCTCGAGCTTCTTATAATGATTTGTTGGTGTCGTTTAAATTCGGCGTTCTCTGTTTTAAAAGGGTGGAGGTCATATAAACGTAAACCTTTTTATTAGATCTTTCTTTGGCAAATATTGTGGCTTGCTAAACAATACTTTTGGTTGCGCATTTATTTTGTAGTTGACAATAAGTACAGTAATTTTATTACATCTTTTCTTTTCATTACTAATATTTACATTTTTATGTGGGTGATTGCTATAAGGGTTCTGGTTATTACTATTAGTAGTGCTTATATTTTTGTTCTTCTTTGTGTTATGTTTGCTATATTTGTCATGTTTTCACGTATCTACTCTCCTTTTCTCTTCTCTTTCAATATTTGGAATTAAATTACTACCTAGCTTTACTCATTCGTAGAGCACTGTTGAATTATATGCTGTCATTGATACATAGCAACTTATATCTCCTCAAATAATCTTATTTGGATACATAAAAGTATGTATATATATATATATATATATATATATATATATATATATATATATATATATATATGGTAAAATGAAAAAGGAAAACCAAAAACTGGATGTTTTTTATGTGTACATCAACGTACATCAAAAAAATATCTACTCTATTATCCGACGAAAACACATACACTAAAACTGACCAAAAAACTATCGATAAAAACATAGAACATTTTAACAAATCTTTCAAACACCTAATCAAGAACAACAAAAAATGGGCATCAAACATTGAGTATCACCCTATCATTCCCACATTATACGGGCTCCCCAAAACCCACAAACCTGACACCCCCATGCGTCCAATTGTATCAAGCATAGGTAGCACCACACACAAAATCGCACGGGCCATAGCTAACATCCTCACTCCACTAATGGGTACCATCAGCCCCTCCCACATAAAAAATTCAGGCGACCTTCTTAGCAGAATAAAAAACATCAACGTAGAAAATAAAAATATACACAGCCTAGATGTAACTTCGCTCTACACTAACGTACCTGTAAAAAAATGCCTACACTTACTTCACACACATATAAAGAAAACAAAAACCGACCTACCTTTTCCCCCCAACACTTTTATAGAAATAATTAGACTCATCACTGACATAACATATTTCCAATTTAACGAAGTATTCTACAAACAAAAATTTGGACTCCCCATGGGCAACCCCCTTAGCGGTGTATTGGCCTGCCTCTTTTTAGAATTCTTAGAATCCGGTCCTTTCAAATATAGACTACCTCCTAACATCGAATACTTTAGATACATAGATGATATTTTAATTTTCCTCCCCACAGACACACAAATCATTCATGTTAAGGATAAACTCAACACAGTAGAACCCTCCATAAAATTCACCCATGAGACTGAAATAAACGGCTCTATTCCCTTCCTTGATACTCTTATAATTAAGTCCAACAATAAACTAGAATTTAAGGTACACCGCCAAATACACTCACAAAAATGACTACATACATTTCTACTCCCACCATCATAGCAAGATCAAAACAGGTATAATTATAGGCTTCTTCCTACGCGCCCTTAGAATATGTAGCCCCCCACACATAGATGAAGAAATAAAATACATTTTTAATTCCCTAAAAACATTGCAATACCCCACACATTTCATATTAAATGCCAAGAAAAAAGCCTTCCAAATATTCTCCAGAAACACCACACAAAAAATCAAACCCCTAACACCACTCTCATAGACAGACCCCTTCTCCTACCCACGCATTCCAATAACACATCCATATGCAACACGCTCAACAAACTAGGCATTCCAATAGTACAAACCACTTCTCAATCCATAAAACAAACTTTAAACACATCCAGACATTTCCAAAAAACACCCACATCCCATGCCGGCTTATACACTGCCCCTTGCAATGATTGCCATCAATTCTACGTGGGAGAAACACAACGTGAATTAAAGAAACGATTAAATGAACATAAAAGGGATATAAAAAACAACAACCCTCTTAGTGCACTTTTCTCCCATGCTCTAGAATATGGTCATGCATTCAAATTTGAACAAGCCAAAATCACTAAACACATCCACAACAAATCTCGGCGAAGATTATTGGAAACTGCCCTCATCACATCCTCCACTACTATCAAGCAGCGAAATGGTTTCTTTAACCTATCACCCTTAATAAGCAAGATCATCCTCACAGAACAAAGTCTTTTGCCTGATCATGGCTAACTTTTATTTTCATCTCTAACCTTATGACACTCTTCCATTCACCCACACCCTTCCCTCTTCTCCCTGAATCTTCTCTTATTTTTCCTCACTTTTTTCCCTCACATTTTTAATACTACAGTCCAAATAAACTTTCTCATGTTCCAAATATTTCAAATATTCCTGACCCACCCTTTCAATCACCCCCCTCCCCCACCCACTCCAATCCCTCACTCATTGCTATCATTTTCCAAATATTTCAAATATTTCACACCCTATCACGACAAATCCTCCCTCTTCCCCCTCTCATCCATTTTCTCCCATACCTCTTCTTAAATTCCCTCATTTTCTCCAAACGCTCTCTAAGACCATAACTTTCGCCCATCCACCAAAATCAC
>OY744526.1:140606507-140714007 GCA_963556195.1 Sepiola atlantica
TCCTTAAATATTTTTAAATCATATTGTGAGTGATCATAACTGTGGACAGTAAAAAGGAAATGCTAAAATACTAAGCGCACGGCGACGTGTTATGCGAAGGTTCTTTTATTTAAGACCCATATGTGTCATGTTGAACGTCTGTTTAATTGAAGCATCCGTTCCTAATCTTACAATGAATCTGTTTTGTAGACTCTACTATTTAACCCTAACGTCGTCTTAACCGGGTAGGTGCACATCAACCATATTAAATATGATTAATTAAAATATCTTCATAGTTAAACGTATTTTCGAAAGGACGCTAATAAAGTTTTTGTAGAGAACATAACACAACATTCGAAGCAAAATAAAAGTTCAACTGTTGAGCTGATTTGCTTTTAGAATTTCTCAGTCACTGTGTCTTACCAAGATAAACAAATTTAAGTCGGGCATTTAGTCACCGTGGCATGCCTCATTTCGGAAAAAGTAGTTTACTGTTTGATGAATGCCCTGATCGCATCAAGAGGATAGTCATTTTAAGACAAATCATTCGTTATAGTTTTATATATCTGGCCAATCTTGATTTCGAACAAATCATAAGTGGTCTTTGCGCTACGGTACAAAATTAAGTGTACCTTTCGTTTGTAAATACAAGATGAATCACAGCGAGTATATAGTCTTTTAAGCGTGGATTTACAGTAGCTTGATGTTAGGTAACTCGATGGGGTTCTCGTTACAAATATATCGAGCAAGACTAAAATTGAATTTTGCACCCCATTCAAGGTAAATTTTAATCTGGGGGCTTTCTATTGAGTAACGAAACTTATTTATTAGACTTCGTTTGATTATTAAAAAGTCATATGTCGACTGTATATCGAAAGTAGACAAAAGTTAAAGTGAGTCTAGATAATAATCCTGTCTAAATAAAACCGATGAAAATATTCGCCATTGTCTCTCTCGTGACTGAGCCCATGGAACCACTAATTATTTGATAATATATCACATCGTAAAAGCTGAATGCAACGGATGGAGTCGCATATTTCCCCAACTGCACGAGTATGCTTTCAGGAATGGAAGGGCATAACTGACTACGATATAAACATCAGCACATATTCTATTGTTTCCAAAATGAGGACAGAAGTAAACACGTTGCGAATATCGTAGGTGCACATACATTTATTTGCACCGTTAACATTTTGGATGTGATTTGCAAAATGACATTAAGGTTTTTAGCACTATTAACTATAGTACTTCAATACTGGCTCTAAAATGTAAATACCTAATTTGCTACTTGTTGGTGTGATGCCATAATCATGAAAAAATCGGACTTAATGTGATATCAGCTTTGCGAGTTTTGAGTAACTATTATAAACCTGGGCGGATAGAGCCTGAGAAGTGTTATTGCACTGGCTACATCGGTAGGGAGTATACCGCTTTCCACACATTTACCCAGTTGTTTCTTGAATCAGATTTCTAAGGAAAGTGTTGCATCATTAGTGCCGACAGGGACCTATTTTATAATTGTTCCGTGTCGTTTAATATCAACGTCATTTTGTTAACGTCGTCTTGATGATTCAGTACAAACACACCCTGCACTTTTATTAGGCCCGGTTATTACAAACATGTTATTTTGTCGAAGAGTTTTAATGACGGCGAAATTTTATTTGCGCCATTACAAATCTGAATAGGTTACTAGTGTTATCACATAGCTCTATGTGTAAGGCCATTTAATCTATCGTTCAGGTTATTTACTTTAAACTAAAAAACAAGTGGACATCTATGTGCTTGCGAATTTCAAGTTCTGAAAATACTTCTTTTACGTCTAACACTAGATGGTTGTTTAAATAATTCCAATCCATGATGTAATATTAAAAGATCAGACGCAAATAAATTTGTGTAAAGATAGATTAAGGACGTTGATACTAACATCTGAGTGAGTGGAGCAACTAATCCGTTTGTATATTAAATGCTGCAAATTATTATTAAATTGAAGCATTAGTCTTTTTAGAACTGCGCACCTGTAAAGTTGTAACATACTGTGAGAAATAGTTTGTAACAACACGATAGAATGATCACTGTTTCCCTCCATGCGTAATTCTGATACTACCAATACATTATGGATGACTTTATTTTATATTTAATGCCCTGGATGTGAATTGGCGTTCTATATATTCTATATCAAGTTGAGACCATTTATCAAGTGTGCATTTGTCAAGAATAGGAAAATAATCACATGCGTCATAGGCTACTAAACCCACCACTATATTATGCTTATTCACTCGAACGTGTTATAATCAATTCGTGATTATTCTCTCCAGCTGACTCTAAGTATTACTTTTGACCAACTATCGTCGACTCCCCAACAAACTATACTGAATAGAGCTGTAACTTTACAACTCAAATTATCTCCACTGACACCACAAACTAATAAATAGCGTATATCTTTTAAAAACGAAACTCTTATCATTTTATCATAATCTGGCATTAATGTTATTCATAATACAATACGTAACAGAGACATCTAATAAACGCTTCCATCAAATTCTGCTGATTTTCTAGAATATCATATTACGTTATTTAAAACTATTATGTATAAGCCTATTATCATTTATGTTTCTACAATGGTTGAATGTTTCTACATTTAACCAACATAATTTGTTATAGTTTCACTTCATTAAAAATGGCTGCTATCATCTCTTCAGCGATTTAACTTTGGGCAATTATTTTTAATCAGTCTTCATTAGTTTCAGGTATAATTTACCTTTCTTTCTTAAACACTCAAACAATTCGAAACATAACATCTTGAAGGCTTACACATATTTTTCAAAATAAATACCGAGTAAAACAAACTGGAGTGTTTCTTCCAACGCCATTACATTGGGATACCCATCCTATTGTGGGTCCGGAGATTGCTTGTCAGTCCTATACGAGCTCTGAAGTATCTGCCGAATGTAGAGCACCTGATGGATAATTATGCAGCAGAAGTGCTTACTGTTCTGCCTTTTTCGAATATACCATTTATTGTTGATGTGTCAACGCGTACAGATTCAGCAATCGTTGTCTCTTTGTCGATTGCAGCTCGCCAGGAACATATGGTATAAGTTAGGTTTCCGTACAGGTTAGAATACAAACTGAACAGTTTGAGGCATGCCTTTTAACTTTCACTGAACGATTCTCCCTGTTCCACTACAGTGTTTTCCCTTCAGTCAACTTGGCGGTATTGAATATCGTCTGCGGCGTATATGACTCACCGAACGGACCTCACACTACTTCGGTCTTTTTATGCTGATAGTTCCCCATAAGTTGTTCCTCGTTTCAGAAAAACGAGCAACTATGTGTTGCATGTTTTACTCTGTGTTTGGCATTCACCGTACGATCATACGAAAATAGAAGATCTCATGTTATGGCGTGCATTTCTGTGGTGTCAGGATTAGGTCGTGTTTGGTTGAAGAGCTTTACGCCTGCCCGGTAATTGATGCATAATCATGAGTATACTTCGTGGAAGCCAGGACAAAGCTATGTATAAAACCGCTCGATACTTGATTGGATTTGGAAGTCTACCCTCCGTCTATGACACCAGCCATCATGAAATCGCTTGATTGTCAAACATTGAGATAAATTAATGTCAACTGTGCTACGCCCAGCACAAGAAAAACACATTGATTTTCCGGGAGGATACACTACAACTACTGCTCGTTTTAACGATTGAGCAGCAGCCTTGCAATAATTTCTCTGGCTTTTCTTAAAACAGAGATTTCATGATGTTTTACCAGCTTTGTCTGTATTCTTTCTCTTGTATATATGTACAATGAATTAATATTTTTTCATTCTTTTGGGAAAATACCACGTAGCTTAGCCTTAAATAATAATGCACATATTTGTAAATACTTATTTTTGTAGACAAGACCGTGACCTGGATACGCTGTAATTTGACACTTGTGTTTTCTCTGAGTAGTCATCACATCTATTCGTCAGTATCGTCATACGAGCATTGATCTTTATTCTATGAAGATCTAACCCTTTTAGTTAGGTAGTGTGTACAACTACGCGTAAAGCTGTCCAGTTTTCTTCGATATAAGACTGACAAAACTGTATGCCAGCAAGTCTTCTGTTGAGATGATTTGCAAGAAGAGTTTCACTTCCTTCTACTGTTTGTTTTGATAGAGAATATGTGTTTACCAGACATTTCAACACCCAGAGAACTCCGCTCAGCAGCAATGCGGTTTCTAAGCTTAGAGATCATTAGTGTCCGGTCCGTCAAGCACTCCGCACCAAACATGGCATTTGTAATTAGCACATACTTACTTCATACCTACGTGTGTAGTGATGGCATAATGAATAATATAGCAATGCTTGGGCATTGGGTACATCCAGGTAGCGATGTTTCTATTAGGCTGATAAAACATTTTTGGTGATTCGGGTGTCATAGGGGATGCAGGCCCTTATAATCAGCAATCCGCTACTGTGGCACTTGCATACTTTAGTAATCCCAATATACTTTTTTAAAGTTTGATAGTCTGCACAAACATTTTTATTGAAGTCTATGAGGAGTTGTAATGTATTTTATTGTGGGACTGCTATAAATAGGTGTCTGAGTTATGTGTAGAAACTGTCCAACCAACATAAGTATTGGTCATCGTAGGACCATATTTGCTGATTAGTAAAGCATTACTCTTTTTTCGCCCAGGTTAACGTATTTTCATGAGTCGATCATTGATCCATTTCAGTAGAACATTCATATTTCCGAGGTGCTTGGTTTTAACTGACTTTTGACAATAGTACCTACGCGCCAGAACCATGTGTACACACATCGGTCTGTGATGTAACTAAAACTCAGCCACACGCCCTTCGCACATGACTGTTATGTCCACATGGTAACGAACCACCACTCTGTTTGCTTTCGGTGTATTAAGAAAACTACATACATTTCTACGTACCTATAGTGAACATACACCACTTGTCGTCTTTTTACTGTTGAATTGGGAGATTGCTCTTAGCTGTGGAAATATATTCTAGGTGTTAGGAAAACGGTGATTGTCAGCCATTTTTCTCATGCTTTGGCGGTAAACCGTGCATTTTTAAAAAGTCCTGCTCAGTCACTCAGGAGTCTTCCGGGTTTACCTGCCGCTTTGCATAAGACACGCGACTATATGGCTTTGGTTGTCCGTATGCAGGTTTGCGTGCTGCAACCGTCAGTTTTTTAACACCTGCTACATCACCAGTACCTTATCACCACTGGACTTGTTGTGTAGTTGACCTTAAACACCTTTAATGTCACGACTTGCTCGTTGATTCGGTTAATGTTACGAACACTTGCACATCGTCTCCGCACTCCATAGCTTAGAAAAATACATCTATATCTAATAGGGTTTCCTAGTGCAAGAGTCGTCAGACACTTGCCAGAGGTGTGTCAAGGTAAATACCCTACAATGCTCAACTATGATCTTTTGTCAGAGTTGCTTCCCTTACATTAGACTGTCTATAAAGGCTGACGAGCTCAACCTACCCGTGTTTGATCGGAGTTTTGTTCCCCGTTAGAAGAGTTTCTGCCAATTATTACGAGTACAGTCAACCAGCCATTTTACATACAGGGGGAATCCTGCTCCTTGGCATCAGGACGTGTGCACACGCCGGTCGAACATAACATGCCTCAGGTATAAGGACAGACTACATTACGATACCTCACAGTTAAGTCTGAAACTGTAAGATGTTAAATGCACATGTGTTGTCAGGGATAGGCACTGTGTAGGGCTTGTCTGTAGACAGGTTATGACCTTGTAGAGAATACGCATGCAATTAGCTACATTTTTACATAGTTGTTACCTAACGACGGTGATGGCAAGCGGGAGATGACAAACACACAACACAGTTTATTACACGAGACGCGGCTACACACCATTAAACACCGTTGTTAACTACGACTAAAACGGCGGTTGCTAATCGAATGTTATGTTTATTACATATGCTACTATATCGCTTCGTGTATCGCATCGTGATAGTCGCATTAAGAGATATAATAGTTAGTCGTCGCCATTTCCATCTATCTATCATTTATTAATTTGACGTGTGTTGTAAAGATTAAAAATAAATACAACGTCTTAAGTGAGAAATAATGAGTCGATTCGTAAGAATATTACATATAAAATCATTTTGCTATTGTAACATATTCTAAATGCGTAATATATGGCATCCAAAAATACTTGTATAGCAATATATTATACATTGTGTAATATTGTATGGACAATAAAAATATCAAATAATCTCAAACTATGTTGTTGGTCAACACATATTATTTTCGTAACCACAACTTTATATTAAAAAGATATATGAGTTACGCGTTGAAGTAAAGTAAACCTTAAAGTGTCGACAAAACAATAGTGTAGTGGGTATTGTATCATCAGGTGTGTTATAACTATTTTAATAAGATATGTCGAACACATTTACCTGATCGTTTCTATGAATATTAGATTCTAAGAAACACACCAGGAAAACAAATGCATACATTGTTAGTCATAGTCGTGCTAAGTTATACGTATATAATAATTTTGTCTCAATATTAACTGCAATGTAAACTAACACATATTAATAACACATATGAACACAAAGCAGGAGGACATATCGCAAAAAAATGTAATACGACAATCACCTCTGGTGTTTTACTTTCGTGGAATTTTTTTTGAGTGTGTAAAATATCCCTGATTTGAAGATCAAAGGAATGGTGTTGTGTGGCGATGAAATAATGAAAAATAATCCCATCATTTTTTGGCTTTTTAAAATTCTACAGTCATATATGTTTCTTTTAAAAATGAGAGTTCAGTTGCATACACTTAGCGATATCTCGTTAAATCCGACATTCTTTGTCAATGTTATTACTCAGTCGCAAATACTTATAACCGGATTTAAAAAGCGAGCCAAATATACGTAATTGTATTAATTCTGTTGACGTTGCATTGTTGTTTCGTATTATTTACAAATTGATGCGAGGAAATATCTGAAATGAAATTATTTCCCCGGGTTAATTGCATTAGCTTTGTTTGAGTTTGGGATAATTTTTTATAGCGCTATATTTTTCCGAAGACTAGTCTTGTTTTTTTTTTTCATAGTTGTCAAGGTTTTCATGAGAAATTGCATTTCACAGATAATATATATTGAAAGGTTTGGTAATGTAATTTACAAAAATATTTTTGTATGCAAACGCGCCTTACAAATATAAACATATTTTTATACGTATATCTGCCTGTGTATATACGTGTACTTCAACGGATGACAATACATCGGCTTTTTTAGTAAGGATGTATTTGTAAATAAAGAAATTTATATATTTCCACACTTGTATATATTAGCTTTGGTATTCACATGAACCAGCATCACTATTTCACACGGAAAGACAAATACTCATTATAACATACGACACCCACCCATATATATATATATATATATATATATATATAATATTCTTTATTGAATGAACAACTTAATACAAAAAGCATTGTATAAACATATACAAAATAATTACTTGAAAGCGAGCACATCGCGGATACCACCTTCATTACTTATATCTATATCATATATATATATATATATATATATATATATATACATATCTATATGTGTGTGTAAATATATACATATATATATATATATTATATATGCATATGTATATACGTAAATATATATATAGAGAGAGAGGGAGAAAGAGAGAGAGAGAGAGAGGGATACATATGTATATATGTATGTAAACATATGTATATATATGTATATGTATATATGTAGATAGATAGATAGATAGATACATATGTATATATGTAGATGCATATGTATATATGTATGTAAATAAATATATATATATATATATATATATATATATATATATATATATATATTCTAGGTAATGTTCAGAGTTTTTTTCTTTCTAAATCACTTAAAAGTGCCAATAAAGATAATTCATCACACGCATAAACACACACCACCTCAGTCGTTTACAAACTTTGACCGTGGTTCCAATAAATTGAATTAGGTTTTAAGCTATTCAAATAACGAGATTATCTGTCCTTACTGTAAGCCTCTCTTAACTAATTTAATAAAATAACGGGAAACAATTTACATACCAACTAACAATTTGATCCTCCCAGAAAACACTTAACACCGCCTAGCGTAAGATACCTATTATTTCACAAATAACAAAACACAAACACACCAATTTCAGAAATCGGAAACCATCCGATAACCGATCACTAACCAACATACCTAATATCGCTGCACGCTTTGATATGTTACATAAATATAAGCAACAACCTTCCATTTACAACATAAACTAATAGAACAAACTTGTTCCATGTTTCCGACTGACAGCAAGAAGCTGCCACTTACAGTTATCACACACATAATAATTAACATTTCGTAATTACTTAATCGAATCTGTCTTCCTCTTTTTTAACAAAAAATAATTCATCAAATTGCTACTCGCCGATTTATTAACATCTGTGTTACTTATATTATCAATCGACTATTAATTTAAATAACATTTAATTAAAAACTAAATAGAAATAGTACTTCACTTGAATACAAAACAAAAACAACAGTTAAGAAAATAATTCTAGTTTTATTTATTTACAAAAAAAAATGTACTTCTACAGAATTTGAACAGAACTTTTCTCTTTGTGATTCTTGTTTTTTTTATATAACACGAAAATAAGCATTAACTAATCCTAATCAAATATTTAATTTAATTCGGCAAATGTCTGCAGAAGCGGCCATTGAAAGAGATACCCTCTTACACTGGATACACCCATTCTATACGTTTCAATTTGTATTGCTGTTACACTCTGAGCTATACATTATCTTTGGTGCATAGATTTTTTACAATTCAAAAACAGCATTTGTGATTTTACATGTACACTATCCAGTGTGCCCTTTTTGCGTTTGGTCAGCAATTTACCTATTTTAGTTCATTCTTGTACATTTATCTCAAGCAACGCTGGACGACGGGAACCCGCAGGTATATATATATATATATATATATATATATATATATTTAAAACATTTAGTTTTGCATATTTTCTATTTTGTTATGTACACAGCTTTTTTAAATTAAAGCTCGATATTAGTTACCACACAGTAATATAAAAAATAACAAGTATAAACATTCAAAACACATGTTTTTATTTATCTTATGAATCATGTTTAAACCAAAAACATTGATACAGTTACGGATACGTTTCGTTCAACAAAAGAACATATTTATGTCGATCCTGGATTTTCCTCGAATGGACTCATCAGCAACCAGAAAGTTCTCAACTAGAAATAACATTTATATAATCAAATATAAAAAAACAAACAACCGACACTTAACACCTGTCCATCGAGACAGATTCAGAAATTGATAATAAGAGAAGCTAGTCTAAATACGCAGATCATTGCCCAATAATAACTGCTAGCAGATATTTTTCTTTCTAACTTAGTTTACCCAAAACAAGGTAAAGTGTCACGGTAGGTGTAAGGAGCTACTGAAGATAAGGGTGACTTTTCTGGGGGGGCATCCTGAATTAGGAGCTTTGCAGCAGGATGCTTGTATACATTAGTTTTACATGTGTACAGTCGAGTAACACATAGAGCAGGGACCTAGAGAAAATACGGTATTGGAGTAAAAAAAACTATCCGGCATTTGGGATATTTTACAGCGAATGGTTGCGATGTAACTGATAGTCGGATTGGTCGAATGTGTTTAGGTCAATGCGGAAGAAGACCACATTCCATTCAATGACTTTTAAAACAAGCACAATGATGCAGCATTGCGGCGATGATTCAGTGCATGTAGTTTGTTGCTATTAGATTAGATATTACTTCTTTGGATTTTTCTTTTGAAAAAAGGACTAGTGGATGGTGCAGCAGCTCAGCTGCGACAACAATACTGTATGCATTTGCGGGCGTTGTTTACAAAATACTGCCAGGTGTGAGAAGTTTTCACGCACGGTAGAAGGAGCCCACTTCTTAGTAAGAGCCTTGCCAATGTATTCTATTTATGTGTCCCAATTCATGTTACCTGTGAATGTTAAGCAGATGAGTTTCAACGTTGGGCTCTCAGATAGAGTGTTATGTTCCAACGACAATCTGTGGTTGAAGAGGTTTCTTGTAGCTGTTGAAATAAATGAGATTTTTCATAGCAGCATTATATGTTTCTATTCTTCTATTACCCCATTATACTACATATTGAATGTAACTTTCTGAGGGTTCAGCTATTCCCTCGAATATGCGTGCGCCCGTTTTACTTACAAAACGAGAGTACAGCGTTATGTCTTCAGAAAATATACCCATCTCAGACATAATGTCATCATGGAAGACGTTTAAGAAATCTATGAACAGTAAATATCCAAATATTGATCCCTGTGGTACACGTTCAGTTATGTAATGTGTTTGGCATAAATGTCGATCGAGGGACTACTGGAACCTTTTTATATAGGAGATATCTAATTATATAAAATATTCGTCCAGTAATACGATATGGATTAACTTTTATTGGAAGACTTGCACACCGGACTTTGTGAATGGTTTGGATATATCAAGCACTATCGCCATAGCTTCACTTGCCTTTTTCAGTGTACGGTATATGAATTCATACATTACCGTTATGGTATCCGCAGTATGCCATGCTTGCCTTAATATGTAGTAATTGTCAGAAAGTAGGTTACCATTAACTAGATAATGGTGTATCGCTATATTTATTAACACTTCAAATATATTACTGAAGAGCGGGAGTAGAATGATTGGGTGATAATTCTAAGGGAAAGTTCTATCTCTATAATTTGTGAAGACTGGTACCACATAGGCAATAGTTAAGCTACACAGGAATCAATATTCGGCTATGTATATGTATAGAGTTTGGAGAGGGCATGGCCCAGTTAAGCAGCGCATTTCTGGATTGCAATTACTTGTATACGATCAGCCCAACATGCTTTGTATAGTTACTCTGCTTGTGGGTTAAAAGGTTTTTCTTAATTGAAATACTATCATCAATTCATAAATCGTATACATTACATGAGTTACATACTTTTAATAGATGAGGGATAATTCAGAGTATACATATACCAAAACTAAATAGCACTAATTATTAAAAAAACAAGTTTAAGGGTATCCAATTACAGGGGATTTCCATGTATGCATCTTAAAATAACGGGGAAAATTATATTAATTATAAAACAAGCATTCTAATATATTTAGTGTTTTTTTCTAAAGGTTGATCGAAGGGTTTAGCTAAAGGAAGCCAACTATACAATGATAAGAACATTCGTTAATCATAACCGGTATTGCGTACTAATTACAATTTTCGTTGTTCTGAGTTATTAATATAACCTAACCATCATGCCTGGATTTGATTGAATTAATATATTTAAAATATTTATTACATCCATTTGAAGGGCCCCGCTCTCAAAGTTTCCAGAGAACGCATATTTTTATGAGAGTGATTTTTGTGCTTAATCGAATTGTGTGTTTTTATTCAGATAGTTAAAGTTTTTTGTAGTAGTAGTACCGTTTCCCACGAATAATAAGCTGTCGAGTAATAGAGATAATTTAGTAGAAGAGAATAACATATGTTTTATAAATACAAGATGGGGTTCCTTCGGTATACAAATAGGCTCGAGAAACGGCTTATAAGGGCAACAGAGGGTTCAATTTAGAACACCAAGGGAACACTCTGTGAGAGTACCGAGCAAAGCGAATCGGACGACTTAGCAGTGAATAAACGTCTGTAGACTAACACTGTTTAGTGTAACAGAGAAGGATGTCCCGTGAAGATAAGACTGGTATTATTGGCATTTACGAATCTAAACGCATGCTTGGCCCACACTATTTTTGTCGATACATTTGTGGATACTATACTACTACACCCATATACGTATTAAGGGGTCTAACGCATATTTTGGTCAACCTTCGCGACTTCGCAGTGGATAGTGGGAGGTTTTGTGAGCTACCCGAGTGAGAACGATAGTCGGGTCTTCATAAAAAAGAAGAAAAAATATAAAGTGATGCCGTAGACATGGGCTCTAAATAAAGTATGAGAAAAAGGAATAGGGTTATTGAAAGATATCTGGAAGTGATACCTGAACGAAGCAGAAGGGCGTTCGATGATGAAGGGCATCTAGCGAAAAAATACTTCAGTAATGATTTAGTGCCTTCTCAATTGGCAGGGCCGAGTGTTAGCCGCGGTTACTCGTTTTTATATGAAGACAAGTTGGATAGTCGGTAGGTATTTGGCGACATATAGCAGAGTAAAGCAACACGAGATTGGGAATAGAGGCGGAAGAAGGCACTTGTCTTCGTTCAAAATAAATTTAAGGCACATCAAGCAGGTATCATTCCCGGTGCGTATTCCATATAGACATTTGTTGTCCTATGTCGCCCTAACAAAGTTACCACTACACATGATAAGTGATTATCTCGAAAAGGTTACCTGCCTATAACTTGCTGACCTACATTATGTACGAAAGTTTTCTTTTCACAATGATTAATGTTGGTAGTACCTACCAATATTTCGATTTTCTTCCAATTACTACCTTTCAACAATTCTTATATGTTCTAGTTCATATTAACGCAAGCAACGAAAAGCTTGCTCCCTATAGTCCTGAAATGACCGACTATAGTGAACCGATGTTGTCTTTGCTTTCTCATTCATTTAACCAAATAGTTGGAACAGCTCTACAACTTTTCAGTGAACGGGGTAAATGCCAGCCCATCAAACATCTAACTTCAGCTTTGATTAACCACTCCTGCTGCACATCACGGCCTGAGTACCCCCGAACTTGTCTTAAAACTAGCGTTCGGTGGAGGAAAATTCCAGTTTTATTTCTCTAAACTTTTTCGCGCTTATACCACGATACCTTTTCATCTTACATACATTTGGAACACTAAGTAAACTAAAGTACCCGAAGAATACTCAGTATCGTATTCTTATTTGTATGCAATTTAGTGACCCTAATACTTTAGAAAATCCTATTTATGCTACTTAATCCACACTGGTATCAAAATAACTCAATGCCATGTCGCCAAGTAAAAGCAACCCTATGTGATGAACAGTTTTACCATGAAAATATGTCAAAAGAATCCTAACTATTGCTCATTTTCTATTTTTTTTTACATGATTCACCCCAAACAAGGCAGGCCGCCACTGTAAACGTAAGGGGCTACTGAGAAAAAAGAAATGGGGAGAAGGTTTGGGGGTTCATCTTAAATTGGGATCTGAGCAGCGATATGTCTGTTTACATTAGTTTTAAATTTCTGCATGTCAGTACTGTCGGGGAAACAGGGGGCAGAGAGGGAGTTGCAGAGGTCAGTTGCACCAGAAAAGAATCTATTTGAGTAGAATTCTCTCCGGCATCTGGGGACCTCCACTGTGAATGAATGAGATTTAGTAGAATGTCGAGTTAGTCTAGTGAATTTACGTCGAGGGGGCACAAGAGTAGCCAACTCATCGATGCATAATTCATTGAAGTATGTGTAAAACCAACATAATGATGCTACATTGCGGCGATTGGACAGAGACTGGAGCTTAGTTGACAGTGAGGGACCTATTAGGTTGGCGACTCTTTTTTGGACTTTGTAAAGGAGGGAGAGACTAGTAGATGATGCACCAGCTCAGATGTGGCAACAATACTCTATGCATGGACGAATGGTTGCTTTGTAGAGATACAGGATAATGTCAGGTGTAAGGAGTTTACTAGCACGGTAGAGGGAACCAACCTTCTTTGTGGCAGCCTTGACAATGTATTCAATGTATGTGTTCCAATTCATGTTACCTTTGAAGGTTAGGCCGAGCGGTTTGAATGATGAACTCTCAGGTAGGGTGTTATTTGCCATGACAATCGGTGGTTGGAGAGGCTTCTTGTAGTTATTGAAGGAAAGGAGCATTGTCTTTGCGGCATTAAAAGTTACCAACCATTTATGGTCCCAATCCACTACAGCCTGGAGGTCATTTTCTAAAGATTCAGCCATTGCCTCAGATATGATCGCGTCTGTTTTGCCAACATGGCGAGAGTAAAGCGTGGTGTCGTCAGCAAATAAACCAATCTCAGACACTATGTAATAAGGGAGATTGTTTATATAGATCAGGAAAAACAAAGATCTAAGAATAGATGCCTGGGGTACACCAGCATGTATGTCATGTTGCTTAGATGAACGACCATCGAGGACAACCTCGATTTTTCTTTTGTTTAGGAAGGATCTAATTATATTAAGTAGTTGCCCAGTAATACCGTATGAACGTATTTTAAGGGGAAGCCCTTTATGCCATACCTTGTCAAAGGCCTTGGATATATCAAGCGCTACTCCCCTAGCTTCACCTGCCTTGTCGAGTGTATGATACATGCGTTCAGAGATGACCGTTAGTATGTCTGCAGGAGATCGGAAATGTCTAAATCCATACTGGCGGTCAGATAGAAGTTTAGCATTAACTAAGTGCCGTACTATCGATTATTCTTCGGTTGCTACCTTATCAAACACAACGACCTGTTCACCAAATTGAATAAAATATGTCGGCGATTAGTTTGTATTTCATTCTCTTTTACATGTGTTCTTTCTTCATTTTCATTAAATTCCTTTTCGCTAGAGTATCTCTAAGCTGGTATTATTTTTTTATTTTCATTGTCTTTACGTGTATATTTAAAAGCATGCTATTTAAAACAATACGCAGTATGCATGCCCTTTCCCCTTTAAATTATTGTGGTTTATAAGAGTACGTACATCTAATTCATCGTGTCTTTTTAAATTAGTGAGTATTTTAAATCATTCAAAAATTAATCATAATGTGTGTATAAACTTGTTTGATGTTGCTTTTATTATGTTTGTGCATACGCAAACATACCGACTACTTACATTCATTCTGATTCAATTCCCCATATTGTTGGATAATGCCCCTGTGGAGGCAGACACATATTAGGGTCCACGTATCTGTTTGAAATGGTTTTGTTTAGCTTGCGCGATTTAGTGCGGGGACCCGTGCAGTCGAGTGCATAATACAGATGTTCTCACAGTCGGAGCTCACATACGTGACAGGGTCACAGCGTGACGAGCCATCAAATACAGGGTTAATGTTCACCTGCGCATAAAAGGCTCTGTGACGTCACGGACCATTGAGTTGGAAGCAGAGTTTTTAAGTCTGGGTTTTGGAGGCCAACCTCTCAGACGTGATTTTTACCATGTAGTCTGCAACATACATAAGAGAATTGATTCCCTAAGAAAATACAGGCGAAATATTTCTTTAACTCCCCCCCCCCGTCCACGGATGGTTAAGGAGTTTATTGATAAGTAATTACGAAATCAGTAATTTCCCCCCCTCTCTCTCTCTCTCTCTCGACGTTGGTGAATATCTCTAAGCCGATAGATAACTCACCTCTGTAATAAAAGGAATTACACGTTCAAAATAGAGTTTGTCGATTGAGTCGGTTATTGAGCGTTTGTGTTGCAGCGGCGTAGTTTACGGAATAAAGAAAGAAGAAATCATTCAAGAGCTAGACGACGCATCCCTCCATGCGGCGAGGAAGGATTGAAGTTGCGAGAAATGTAAAGGTATGCAAATTATATGATGTATTGTGTTAAACATGACGTGTGATTAACCGAGAATTGTCGCGGCCCTTCCGGGACGAGTAGACAAAACGAGAACTGCCTGGGGCCAAGCAGGCGTATTCAACAATACACGTTTTGGTTGCTGTTACCAGGATTTTTTACAATAAAACATGAACTTGCGTTATTTAAGTAAAAACAGTTAAAAGAATAGAAACACAACGGAATAAAAAAGTAAAGACACGTAACAGACAAACACAAGCACACACAAAATCAGATATTAAAAAATAGTAATTATTCTTGTTGGAGCATATGCAAAAAATTAAAAATAAAATAATAATAATAATAATAATAGTAATAATAATAATTATAATAATAATAATACGTGACACACGCACACATGAATTTAGAATTAACGTAATAAAAAAAAAATGCGAAAAACAATGTACTATTGCACACAGGCGAGTACGATCTGTGTAGAAAGACCAAACAACGGAGAGAAATACAGAAGAAGGGAGACGGTGATTTATTTATACACATATACACACACTTTCTGTGCATGTTTTTAAAAAAGGAATTCTGGAGGAAGGAACTAATTTATTGTGTTGTTTATGTTCGGGTGAATGTGTTTTCGCTCAATTGTATTGTGTTTAATCTGTTTGTTTGATTTAAATGTATCGTCCAGAGAGAGAGAGAGACTCATTGAATTAATGTTCCTTGTTTTTTGTATCAAGCCGAATACATTGTTTTCTTTTTTGCCCTCCTCGTATTAAAATATTAGTATTTAAGAGAAAAACAGTAACTAATTACAATTAAGTAGAAGTCAGCCAATTAAACGGAGTTAGAATAGTAGAATTGACCTTTTGGCGGTGCGGTAAGAATGTTGACGGGAACCTGTTTTACAGTTATCAAGTCGCTTTCTTTCTTTCTTTCTCGACGCCTCACCACACACTGCACTGCACATTTTGACACTCTTCATTTTCTTACAATTTCACTTCAGAAAAGCAATGTGGTTATAAATGTTAATTACAGGGTTTTTCGTAATATTACATTAATATATATGTAAGTAATATATGAATATAATTATGTTATTTAATTAATTTAACGAATTTTGTATACGTATATATGCATATATATAAATATATATATATATATATATATATATATATTATTGATATGCATATATAGCAAGAGAGCTAGAGTTCTGTGTTTAACAACCTGTGCCAGAATTTACTACACCTGATCAGACTATTAAAACTCACTCTGTTTCTATCAGGAAGAATCGGGAATTTGTGTCAGCTTCGCTGATCTAAACATCTCGTCAACAAAATATTTAGAAAAGCAATGATTGTAGACACTGAAGATAATATGTTATGTCGAGTGATAAACAACATCTAATAATGTTTATTTTCTTTCGAAAATCAAACCTTGCATCGCGTAATCGGTTTTTCTCCAATCTGATTTAATGCTTCCCCTAGATTCAAACTGTATGAGGAACCTCTGTGTGTTTTGGATGTTTTTAAAATTGTTGTACCTTTTATTTTCATGTTTTTTAAATTATTTATTTGTTAATTAATTAAAGACGATGCCGTACTTCTGATCCAAAGTCCTATCATCGTATACTTCATTTCATGAAGCTAATGTACGTGATTGTATAAAAAGCGCTTACGAAAACTAACAAATGGTGTACAATTCCATAAAGACTTGACGCAATGTTAGTTAACACAATATTCTAATTATATGTTTCAAAACTAACATCATATATATATATATATATATATATATATATATATATATATATATATATATATATATATTTTGATTTTATTCCATTGGTTGCGACAAAACAGGTTTTGTTTCATTGGTGCGGATAGCTACCAATTCATCGGGCCGGCGAAAGGAATTCAAACCTAATGGAATAAAATCAAAAAATATATATTTTGCTCTGAATTTTCATTGAGCACTCCCATAAACCCGGTTTCAACTTCCTTCGGATTCATACCCCCTGGATATTTGTAACAAGTTAATTATATATATATATATATATATATATATATATATATATATATATATATATATATATAAAACAGAAACCTAAAATGAATTACAGGCAATAACGTTTTTTGCACGTTTTTCCACTGTGTTTTTGAAATTAACTTCTTTCTCAAGCTTTTTGTTCATTTACGTTTGACACCTAAGAATGATTCGACAAATAATCGAAAACATTCGTGCAACCTGTGAAACGTATGGAACATTGATTAATTATTTGATTTTCATACTAACAAACCCATCATAAAATATATACAACATTAAAAAGAGTGTAATTTAACTGACGAATTCTGTTATCATAAAAATATATATATAATGTAAGTTTGGATGTATATAATTTGAATACTGTTCTTAGAATTCAAAACAAACAAGCATTCAGCGTAAAGTTGTTTCAAAATATTTCTGGAAAACATTTATTTTCATCTTTTGTCATTTTTATCGCTGATTTACCGAGTTGTTTGTAACAGGACGTTAGGTTTTGAGCTTTAAATATAAGTCGGGGTCGAATAATTCTTATTTACACTGACAATCCCCATGAGGATTAAACATATACGTATGTACATAAACACATAGTTATAATTAAACACATATATATATATATATATATATATATATATATATATATATATATATATATATGTGTGTGTGTGTATGTTTTATTATCAACAGGCAATGCACACTTGACAACAAAATATATATATATACATATGCATACATATATATATATATATATACATATATATATATGTATATATATATATATATATATATATATATATATATATATATATATATATATATATATATATATATATATATAATTATGTCAGAAGGTGCACGCACGCGTGTCTCAGTATAATCGTAATACAGAGAATACTCAGAATGATAATTCCGGAATAATTTACACAGCAGGTAACTTTTAAAATATTGATAATTTACGAAAAAAAAAAAAATTCACTTAATTAAACATGAAAAGCACCATCAAACGATTTCGACGTCGGCCAAGTTTTGGACGGCTTATTTGAAGCGTTAGCACGAAGAAGCTACATGATTTAAAATCATACCTGATTTATACTGAGTCTCAAGTGATTTTACCTGACTGTAGAGATTATCTACTTGCCATCAAAAGTCGACACGACTACTCTAACGATGGCAATAACTCAAATAACACATTCTTAAGTTACTATTTTGTATTCCCTGTAAAACCAAAAAAAAAGAATTTAACCAGAGGAAAGCCAAACATCCCATTTTTAGAAGCGAGTCATTTCTTTCAAACCGATTTTCAAACCTATTTTGCAGCGCTGATTCCATATCCGTCGACTATTTTTATTATCTTAAATGCGTTGTTACTTCGCGCATACTTGGCGATTGGCAAAACGCTGACCGCCAATGTACGGCTCATAGTGTGTACGTTATCAACATTTCTACGAATATAATTTCTAATGATTAGGAGGTGACGTACCATGGAATATTTTGAATTACTGGTTATGTGTAAATATCGGTTTAAGTGAGAATAAAGGCTTATACAAATCTATAGTTGATATAGGAAAAGCAGGCATGCGAAATTTTGACAATCTACCGCACTAGATGAAATAAGATTTTGCAGACTGCAATACCAATTGAATACCGTTATTTATTTATTTATTAATTTATTTTAACATAGTTCACCCCAAAATAGGCAGGCTGCCACTCTAGACGTAAAAAAGGGAGAATGTTGGTGAGGGGGGTCAACCTAAATTGGGATCTGCGCAGCGACGTGCTTGTTTACATTAGTTTTAAATTTATGCATGTCAGTACTGTAGAGGAAACAGAGTGCAGTGAGGGAATTCCAGAGGTCAGTAGCACGAAGAACAAAGCGATTTGAGTAGAAAGCTCTCCGGCATCAAGGGACCTCCACAGTGAATGGAGGGGATTTAGTTGATTGTCGAGTTGGTCTAGTAAATTTACGTCGAGGGGCCACCAGAGAAGCCAATTCATCGGAGCATGATAATTTATTACCGCTTAAACGTTTTCGTTTGAAAAATAAAGTACATAAGTTAGTATATGATAATGGGTTGTGTTAGGTCATGTCAACTTTTAATTGAATGGGTATAGATCTATTTTTTTCTATCTTGCTATTACTCATTCACAACATGAAACTAATCGAAATTCGCACCATACATAAACCTTACACGGATTAAGTCGCCTCACGTTTGAATGGATTTCCGTGCCAAAAAAAAAAAAAGCGAAACGCGCCAAACAAATTGTTAGGCAGCAATTTCCTTCTGTGAGAGCAACCATTTTTGCCAGAAAGCAAAACTAAGCCAAACGAAAATCTCTTTGCAAAACTAATGCATCTATCGACTTTTAACAAAATTTATGAGACGACGCTAAACGCGTGTTATTAATATAATAAATAATTCATTTGTTCCATCATGGCATTCATCAGCTAAGGAAGCGGAAAAGGGAGAGAAGCAGAAAACATCGAATATAGACTTTAATACGATATGGATTTTATATTCAATGATAGCAACACAAAGCTTTTTTTTCTCTCTAACAACTATAAGAAATCATTTAAAATTGATATAGCTGATATCACTCTTCCCTGGAGCTAAGCGTTTAAACCATTCGGACTTACATTTCCAGGAAACATGTATTCCAATAAATACACATACGACAATGCAAATATACGGTTGACTATCTTTAACGTGAAAGACAATTTCTCGTATCGTTGTCACATCTGATATTGTACTCACACTACGTGTCTGTCGTCGTCCTATAGTGTATAAAAGTAGCTGACCTAATAGGATCAATACTGCCTACTAATCTGTAGAGCCTTCCCCGCAGATCCGACATGGCATTCCTGTACGGGTTAAACAAGTTCTTCCACGAAGTGTACTGTTTTTATATAAAATGTACTTTACCCGGAGGCAAATATTTCATGAATACCTAATCTATAAATGATTAAAAATATTTAGCCTACATATATGGGCATGCTATTTTTGCAAACCATTGTTACTAAATAAGGCAATATACTATCAGAGTATCCCTACCTCAGAAGATTGCAAAATTAAACCTGTTTTATGTAAGGCTGGGTCTGGTCTAGAACATAGACAACATTGGACAAAATCCGAGTATGGAAAATTTTTAATTTCAAATATGACTTGTTTTATTTACAACTCATTTTCCATTAACCAGTGAAGCACTTACTTAGGCCAGTTGTTATGATAAATAAATACATTTTGGATTTTTACCCACATTTCATGGTCAATCATTCACATGAAAGGGTTACCAGTGATGACAAAATACACCCTTATACGATATCTAGGGGGATTCGACCCCTAAACCGCTTATTGCACCCCAGGTTCACACACATACATATGCGTGATTATTTTATATGGCTACCATTGGTGAATTGTTACTTTTTGTCAATTGATATGGCTCTTTAACCTCGTATATAAATGAAATTGACACAAAAAAAACACGTTTTACCCAATTTAAATTCTCCTCACCAACAATCTCCATATACTAATACACATATATTGTCGTATATTATCAGTTTCGCCGCCAGTAGATGATATTGTATTTTATGCGAATTAGATTTGGACTGTAATGAGACCGTAGTTCGTCAAGAAAAGTGTGTTTCAGGTGTTAACCGTGTAAGTATCGAAAGAGTTGACAAAGTCATTGTTGAAGCGGTGGCAACTGTCCACATGAGAAATAAAGAACCTTGATTAAGCCTAAAAACCCGATCCCCAACAGATGCGTCCAATTCTATCGGGCTATTATCTAACATTTCTCTGGGACGATATGGCAGTAAAACGCATTGCTTTTCTATGGAACTGATACTATGAAAAAAATTATATACGAAAAAGTTAAAACAAAATTGCTATGCGATGACTGGTGCATTTTCTCAAACACTCATGGGTCATTGCAAAAAAAGAGGCGATGAGTGGGCCACTGCTGTTCAAAGTCGGATCGAATATTTTGGTGGTTATCTCCATGCTACAGACTGTGTGCACTAACAGTCATGTAACGTCAACTGCACTACAATGTGAAGTATTTCAAAACAGTCCACGTCAGTTGAATTAACAAAACGACGAAACAGTGGAAAGCCAAAAGACAGCAATAAAGATTGAAGCATTCGAAAATGGTGTACTATTATTGGAAGAAAAAGATGAGGAACAGATAACGATATAGAACTCTGCTTAAATGTGAGAATACTTACGAGGTAGTAAATGATCGACATTTGGAAATCAGTGCCTCAAAGAAAAACTGATAAGTCGATATTGAAACTTTTTATTTGTGACTAAATAAGGTTGTAGTACATATTGTGATATTAGGGAAAACACACCTTTTACATTCTTCCTGACTACAAAAAGTCACCTCCGACAGATGATAAGGCAGCACAAAAACGAGCAATTCTCAAAACCAAACCGCAGCAAAACTCATCAAAGCTTTATTTCACTTCAATCAGACTACTCCCAGCAGGCAAGACATGATGCACTTAATGCATAAAGAGTGCGAATAAATATGACGTTGAGATCATAAATATAGTATATGTTGAGTGTGATGACCGGAAATGCAGCGTCTCAAGCATTTCGTGGTCACCAGCTGGTGGGCCAGTGTCTCACACGTCAGGTTGTTGTCAAAAGCTTGAAGGATGACCGTGGTTGTCATGACCAAGTAGAGGAACTTACGCGGTTGTACATGCTGATGCAGACTAGTGAATGTATCTTGAAATCATTGTAGGAATGGACTGGTAAGTTTCATTCAAAACCAGCAATCTATCGACAAACTATCAGCGCATGCTCGGAATTTATAGGGTACTTGTTGCAGCTGATCTAATGCAGTCCTTCGAACTGTGTCTTAGTGCCGTCTTCGCTTGCCTGCCAATATTCGCAGCCTCTGATTATCGAAATTATCTTAAGTCGGCTTGTCTATATCTGCAGAAGATGTATGATTTGAATGATACAAAATCTGCAGTACATCAAAGCCCCTATTTTGGGTTTATGTAATCAGACGCAGTAGCCAATACTGGGCTTGCACTGGCCCATATCTTGTCATCGAGCAAACACCATATCGCTAACTGAAAAGCCATGGTGGGCTCACACAGTGTAGTGGGATGTCCGAGAACCAGATAACAGTTTGGGCCACATGTCGTCCACTATGTCATTTGATTACAACATTGCCATGCAATAACTTACCGCACGAGGTTACACAACACGCGAACGACGTAAACAGCTGTCTAAATCCCGGGTTAGAAGAGTTGAGACATACCTCGGAAAAGTTGCAGAGCAACAACACAGCCTTAAGCCGTATCAAGCGATTAATCGTTAAGCAATATTATCACATGGATGACTGCCAAGGAGAATGCCAATGTGTATTACCTTTTAGAAATCGGAAAAGCCATTGTACAGAAGATGTATAGACTATCAGTTTATCCTACTCTCACAAACGGAGAGTGAAAGCAAATATTTAATCATCGAGCCAGCATGACAACTCATGTGTAGAACGTAGCATTGCCTCAGTACTTTTATTCCAGGGTTTTCCAGATGTGTGATCGAAGGCTCGATGATCTTATGTCCTATGAACTCTGTCTCCACAAGGTGTCTTTGTTTGAAGAGAAGTTAATGTTACGCCAAACAGACAAACCACAGCTGGCTGCAGCGGTTAGACAGTATGTTTAAAGCACATTGAGCTGTAAAACACACCGTTCCAGTCACATAACACAGTGTACTAGACGGATGATCTCTTTTTTACTTTTTCAAATGGAAGCAGGGGAGTACCTACTATGGAAGAACAACTGTTGTGGTTGATGATTATGAAGTTTGACCAAGTATGAAAGAACTCCACTCATCACTCTAAAGCTGAATGCAAGAAAGGTGAACACAACCGAGGTAACAACATTTGCTGGGAAAAAGGAAGACTTCTTGTCAAATGTGGCAGACGATCATAGAACGAATGCAGCAGAAAGAATGTGACGTTATTGAAGCAGAAGGAGCTGTCGATGTTCGGATTGCAAAAGAAGCGATCTATATGTCTGCCTTAAAGTCAAGCGCCCACATTGGATAATACACGATGTTTCTATTGATATTCTTGTCTAATGTTTCTAAATGTTCTGCATCGTGTTTTGCCCTGGCGAAATCCTACATTTACAATGTCAAGCTCCTGAAGCAAGTATCTTGCGAATCAGTTTTTAATGATCTGTTGTTTCTGAATGCTTTTACGGAATGCCCAGAGTATTCGGAATAAGAAATACGTTGGGGTACTAACGAATCGTCAAGATATACAAGACAATGATAGACTGTTACAAAGCATTTTCTCTAGCAAGGCAAAGCCAATATGTTGTTGAAACAAATCATTAAAATGCAATGATAGTTTTGTTAAATGTGGATAGGGAAACACTTCCGAGCATCAAGTATATCCAATATGCTCTGCAAGAAAGTTGCGAGAGTTTTAACGTCAGAACGATTCTTATCAACGCCTTCTGCTTGTAAATCTCATATACTGCGGACTCACTACCAGATTATGGAGTTGTTGTGATGTACTGATGTAATGGTGCCATCTGAGTGGGGGTGAAAGGTGGAAAGGTGCAAAATTATTCACGTAATGAGGGACAAAAAACCTGTTCCTGACGTACTGATTCAGATAATGAATTGCAACTGTTTAGCAGAACGTAATAAGCTATGGTGTACTTGCAGGAGACATGGACTAGAATGTACAAGTACATGTGGACATTACCAAGACAGAAAAGTGTAACAACATAAAAAATTAGGAGTTTAAAGTTTGGTAAAAATCACTGTTAGGTAAGTGAATCAGGGTGGATAAAAGTAGGGGAATGAGTGTAGGAGTACCCATTCTTATTCTATAATGGTTTATTCGGCATCACTAGTAACCCTTTTATGTGAAACATTGACCCTTAAAACTTGGGTACAATTCCAAAATGTGTTAGTTTATCGTAAAAACTGAGCAAGTTAGTTCTTCACATGTAAATTGAAAATTACTTCTAAACGAAAGTCATATTCGAAATTTTACACTTTCCCGTACTCGGATCTTGTCCAACTTTTAGTGTGTTATAGACTAGTCTTGACCTAGTACAACATCACCGAAAAACAAAATGTTGCGATTGTCTGGGGGCTATCAGTATATTGCCCCGTCTACACTACCAATCAAGTAGTAGTTATTTTAAAGAATATCTTTTATTAATATGTATCGATAAATGATCGATTCTATTTCATTCACATATAAAATGGTGATAGGTTTTTCCAGACCTGCTCTGAATCCATCACTGGTTTCTTAGAGTCAAAAGGTTAGTCCACAAACATTCATTATCCGACTCTGATAAGCTTATGTTATTGTGTGTCATAACATGTTATAGGAGACTAATACATGCTTGAAGACTTGCTACGGTTGAAATATATTATATACAGTATATAAATAGAAATGTATGCAAAGAAAAGGTAGTGTAAACGGAGAATTCTAATTAATGGGTGCACTACAGTTTAGTTTAACATTACGAGAAATAAACACGAAAGAGATCCATGATATATATTTTTATATAATTGTGCTGTTTAATATTATTTCATCTTAAAACAATTTATTCACGTTTTTTTTTATTGCCGCAAGCACATTTCTCTGTTCTCGAGTCGTTCACACAAGAACCGGTTTGCTAATTTAAAATTCAGACTTATCAATGCTGCTGAAAACTTTAATATACGTATACAATTCTCATTTGTGTAATTGAGGTCAAGAATGGTGTTACATATACTATAGATATGTTATGCATAATTTGGATTATTAAACTAATATTCTTGAACGTTGTACTCCGAACGTTTAGAGTAATGTAAGATCCGATCTTCAGGTGCATTTATTTTAAGGATTCTATAAAGTTGAACTTAATATTGAGTATTGTAGACAAATTCAGAATATAGTGCGAATAAGATGTATAATACAATTTTCCAATCGGTATTTGTAAAATTCCCCAAAAAACAGGTGTGATATATATGTATACATAGACACCCTTACACACATACACATATATATATATATATATATATATATATATATATATATATATATATACATATATATATATATGTATATATATATATATATATATATATATATATATGTATACACCCGCATATAGACGCATATAGACGGGCAAAACTATTGATGACAATGTAAAAAATAAAGTAAGGCTAAGTCTGTTTACTACACACGACAAATATTAACATTTTCTATTAAAAGTAATAGAAGTATTTGAAGAAGACTCACGTGCAGTCATGTGGCATGTTATAGTCATTTGTTTTATGCGTGTGCGTGTAAATCTGTTAGACACGAGACTTTACTGCTCGATTATTTGATTGGGTTAATTGTAAGTGTTAACTCTTAAATGCGTGAATGCTGGAGTCGTACAGTTATGTAAGACTAGGACTGTTCAATTATTGTTGAGTATAATGTGTATACGAGTTGAATTACATTCGTTTAACAGTGATTGTCTAATTTGCATAGAAGAGGGAAGTCATATTGTTTGACAAATAAATACTACTTTATAAGAATCCGGCTGCGCATGTTATAAAAAAATTTAAAAAAAACATCTAAATGGATTGTACAAGCTCATCAATGTGTAGCTTATATGTTTCTCTGTTATTGACTTTCGTGCTCCAGAGATAAGGCATTTCATTATTTTATATTGATTACATATTCCTAGTGATACTTATTGTTTTAAATATTATTTTAATTAGGCTGCATCATGTGTATTAAATATCATTGCCGAATAGAGTTTAGAATTTATTAATATTTAATATTTTTATATAGAAATATGAGTATTTCCTGAAGAATTAAACACAATTTGTTCAGAAAACATTTTGATAAATATTGGGAACATTAAACATTTCATAGATTTTCAAAATATTCTCCTTCGATATCAGGTGATTTTTCTTGTGCTTGACTTTTTAACCTTAATCTTTCTGTTTGTTTTATGTCTACATTTGTTTTTTTAAGTATGTGTGAAACTGTGGCATTCACACATCTGTCTGGCAATGAGGTGTAAGCCAAAATACACACACTTTATTAATTCTTGTTTTTATGTGTGTATTCAAAGTTGTCAGTGCGCAATATATTTATCCTGTCCGTTCTCATCTATTATAAATAGTTCGTTGGTAGCATATATTTCATAGAAGTCAGCGTATCTTTATTCATACTAGGAAACACATATTGCTAGTGTGATTAAATAGAATTATTTCATAATGTGTTAGCGCCATTCACATTATATATATTTATCATAAAATACACATTTTACGAATTACATTATTTGCAATACAACGTAATAGCGCAGTTAGAAAAGCGACATATTTAAAATTCTTAATAATATAGGGTCTAATCCTAAGATTTGAAATTTTAGAAAGATTTACATTAATAAATAAAGCAATTAAAAATAAATTTAAAATCAGTTCATTTCTGTTTGTTTGTATTATTCAGTGAGTTTCATTTTGTGTTTAACTAAAAGAACACACACTATTTGTGGTCTCGAATTTTCAGCAATTTGGAAACGAGTCATCAACATCTAATTTCATTAACTTTATAAACGTTTACCTATCCTTACTTATTAAAAGTTTTTTGGAAGTTATTTATATCAATATTTGATGAATAAAGATAAACACAACAATGCAATTTTATTTATTGTTTCATTGCAATTTGCTGAAATTAATAAATCTAAAATTGAATCTGATTTTAGAAATATAATTAGTAATGAAAATATTTTAGAAAAAAAGTAATTTTTGAAAATACAGTAAATAAAGTAAAAGTAAAACAATCACGACTAACCTAGAAAGTTAGAAAAATGTGCATGGTGATAAATAATTTATATGTTCATTATTATGTACTCGATAAATTTTTTAGATAATATACATTTGCATTCATTTTCTAAATGTGGTGTCTATTAAACATACACTCACTCTCAATTTGTGTATGGACATACTTTATCATATATCTTATCTGTGATAAATTTAGACACTTTATACGGACACACTCTCCGTTTATCGCGTATCCAGCTAACAATTAATCCTTAATTGCTTGTCTGCTTTAGAATTAAGTAATTACCACCCACTTCATAGAACATTTATAATTGATAATTTTAACATGTTGACCCCATTACGCACACATGACTGTTAGTTATATTGTTTTTACACATTCATTAATACTATTCATTCAATTAAAAATAATGCGGTGGATAAACACGTTTAACACCAAGCTCTCTACTAATTTTGCGTTTCACTATCATACTATTTCCTAATACATTTTAACACCTAACCTGATGAGCTTGTTCTACTAATTTCACGTTTGCATATATCAATATTTCCATGTATCACACATTACTTGCATTTAAAAAATATTTTTATCACCATGCTTTCTTATTCTGTTGATTTCTATCACATTTAGTAACATGTTTCGCTTAATGTACTAGTATACGACTATTCCATTCTGGGTACTCTCTGTTGGTTTAACTGATTACACTTCAATTATTCTTCGTAGATGTTGTAAGCATTTGCATTAATACTTGAATAACCAGCGAATATAGGCACTGTACGATCGAAAATGTTAAATAATTCATAAACGCATATACACACATTATAATATATATTTTAAATGTGTTTCCATAGACGAAGTCGCATAATTTTTTTCCATATGTATACAGATGGGTATATTTGAAAATTTCGAAATAAAATGTGTTAACATGTGGAGATAAATTGTTATCGTGGAGCAATGCCTGGACATCCTGCGGGGTTAATATCACTATTTACAAGCCCCATGCAGTCTTTCATGCAGATTTTGGCTTCTAAATAGAAAGCTAAGAAATCAATGCCCGTAAATCGAAATAAACAATGTCAATAAACCAGTACTTTCTAATTCACAAGAATTGTGTGTGTACTACATTTATTGCCAGCGCATGGCTGTAGATATGCACTTCATAATATATACTGCCAATGTGAAATGTTCAATGAGAGTTGGCAACATTTAGCCGATAGAAGGATATTTTCTTTATATCTAGTTATCAGAGAAACAGGAAACATTTTATTTGGTGAACATTCATAGTAAATGTAAATAGTGTAACACTGTTTGCCTACTCGTTGTATAACCAGAAGCACATATTAGCTGATGAGTGAAGGATAATTTTCTTACAAAGAATTGAACTTTGTCCGAGGTCTAAAGTTTTAAATGGTAACTGACCATGCTATAAATATATAATAGCGTGTTTTTATTCCAAATAGTCGAACTGGAGATTATAATGTCACGAAATTGTTGATCCATTCAGGTTTAAGGGTAGGCGTTGTTTATACAATCTGCTTTGATATCGTTGACAAAACATATCTGGTAAAATCAAGTTCAATAAGGGAGAATCATTACTTTTGGCAAATAAAAGGATATATTCTCTGTGTTGTTATCCAGCAAGATATCCCCCAGTCTTGATATGTGTAAATCTAAAGGGAACTAACTCCTATACCACGACTATTTTCTTAACTCAAACTAAAAATGAGTTGTTAGATGGGTTAATTATTGAAAGATTAATGAAGCTTAGACAAACACCACTCGGCGATAACTTTGAAGCCCACTTTTTACACTACTATTCATAACAGACGTGTATCGCCGAGACAATTTTTCTCATATCTAAGTAACCACAATTCGGCTGTATATGTGTTATACAAAACATAGATTCATTCTAAAGTGTGGTATGTTTGTGAAGGAGAGCTTCAAGTCAGGAGGTGATGTGTTTGTCTTTTGAATGATCGTTTTTTCATATGTTTTAATTTCCATTAATACATTTTGTAGAAACGGTTGGAAAAAGTCAGTGTTTTCGGGAGTTTAGAAGATACATATCACACGAGTACATGGTTTATCTTTAAGTCGGTTGCATCGGAAACATCTGGAGTAAATAAGTACACCGCCCCTTTACAATCAAAGTAGCACCACAGTTAGCCTGATATAAAGCAACTATTCATACAGCAGTCGATCTTAGACCGAATACATGCGTGTGGGTCCTGCCTTAATAGTCAATAACATTTGCAATTACGGTGTTAATCTTGTACCACCAACTTGTATTAACAAGAGCGGTTCAGTCAAGATGTAATAAACTTACTCAAACTAAAGTATTCTCAACTTGGCTGTTAAAGGAGAAAGAGAAATGGCGAGACGTCGTGTATTCTGCTACGCAATAAAGACGGTTAAGCAGTAATTGTTTCTTGCATACTTAAGAAGAACCTCTTTACTGATTAGGAAGTGGGAAAATGCAAACGCTGTTATTATTGGCAATAAACACAATTATTAATACACAACTTCATATTTAGCCGATAAAAATCGTACATATTACTAAGCCAGGCGTCGTCGTCTAGTTGTTAAACTCCGGACTACAGACAATGTAGTTGTGGGTTCGATCCTTACTTTAGTAAGTCATACTTAAGGCTGCTAGATATGCATACACACATTGCATTTATTACTTTGATTTACGTAAAATATAATATATATATATATATATATATATATATATATATATATATATATATATATATATATATATATACCATTCAGATGTATAGCCCTTGGTAATATGTTAACGTAAATTTTGACCTTTTAAGGACAATCTCCATTTTGTATATTTATAAAGTGTTTTATGTAGTGGATCTTTTATTCGTACATTATGGGAATAGTATTGCTGTAGTAATATCAAGATATCAAAATCCTGGCTATGAAAGATGTAACAATGTATAACTGTAGTTCTGATTAGTCCGGCTTCCTCATTTAGGTTTCGTTTGTATTCAGGTGTTGTTGCGATAATTGCTTATTAAAGAAGGCTAAGATATACACCGTATTGTTGAATTTTATGAACTTGTATTATTACAGGTTTCGAGTGAATTTTAACTATTTTTGCTTTTTAAAATAATTATGATGAAATTATGATTCTTCAAAATGTGCTGTATGTTCTCATGCGCACTTCTAACCCCCAAAAGCCAGTCTAGTTTATGGGCACACACATTTGTGCGTATTTATAGTTAGTGGTTCTGTACATGTGTTCTCCTATTGTATTTGGAGTTACGCATGCGATAGTCGCATATTGATTATACTTCCCATCATTAAATTGTGAAAAATATCTTTAAGAGAAAATAATGTGTAATTTTTAGATAGTAACAACCGTAAAGCATACATAACGACACACGCCGCCATTTTTCTCTTTTAAATATTTACTAAAATCACTTCGATTTTAGTGTAATTAGTTTACGTTCTGCACATTGTACTTAACCTAATGTTTTAAATCATAAAGTTGTAATGTTTTTTTTTCATATGTATTGTGCCTTTGCTTTTGAATATGCACGGACATATTCGAAATACCTGTAGGATAAACTGTATTTGTATTTTATATTTAAATATTTTGTATAGTTAGAAGCTGTACGGAATGATATTACAAAACGTATTTATCAAAATGTTTCATACATCAAATGTATCCATCGAGAACGAACTATTTAATATTTAAAAAGATTAATAACTATATTGTCAGATATTTTCAGATGTTGGAAATTTACAAGGTTTCGACCAAATAAAGGAACTACTGTGAATTTTACATACATTTTCCAACAGATATGAACATCTTAAAGAATTGTTAACATTACATTTTGTATCTAAGGTTATAGTTTTCTCGAATTATTTTTTTGTTTTAAAATAGTGCATATACGAAGACCTAACCTAAACGACAGATATATCGACTTTCTAAAGAAGGCAGAGAGTAGGTACAAGTATGGCAGATGTAACTGCAACTGAATTGTCTTAGATAGCGGCCGTATCGAGCGGAACGGTCTTCAAACTGATGTCATCTTATAAATATGGAGAGCAACATTGTATACTAAACAACATTCAGGTGAAAAGCTACAGTTGCCCGAAAGAGAGTGTATATAATTTGTAAGAGTTGTGAAATGAGTGCGCAACACCTCGGGACTCAAAATTACAGCAGAGCTTAACAGTCATCCCGTTTCCACAGGAAAATGTTCGCTGAAAGTTTCACTAGGCCGGATTTCATAGAGAGGGCTGTCATAGGAAACACTGCTGTCAAAAAGGCATATTAGAAAATGTTTAGTAGAAACGTTAAAAATTGGTCCCCAATCATAGAATACATGAACAAAATGCTAATGTGCTCTGCAATGCACAGTCTTGTAATTCCACTACTCTATGCACTAGTATATATATATATATATATATATATATATATATATATATATATATATATATATATATATATATATATATATATATATTTGTAGCTCCTATGAAAACCCGTCTAGTAGAGCACTGTAAGTATGGTATTAACAAAGCATTACGTCGCTAGCAATAACTGCATCGTTCCTTTCATTATAAAATGTCTAACGCTCTAGACGTCAAGCCGCCGTATAAAGTGTAAACATTATGACCGTTTATTCGCTGTTCAAAATTGGGCAAGTGGTTTATACGACGGAGTTGAGTTGCAAAATACTCCTAATTCAGGGTTTCGAATCAGATGACCGCTTGTGAATAGTCATATCTCTATGCTGATGATCCCCAAAAGAAATTCATACTGATTACGGCTGATAGCCAGAAAGAAATGTCCATGGATTAATTTTAATATACTTATAAACATAATATATATATATATATATATATATATATATATATATATATATATATATATATATATATATTAACGAAACACAGGTTGGGCCGACTAATTATTCAATATTCCGCATTAATATTTATCATTTATGGCGTTAATAACTAATGTATGATGTAAAGAAACGTAATAGGGACTGAAATCACTTGCAAAGACAATTACATGAATATGAATTCCATATGTAATTATATATATATATATATATATATATATATATATATATATATATATATATATATGTGTGTGTGTGTGTGGGTGCCTATATATATATATCTATATATATATATATATATATATATATATATGGGTGCATATATATGCATATATATATATATATACATGTATATAAATATATATATATATATGTGTGTGTGTGTATATATATATATATTCATATGTATATATATATATATATATATATATATATATATATATATATATAGTTTGCAGGTTCGAATAGTTTCGATAGGAATTCGAATCAGAGAGCTCTATGTCCGTTCAAACATAGCATGAATAAGTTTTGAGGTTGATATTGACAAGGTATACGTTCGGATTGAACGCATTATAACTTATTTCGATCATAACTCTCCTCGGATGTGTTTTCAACCGCAATTCAAACAATGCAATTCAATATATATATATATATATATATATATATATATATATATATATATATATATATATATATATATATATATACATGTATATACACATGTTTATATATATATATACATGTATATATATATATATGTACATATATATGCATGTGTATATATATATATATGTATATAAATATATATATGTACATATATATGCATTTGTATATATATCTATATCTATATATATATATGTATTCATATATATATATATACATATATATATATATATATATGTATATATAAGTATAATGTATTTAGATACTGTATATTACATATTACATATATATTGTATATACTATATATACTGTATATATTAGCTCTCTTATATGATCGAGCACTTTATTTGATTTCTTTTCATATACACATATATAGAGTGTAAGGTTGTATATCTATATATATATATATATATATATATATATATATATATATATATATATATATAAGATTATATTATTTCCTGGTCCTATCAAAATGCCTTCCCCTGATTACAACTACAGTCTTATTGTTTTAATGGGTGTCAATCTCAGCGATTGTTGGCCATTATTCAAACACGGGTTATCCATTTAGCGAATTTGCATATTTCAAAGTTCATCAATGTAAGCAGAGCAAATTTAATAATTGAGCAGAGCAAATTAACTGGCATAGATGTACACACCAACATACTATTACTAATTAAATGAAATAAGTAAATTTGCTTTTGTATTTATTTACCCTTAATCCGAAGTTGTAATAATATCTATATGTACTTATTTATGTATTCCCCCAGGAAATTTGCTGACACTTTTTTTACGAAAACACGTTCATGTCATCATTGTAAAATTAATATATTTCCCCCGATACGTTTCTGTCATGAAATTAAAAAAAAACACTCGTGTAAAGAATCTGAACGCAAGGATTGAAATACATTTTAATTAAAATATTGACTTATCTCGTTGTTTTAATTAGAAAGATTGTGTTATCTTTTAACAAAGAATTATCTCTTAATTAAAAAGCTAAAAAAATGTACCAGCAAAAATTACATTTTTATCAATACTGTCTAAAACCGGCCTCTATTTAAAAATAAAATCAGCGCAAATATGGATTTTAATTTTCGGTGGCTCCTGGTCGTCGCAAAATTAAACTCATCTTTTTTTTTTGTTAATGATTCTGATCAGCAATATTATTTGTTTTCTTTTCAAAACTTTCGGCATACTGATGCTAAGAGGTTAGATTCATACACCGGAGTATTTATTTAATAGGGATACGAAGGAATGCCTATTTTTGAAACAATATATTCTTGCGAAATAGTTTAATTGATGATCATTTTTTTTTTAAATTCTAGCATTTAATAACCTAACCCCATGTATATTGGCTAATTACGAACGGCGTTATAGAGTTTTAAAAAGTGTTTGATATCTACGACATGATATCTTTATTTATCCGCATACATTTTTTAAGGAGAATATTACATTCATACGAGGTGGAATCATACTCACGTATGAAGTAGACATAGTTCTGCCACTGTGGCTGTGATTTATATGTAATACCTGTTATTTGAACTGTTAGACAGAGCAATTACTATTCTTGGCTCCTTCGTCTGAAAGCTTAGTTACACATTTTTTCTAAAATAGCTGACGCAGTGATTAACTGTGTAATTCTCTTATCTATAATCACATTTACTTTAACACATTTACTATAATTAATTTGAATGAAAATGAGCATACATATTATCTATACGATGATCCCATGACGTGATGGCAATTGCTAGTGGTGATTATTGTTAAACAATTTACGTGTTTTTATTGTCCATGCAAATTTACAAATATAAATATATACAATATTTTTTACATAATTAACACTAAATTAAAATTAAAAGGAAAATATATTTATGTTTGTATATGAACACTTATAGCATATGTCAACCAAAATCAGTAATTAATACGTTATTTTTGGGTGCACTCCTGTTCTAACATTTTATACAATATTAGCAGATCTTTAGTTCTTGCGTCGCCTGGGTGAATATTAAGTACTTCTTTAATTTCCCCTAAAAATATAAGAGTGGCACTTATGAGAAGAAGAAAACGGAATAAAACTCGTATCACTGTAAGTTATGTGATTAAAATATAATTCCCTAATGTTTTTGTGAAAATGCATACCTATAGATACATGGAATATTATTGGTACAACTACAGTACTATGTTTAGGTGATATGTGCTTTCCTCCCACTAAAAAGCGACCAAACCTGCACCCGTTTCAAAGCCATGACATTAGCCGACTCTATTATGTTAGTTATTCAATTTCAAATTCAAGGACAACACATTAGACGACATTTAAACTCGAATTAAATGTTAAAATAGAAAAGTTTGGAAACAGCTATTGCATGTAAATACTGGTTTTATTTTGTTTAATAAAATAAATAGAATGATTTTAACAATAGAAGAACATAAATCATTACACATACCCATTTCTAGTGTGAGTAATTTCGATGATATAAATATGATTATACATAGCCCTGTGTCACGGCATATGAGGTTATGATCAATTGATTTAGTTTGTTTGTAAATAATTGTTGAATAGTTTTTTATTAAAATAATATTTTAATAACGTAGCCAATATATTCTATATTCTTGAAAATTTTGTTATTGTAATTCAGCATTAGAAGAACTCGTTCTGGATTGTGACAATTGTAATTTTTTTTTGTAGGACACGATGTTCGACCAATAATAATGAAATAGATTTGAAACAGTGTATGTTTGTAAATAGTCTCACATGTCAACGTTAAAATGTACTTCCGTGTAAAAGTAGATGTTCGTCTTGATACGAGTTTAATCCTTCCGAATTTGTGAATGCATAAAACAATCTTTTCGTAAAAGTGTACTCCTGAATGTTATTAAAAAGAATATGTCAATGGCATTAAGAATGGCGGAATTATATTCCGTAAACACGCGAAAGTAAGCTAACGTTATTTTGTTTAAAACCTACTGTAGTATGTAGACACTATTAAGTAAAGACGTATTTGAAATATTTCAAGTGATTTAATTGGAAGTGCATTCTCTTAAGAAAAGTCTTGGTGTTTTAGCTGGTTCTCGTAGTAGATATTCAGAAACGAGTATACATAGCAGCTCTTTGGACATTTTTTTATGTGATATTTTGGTTATCCGAAAAAATATAATGACAATTAAAAAGAAGAAGAACTGACCGCATCATTTTTTGAAACGACAATGAAGGTTTAGCATAATTTTATGGCACCACAACTTGGCATATGAAAGTGTTTTTGTATTAAGATATTACGTTGAATAGCGGAGGAGGCAATCAACTTAACTTTATTATAGTGATAATAAAAAAAATTCTGTGGACAGGTATGCTCTAACTCGATATTTAGCAACATACAGCAATGTCTAACAATTTGAGAAACACACAGACTTCTCGAGTAAAAAAACAAAACCCTATTTAAAAAAAAAAAACTCGTGTACCATAAATACCCCAAAATGATATCAGCATACTATAACAATCAATATGAAAGTGTAAATAGCGAAATTAACTTTAACCGACATAATTTAGATTAAACTGGTATTATAATATACCGATACGTAATCTACTTTGTAAGGATTTGCTCATGGATTTCTTACATATATGATTAGACATCTGCGAACAATATAATTCATCATATTCAATTCATTGCATCGCAATCAGATATGTTAATATAATGCTGTTGGTTTATTGTTGTAATGCGGTATGTAAACTTGATTTTGCGGTGCGTAAAACATGGTATAACAGCATTGCTAACAGCTAATGTTTTCTGATAATACTGTGAATGTCAACTGTATTTACAGAAGTCAAGACTTTTTTTTTAATATCTTTTCAAACGATACTTGAGATATTCAGGAAATGAGAGTGATACACTCGTATACGGGAATTTCACCACGAAATAGTTTACATTGAAATGTGTTTTTATAGATCTAGATGTATCTTTACATTCGTAATTATTCAATTAACATGCTTACACTTTAAACTAATAGTCGTTTTAAAATTACTTTTTTATTTAAATGTCTATAGTTACAAATACGCACATGAAGCATTTAAAAGTGTTACACTAGTGTATAATATTCTCAAAATAACTTCTATATTCATAATATTTCAAGGAGATGAAAACACACATCTTTGAATGTTTTAATATAACTTTGATACATCAAACAAGTGGGCGTGTTATGACATGTGTACATAAGTTTAAAATACGTTTGCCCGACAAGTCACTGAATTGTTGCCAAATGCTGTAATATTTTTATTTCCGATGTTATAGACAAACTGTATTGAAAAATAATCATGAATATTGATAGCGATGAATAACGTAGCTAAATTGTTAAAATGATTTTATAAAACTCAGGGCTCAATTATTGAATCATAAACAGCTTATCGAGGGTATGTTCATGCGCGACATTGTCTAAGTGACAACCCAATTGAAAGCATCGTTCATCGTTTTGAATAGGAAAGGCGCAGTAAGGCATCTGTTCGTTAACTGTGATGATCCGATAGGACCATATGTGTGCCTTCAAATTAAAATAATTTCAAAATCTTCACTTTTTCTGAAGACGTTCGCCAACACGAACGAAACTGGTCAAATCTCTTGTTTTTGTTTTTCTCCTGCACTTTAACCGGTGTTCGGTTTTTCATTTCTTCGCAGATACACACACACTCACACACACACACACACACACGCACACACACGCACACATATATATATATATATATATATATATATATATATATATATATATATATATATATGTATATATATATATATATGTATGTATATAACAAATCCTGATGTTGATAGCTGTGTTTGTTGGTGCCCTATTCTTTTGTTCAATCATTATCTTGTGTTTCAAACTAACTGAGGGAAGTTCATGAATGGACGCATAGAGCAAACCGAATTGTGGTCGACCGCGGCATTGTAATATAATGGTAGGCGCCAAGGCCTTCATTTATGAGATCAGCAATGGGCACGCATATCATGTCGTTATTTCGCTAATGACTAGAACAGAAACACGCAACGGTCACATTGAAAACATGATTCCTAGTCGAACAGGCTCGAAAGAGTTTAAAGGTTCAATGACTTATCCACTAATGAGGGTAATCTTGCAGTTAATTACCAATGGGCGAAGCTGCAACCATGTTTATTTTTATTCTACGAATGTATTTAGCTATTTGCTTCTTCTTCTTTTAATGGCTGGATATGTTAGCGGGTATTTAATGCCGGTCATTTTAGCTTTTATGTAATTCCAGGAAATATTACACATATATCTCTGTATATTACTGCCCCTTGAATATTTTAAAGGAATTATTTAGAAATTCCTAAAGTAACAAGTAGTCTGGTTTCCTAACATTCAGGGACGATTTATTACATTACTTTACATTGTAGACGCATATTTTTTTAATGTGAGATTGTATGAAATATTCAACTAGATATATCGAATAAAAAAAGGAAATAAATTCCTAGTGATGTGTAACTATATATACTATACTTATACAGGGTGGGCCAAAATAAGGGTCCTATCTTTAAATTTGAATAACTGGAATTTGAATAACTCTCACAAAATAAAAGTTAAACTCACCAAACTTTATGTGTGTGTAGACTGACCCTTCCTAGATTTTTGGAAATAAACAAAACAAATTTTAGCCGAAAAACACTTCTTAAAACTTACAAAAACTAAAGTATTGTTTTTTACACTGTTTTGGGTTTTTTAAGCAAAAATAATGTTTTCTAAATGAGGGTACGTTTCTTAGGGCTAATACGGCTCATGCTTGCTTCGGAAGGGGTCCTTTACTTATTCTAAAAAAAAAAATTTTTTTAAATCAATAAATAAAAAAGTTATGAATTTTTTAAAATAGGACCCTTATTTTTGCCCACCCTGTAGATGAGCATAACTATAAGCCCGGGAAAATATTTATTCTTTTATAGGTACATTATTTTCGTTTACTGATATCTTTTTAATTATTTTAATATCGAACTTGAAAGATAATTTTCGTGATAACAGAATATATAAAACTGTCTGTATTTAAAATGAGTTCAAGGTATTCGAGCATTATAAAGTTAGCATCTATTGGATTTGTGTTTAAATATAATATGTAGTACCGCCGGGGAAAATATTGCCAAACTTACAAGAACACAGAACGCAAGTGATAAACTATTGTGGTGTACATTAAAAAAAAACATGCAGCAAAGTATATATTTACTGTTCAACAAAAACACCCTTCATCTTTAGTTCACCTGTCCGTTACCCACTTATCGAAAAAATATTCGTTTCACTAAAGTGTGTGTCAGGTAAACATGAACTTCGCTATTTCACTTCGACTGCAGTCCAAATTCGTACTAGCGGAAGTACAAGTTTTTAAGACAAAGCCTCCCATAATCCAAAACAGGAAGACCAAAGATTAAATTCAGCGGTTTAAAAATGGAATCGCCAAGCTGTTTTGCATCAGATGGATATTAATAATTCACAGGAAGTAGACCTTTTACGCAACGGAGGGCTAATTATTACACTTTCCTTCCTACCATATATCAATGCATGTGTATTAACATTTTACAGTTTATTTCAACAGCCATACTTACCTAAATTTATGACTGTAAATATGAATATATGTAGGTATTAGAATCGAACCGAACGGCTGATTAATTTGAGACTAATTAAAAATAATTAAGAAAACTAAAAAACTAGAAGCTATCTACATAAAAACACAATCACATAAACTAAACAACATTACATGTGAAACATGTGGTAACATTTTAAATTGCTAAACATTATGCAATTTTGTTTTGCGATTCAATCCAGTGTTGTAGGATTTACATTGTAAACTCCTTCCTGGAACAATGTGAAAAAAGGTCATCCACCGACTTTGTGAAATTATCTTTTGTCTCCAACGTTGTTGTCCATTTGCTTTTGACATCCGACGATGATTCGACGAAGAATCGAAATGGTTCGTGAAACATGTTTGACCTCTGGAGCATTTATATATTTCTTTATTTTAATACCAAACATAGAATCAGGAAAATATAAAAAAAATAAATAAGAATAATTTAACAGATTAATTCTGTTATTGTTAACAGTGTTTGCATAAAGGAGAAAATTATGCCTAAAAACACACACAGTCAATCAATATGCATATATGTATATACATATATATATATATATATATATATATATATATATACAGTTATATATCTATTTATATATATATACATATATATGAGCATATGTATATATATATATATTTATGAATCTGTATATATGTATGTATATATATGTATATATATATATATATATATATATGAATATGTATATATATGCATATATATGTATACATATATATGTATATATAAATATATATGTATATATATGCATATATACGTATATATACATATATATGCATATATACGTATATATACATATATATGCATATATATATATAAATAAACATATATATGAATATATATTTATATATATATATATATTATGTATATGTATATGTATACATAAATACATATACTATATATATATATATAGATAGATATGTATATATATATTTATATACATATATATATATATATGTTTATATGTATGTATACCTACATATATATATATATATATATATATATATATATATATATATATATATATAATATATAGAGTATATACGTTTTTCCCTGTACCTTCTTGGAGTATTGGAAAATAACCACATGCATCACAGGCTACTAAACTCACCACTATACTACACTTATTCACTCGAGCGTGTTTTAGTAAATGTGTTATATGTTTGTTCTACCTAACACTAAATATTAAATTCGGCCCACCATCTCGGAAAAAAACAACTCCATATAGGTGGTAGCAAAAACTTTCCTCCCTAACCATTCTGTGCTGTCACTCTACTCATCGACACCGGGAGCTCATACACACAGTTGAATTTTCACAAAACACCCGTTCTTATTTATTGCTTGCCTAGTGTTAATTTACTGCATAATATAAAGCAATACGCAATGACTTAATGACCGCTCCCGTTCACACCGATAATGTTCCGCGAATATCAGATTACGTTATTTCAAATGTTTCCTATGACTTCTACATTTATATTAATTCCGGAATTAAACGAATGAAATTAACTAACACAGTTCCTGCAACAGTTATTGATTGATCGAATCGATATCCTGTGTAATTCAATAAGCGCCAAGATACTGGTAGACCCCAATACATTTACATTTTAAAAATCATAACCATTTAACACGCATATTATAGAAAACTTGCTCAAATCCAGTCATTTTCATCATCTACAAATGACATAAACCGTGTCATTGCTGAATCGGAACATAACACGCATGCCCATAATCAAGCTTAGCTTAATTGACCTATTTTCACATGTATTTTTAATTCGAAACGGTGTCGCAGTCGTTAGAAAAGCAGTTTTTATGATCGCCAGTTTCAGCGTACCAACTGTTTACCTCATACACACAACAAGTATTATACCATATTGTGTTTCTTCAAAGTTGGCGTATTGATGAGGTCTTGAAACCATAGGACCTCGTGGATGAGTATACAACAAATGTCGGTTTTTAATGTTTTCGTTCGATGATTATTTTGATAATTATTATCATTATATATGTATACAAGCGGAACCCGTCGCCCGGCGTTGCACGGGAGAAAGCACTTCCTATTGCATGACGTCGAATAACAAAAGAAACGCCCTATTGTTGTTTCACCCCTCCGCTCTACCGTGTTAGCGAATGCTATGAATTTAAAAACAAAAGAAAAACGTGGTAGAGAAGAATGGGATCAATCGCTGAAAGTGGCGAAATTTAAAAAAAAAGAAAAAAGTGGTAGAGAAGAATGGGATCAAGCGCTGAAAGTGGCGAAATTTAAAAAAAAGAAAAAAGTGGTAGAGTAGAATATTCTACTCTACCACTTTTTTCTTTTTTTTAGATGAGGATGATGACGATTATGATGGTGTTTTAGAGAATGATCAGAATCTTAGTAGTAGAATCCTTTGGGTGATAATTATAGTACATGGATCCATTGATGACTGACGTTGTTATACATTCAACAATGATGTTATGTGGTCGTTCCATTGGGCGCATTAGGACTACGGATAGTTACTCAGCAGAAGAACACGTTCTATATGTTTATGATGATGATAATAAGGGTTGGTGACTGCATGTTATTTTCGCTAAAAGCATATAATAACAGTAGTCGACAGTAGAACTTTGTCGGACTGTAACATAGGTTGCAGATGTTGTTGATGATACATTGATTCGTTGATAAGTGCTGCAGTTGCTATGGCGATTATAATGATGATGGTCACAATAATTGTCGAGATATTGTTAAGACGACGAACATTTGCTGTGGCTGGCTACTGTTATTGTTGTAGGATAATAGTTTGTGGGTGCTGTGGCTGTTGGATGTCGTCGTGGATATCGTTGAAATGAAGCCGATTTGTAGACTAGGTGTCGTCTGCTAAAGAGGTGTCACGTATAGCGTCGAAGTCATAGTGAAACTCTCTGATGGGTGTCTGAATGAAAAAACAAACACTTTTTTAACTGTCGTTTTAGTTTCTGATAATAAGATGTTTTTCTGAAATCTAATTCGTCAGATCGAGTAACCGTATGAAAATGAGTATATGTGCTAATGTCTGTCACACGGTCTGATATGTTCAAAGATAGGGCATCTGGTGTGTTAAGAATGTCGTATCATAAACAAGGTAGACACGATTCGTGGTTGCATGCTGATGACGACGGTATTAATGTCCATTGCAAAATTATGTAGAATAATTCTGTTGCGTTTGTTTATGCGTATGTTAACAAGATTTAAATTCCAGACGGTGTTTAACATATCAGATAGATATGTTTATATTATTTTCTATAATGAAACCTAGGAAATGTATCAGAAATGTGAGAAAAAAAATGATTAAAAAAGTTTACCAAGTAGTTGTAATTTCTGATCGGAATTCATATGTTATTCTTCGTATGTCAAATATTGTTTATTAAATAAGATATGCACGCTTTCTTTTTTGTTAAAACACATTTGAATGCGTGTAACATTTCTGTGTGAAATGTATATTACGTGGTGAATTTCCCCCAGATGAAATATCAACGCTTGAATAAATTAATGCAATTCAACAGAAGAGTTTGTATTCGGAGTGCAGAACATGGCCTGTATTGAAGACAACAGACGACGGCAGACAGGAATGCATTTGTCCACTGGACGACACGACCAACCCTCAAGCACGACGAGTATATTAAACGCGTACTGCCGAGGTCCAGGCCGGAGTAGTTACTATGCAATAATATATGGAATAAATTAATATCGTATGGATAACTACTAATATCACATTTGCAATTCGTGCAATTAACGAAATATATACTACTATATTTTTAATATTTAATTTTTAGATAAAACTACTACGCCTACTGTAACTATTTACAACACTCTGCTCGTAAAACATATACTAAATATCTAATCCAGCGTTGTATGATTATAAGCATATTAAAAGGATAATTTATTGATGTGATATGTGTCATTTTAACTATTTTCGACCTCTCCACACCTCTATATAATTAAAGTTAGACGACAGCTTTGCTAAGGATTAAGACAGGACACCTATGACTTTTTGTACCAAGCCCATTGCATTATATAATTGTTATTTATTCTTAATCTGTTCCCTTTTTTATATTCAATTATTTGTGTGTATTCAGCCTGTAACTTATACAACTATATTTCGAGCTGAATTCAAACTTTTTAATTTCAATCATACTCATCACATATTATATAACAAAGTAAATATTCGTATTTTCGTTTCCGTTAATGGCAGGTAATTACGCATACTATGTGATACGATTATAACGATGTTGAAAAACTCTGCTATATAAATTACGTATATATATATGCATATATATATATAGATATATATATATAAATATATATATATATATATATATATATATATATATATATATATATATAAAGTATGAATCTATACAGTTGATTAATTTGTTGCGCTCGAATGCAGACACCACGGTATTATTTTACGACCTGTGAACCTTATGAATGTTGCAAGTAGTCAGCGTGAATAAATAATTCGAACATTCAATTTTGCGTGATTATTCGAATATGCGCAGTGGCTTCGACATGTGTGCCCAACTTGTTGTGGACGGAACAAAATGACGTCTGTTTTCAAGTTGCACACATCCTTCTGGAAACCGCCAACACTGATCCTGCGTTTTTTTACAACGAGATAACTGGATATAAGTCATCGGTGTACAAGTAATATCTAGAAACAAACAGACAGTCGTCGCAAATCCGAGCTTCCCGAGTCTCCAATGCCGAAAAAAGCGCGACAGGTGCAACACGAAATCAAGGAGATGTTGTATGTCTTTTTTTATATCTGTGGAATCGTGCCCCACTAAGGACACACATTAACAAAGTAGTACTATTAAGATGTTTCTCAACGTCTCCGTTACGCAGTTCGGCGCAAAAAGCAGACATTTGGACGCTGAAAAACTAGCAACTACATCACGACACCGCCTCCGCCTCCGCACATGCCTTGCAATTGATTAAACCTTTCTTGACCAACATTGAATTCCAGTCGTTTACTAATTCCCTACTCTCCAGACATGGCTCTTTGAGACTTCTGGCTGTTTCGAAAATTCAAGACGGCGCTAAAATGTTCTTGTTTCGTGATTTGAGAACAGATAATGCGAAACGCGACAGCAGAGATGAACACCGTTCTAAAATAAAACTTCAAGAGGTTTTTCAGGCATAGGATGTATCGGTGGGCGAAGTGTGTTTAAGCACAAGGGGTTTACTTTGAAGTGATAGGTGTAAGAACACCATGAATTATTTGCAATGTTTTGTTCTCGGTTAAGGTCGGATAATTTTTAGTCACGCACTGCAACTCCTAGATATGTAATTACAAAATGTGGTTATGTTCGCTAACTGTTATTCCTTAATGTCCACCATCAAGGTATTGGTCAAGCTCACATCACTTAACTATGTACATTTGATCGGAACCGTTGTGCAACGTTATTCACCAGTAATGCGAACTATTATTACATTCGGTTATCATCTATAATAGTAACTGAAGTCAACGGGTATATTTAAAATGTTATATTATCACGCGTAGGAATGACGCATGCGCTTTTCAACCATCCCATAATTACTAGCAATCAGAACAGGGAATTCGTATCTCATTTGCTTCCAGGTGGCGTAAACATACATTAATTTGTAAGCCCATCGAATGTGGTCAGTCTGATACATATGAATTGAGTAGTACGCACACAAATACACGCCCCGATCTTTAACAGTGAAGAATAGTAAATATTTTTGTTCCCAGGAATTATGTCGATGGCATCTCCGATCGCATCTTATAATTGATCTCCTGTTCGAGTACCATATTACATGCATGGCCGAGTGTATACTTCTGCTTGGTTGCAGTTATGTCTAATACACTTGCTTTTGAATAAAATTGAAGTGTTATGATTGTGTATTTAGTTCATTTGATAAGCTGCTCATATTAATCTTCAAGCGATTTAAACGCGTTGTGCACTAACCTTTCTCAGCCAGTCTTCAATTTACCCAGCCGTGATATACGCCATCTTTATGGGCACATATCCCGCTCTTCTCAATACAATAGCGAATTACGACACTGGCGAACAACTGTAACTTTCATGTAAATGCGTGTTCATGAGAGTTCAACAGAGGTGGCTTAGACCCTTAATAAAACAACACCCATGAACATCACTTTTTAAGATCCGTACCGATATGCACAGCTTTTATTACAACTCAGTGCGGTCTTGGAGAAACAAACTTGCTAGCAACTCCATTATATCGTTGCTTAGACTCAGGCTACATACCCCAACGTGTATATGTGCAAATTAATATTTATTCAACAAAATGCATGTATTTCATCTTAATTTGCCCATTACAGCGTTTATTATGATTGGTAAGATCGCTAACGCCTGTAATTGTCCTATAACACAGTGACGTATGCTTTATACTCATTAATATTAACTTGTTACTTATTATATTTTACGTTTTGTGATTATCATTATTCAGTTAATGAATATCGTTTACTAATATTTTACAGCTTAAATTAAATTCTTTCTTAATATGGTTGCAATTATTAAAGGTTGGACATAATTTACAAAACACCGATCCTGTAGTTTTGCAGTTATGCTTTTGTTTTAACAATCGTCATTTGATTAAGCACACTTGTAGTTTCTGATTCCAAGAATACACACTAATTTGAGGAAATAACACTTTCCTGAACCAATTATACCTTAATCATGATTTCAGCAATTCGCAATCAGACCAACATTTGAATAAAGTTACACCTCGCCCATTCAGTGAACTAAATTAGTTGTCGCTGATAAACTGTGTCAAGATCGACACGTGGCACCGCGGAAAAATGTATTAAAGAAAAATCAGTTATTAGATGTCGAGAATTTAATACTGACTACCGACGTTAGTAAACATTCAAGAAAATATTATTTTGAACATGCCACTAGTAAGAATAAAATGAGTATTATTTAGAAAGTATATGTTATCATGGCTGACGAAATGAGAACACCCTACTTCTATTGATTAAATCAGGGTCGATAGTTTCTATATATCTCTGTTTTTAGAATGTTCATCAAAATAATGTTAGAAGAAACAATAAGTTGCTAATATTAAGGTGGCTTATAAAATTTCAAATAATTGAACGACTACAATATTTGCAAGCCCCTTACGACAAAGAAATATCTAGCTCCATAACAAATAACATTTCTACAGAAATAGTATATGAGTTTATATACGTGCGTTCAATCACAGCTATCGTAATAATAAAGCATTGGTGGATATTTCATTATCATAGAAAATAATGTAGCTTAGTTAAAACAGTGCGTGAATAGAGGAGTATTTTAAAAAATTAGCTACATCTAGAGCACACATTCTTTTACTATACACACGTTTAAGATGCTTATTCTTCTTACGCCAAAATATAGTTCACATACAATTAGGAATTGAATCGAATACTAAATGCATTTCTTTTGCAGTATTACAATTTCAAGCTACTATATGAGAAATGCTCTGTTCTGCAACATATTTAGTAGTACTAAATGGACAGTGTGATAATACTATTAATAAGCAACTATGTGTAAATGTGAGAAGGGATTTGTCCCGAATATGAGTATTAAGATGATGCTTGTTAATGCTAAATGAACACAAAAAAATTACTTCGTGCACATCTAATTTGCTTAAGTTCGTAATATAGACCCTTGGTTCGTATGTAATATGATTTACTAAAACTGGTGATTTTAGAAAGTGCGCCAACGTGTTGTACATTAAATGTTGGACAAATTATGTAACTATTAATTATTCTGTAATTAGTGATTATCCTTTTACACGTGCATTCCCATTCTATATGACTTAATATTTTTCAATTGTTCAATGTTGGCTTTTTCACTGCCAGCTATCTATCTAATTCCTCCTGATGATGAATTTTAATCTTTTAAAATCCCTTGCTTAATGAAATAATAATAAACATATTTTTAGCGCGTACACTTTGCATTGAACAATCGAAGTTGAAATGAATTTTGGATTCGTACATGTTTATCCCTCTTCTTTCATCTATCTTTATAATTGTTCTATATCGTATACTGAGTTGACCCATTTCACTATAGGTTCTATCTACTAAAAATATACTTATAGTTTCATATTTTATTCTAGGCTCCTACAAAGTTGAGGCTATTCTCGTATTTGTGATATGTTCAACAACCCATTCCTCTCGCTTTAAGCAAAATAAGACCCATCCATTTCAAATGAAGCTTACATTTGCAAGCTCATACAGTTCGTGAAAAAAATTATTACCAACGTAAGAAAGAAATCCGTCCACCTTGACTTAAACTTCAAATATAACAACTAATAAAATGACACAAATAACATTTAACCTCCAAAGCACCATGTATTTAAACTCCCCATGAACTCTCCCAGATAAATAAAAAGATTGGACAAATTTACTGCAGGTATGGTCTTAACACATCTTCTATTCTATATGCAAAATGAGCACCTCAACAATTTCGAAAACGATTTATTCGACCTCATCAGACGCATCAATTTGTTTTAAAAATGCAATAAACATTCCGACCCATTTATAAAAAAATCAATAAATTCATCAACAAAATTTTTAAAAACACCCTAATATAATTGCCCCTGATTATAAAACAAAATACGTTTACAAATTTAAATACGCTGACTACAAACATTAATTCATAAAAAAATGCAAATACTATAAAACTACTTCTAGTAACATTCTCAATGGCATAAACAATCAAGCTAAATTTCTACTAACCTCTGAAAATATCCTTAATTGCACATACATCTTTACCCAACTACACCCGGATTCACCTTAAAAGACCAGAACATAATTTTTCCAAAAAACCCATCAATAAGACTAATCTGCCCATCTGAATCTGACCCGGGCATTATAAGCACACCTTTTTTAGATATAATCATCCATCTCTAAAGAGAAAACGATCTCATACATACTCTAGCAATCCTCTGAGGAGGTTACCAATTCGTTCTTAAACCTTAGTAAGAAGTCTAACTTTCACTTGAATTTCATCACGTCCGACATAAACAATTATCATCAGTCCATTTCAACTATCCTACTAAACACATCTTTAATCTTCGCTAAGAATAACTCATATATCACAGACTTTGAGATCAAACTAATAATTTTAGTCGGGAGATCCATTCTAGACTAGGAAGGATACCCCCAATAATTTCGATATCACTATAGGAGCTTCGGACTGTGCCCAGGTTAGTCGCCTTTAAAGATTGCAATTATTAAGAGAATTGAAAGTTGACTTCGGATATTTACACGGTTGGCTATACAGGGAAGATACACTTTTTTTTCTTGGGAGAGATCGAGGTGATGCAACATCTACACAACTTCGTTAAAGACTTCAGATTAACCATCACTATAAGACCTGAGAAATAAATTGCTAACTTCCTTGACCGAACATATAACCTTAACTCCGAATGATGTAGCTCCTACCACGGACCTAATGTGCCCCTCTTGTACGTACAAAAGCTATATAATCACCTTAAGTCTATCATTAATTCAATAGTCCTTTTAGTTTATAGTAGAATTTCAAAGTTATCTGTTAATAATTATATCTTAGAACAACATTCCGACTTCTACAATGACGCACTTAATTCTTAAACTTAAATACGAACATAATCCCAGAAGAACAACTCTTTAAATATAATTACACACAAAATGCCAATACATGATCAACAGCGGACTAATACTACATTACCAAAGACAACTAAAACATATATAAATAAACCCCAAATTATATCAATATTGACAAATTTACTGACCCGCAAAAACGTGGGGAAATACATGATTAGAAGAACGAATTGTATTTCATTTAACCCACCCTATATCTGCAAGGTGAAAACAAATATCGCTAAGGAATTCTTCAAAATGTTAGATAACTCATTCAAGCACACAATAATTACAGCACTATTTTGAGTAAACACTATTAACATTTCCTACTCCACAATGCCCAATATAGCACACACCATCATAACATCTTATAAGAAAAAAGTCTACCCAGCAACCACCACCTACTATACACCCTACTAATAATTGTATATGCCAGAATCTAGAGAATGCATATTAAATCGCAATTGCATACAATTTACGCCATATGTGATTGTGCTGTTAAGCAATCCCCCCTAAAACACTATTATGCACACAGACACAGACACACAAATTCTCCCCATACCCTCTTTATATCCTTAAATCTCTTCATATCCCCAAATCTTTGTACCAAACGACTCCCAAAGTAAACCATTTCACACTAACGAACAACCCCCGCTAACTTACACTAATCTTGATCTCACCCCTCAAATTATCATCACCACCTAACAGTACCAAGTTAACTTTGGCCCAGAACTTGAACATACAAATCCAAAACATGGCCGATACTATAAATAACCCAACTATTATAATAACAACCTCATACAAAATACACACTTACATTACGGCAAGTGACTTCCACATCCAGACTCAGATCTCAAACCATATCTATTGATTCAAACACCATAATAACAATGCCACTAGCACCTCTCTATACTATCTAATAAAAAGCCATAACAGTAAAACCACTCCCTATGTTCTACATTGGGCAATAGTTAAATAGTCTAGTTCCTGCACTCCAAGTATGTGCATTAGAAACATTTATGATACTTACAGCAACTAAAAGAAAAAATATTATTAACTCTAAATATTAACTTATATCAAATTGCAGGCACAAACGAAAATGTAAATACATACATTTCATTACTACATCTGACACCGCTTATCCCAGCCAACACCCATCTCCCTAACATTAGACTAATTTTTAATTCTATAATTTGTTACTTTTTATTTGTGTAATTTTGGACTTCTCCAACCTTACAAATAACCATCCTAATAACATAATGTATTCCCCCCTGTACACCTAATAACTATATTTACCCATAACACTTGGTGTAAATTGAGAACTAATATTATCTCTCCCACTTCACTGATCCGTAACCGCTTTTACTTACCATTATCATTCATATCACCCTTTTTAAAATTATTTGCCAACCATCGTTCATCCACATTCACTGCTTTGTTATCTCCCTTGTATTCATTCCATCGACTCTGTGTACGTTTCACTCTACCGACAATATTTTCTCATAGATTCCATTACTCTCAACTTCAAACTACATTCCGTGGTTTGCTTCCCCTTTAAATATATTGATAATTTCAACACACTAGTGCTTCACTTAGGTGTCAAAATTCAACCCAATCCTTGCCTATAACCATTGTACTAGAAATCAATTGTTGCAACCAGACTAACGCTGTTCCCAATCCTAATTTCAGATATACATTAAAGTGTCTTTTTTAGTGATGCATTTAATATTTAACTAACTCAGAGTTGTTTAAATTGTTTATACATCTACTTTGAAACTGTAGCTTTTGTCCGAATTACTACATATTAACTACGTAAATTGAAGATTCCCATCACTTGAACCCTAATCTTCCAATTGGAACCCTTTTTAACTTTCGAAATTATACATAAGTTCGTTCAACATATGTTTTAATAACGATACCCCCTTTTAGAAATAGTCACTCAAGTACCTGAATTTCACTTCTGCTTTTAGCTTATAATAGCCTCACCCCAACTCGCACCGGCTTTATTGCTTACTAGCAATAAACAATAACCAAATACTCCCTTTCCCATTCTCTCTTCTACCAATCAGCCATTCTTCATTTAATTAACTCTATCACCCACTTGTTTATGTTTAATCTTCATCCATTCCCCACTTTCGTCATTTGACGTCGTTTTCAACTAAATGCGGTTGCTCTTCTTAGACTTCATCGAAGTTACTACTTAAATTCCCGACTGCCTGCATTTAATATACACAGTTGAACTTCACCTCTGAAACACTACTCTCCTTCTCTGTCCACGGTAGTATTTTAAAGTGGCTCGAATTCTCAAAATTACTTCCAAATAAGTGCCTTCTATCTACGATTCAACTAAACCTCTTTCTATTAGATTAACTTCATTCTTGAACTTGTCTAATGCTGCTTTAACGAAAACCGTTCTTTTCCATTTTCAAGTCTCTCTTTACTGGACACCTTTTGAACGGACATTTACACACAGGACTTACCCCATATATTTTTAGACGCACATTCTCATTCTCGATTACTTAATATTTTTTCAAATGTTTAATTATGGCATTTCCACGTACAACTTATGTATCTATGTAATTCTTCTGATGATAAGATTTTAATCTTTGAAAAGTATTGACTTAAGAAAAGAATAATAAACATATTTGCCCGAGTATACTCTGCATGTTGTGACCTTGTAAGGGGGCCGAAATAAAACACGGAAACACGGGGTTACAGAAACAAAGATATATTATTGAGAAAAAGAATAGAATATATATACAATAAGTGGTATTCTGGACTGCCAGTATAGAACTGGGGTGAAGAAGTAGTCTGTGAGTTGGAATGCTTCTCGCATTTTATTATTGATGGACGAATCCATTTAATCTTCGTACAGGTACGGCACCATAACATATATATATATATATATATATATATATATATATATATATATATATATATATATATATATATATATACACTTCGATTTTTGTTGACAAGTTTTCAATGGCTTTTACGGTATTCCAATTGTTTATAAGTCTGTCTTGTCAGTGGAAAAGAATGTGCAACAACTGAACTACCAATCAATTTAAGTTATACTAATCATATAGATTCTTTAAAAAATGTAGTGTTAAATTTTGTTTGGTTCGACGTCAATCCTAATCAACCTTTTGTATCTTTAGAAATTCTGTTTTATATTCAGTTCACAGACAGGAAACAATAAGAACTGCTGGCCCATAACATTAATTTATTTATATATATTAAATTCAATTCTATACCAACGATTTCAAAATGTTATAAGGTTCTATCATTGTTTGGGCTACCTGTTGTTAGGTGTGTCTATAATGAGGAGGCGAAAATAATAGGCGAAAGCTTATCATATTAAACATTTTAAAAACATTTTAAATATTTTATGTTGAATTAAATTATCAATAATATGTGCCACTATTTTTATTGTGAAATGTGTTATTAATGTTTAGATATTTTTCGAAACCTTGTAATTCAACTGCATTCTAATTTATCTAGTGAATGTATGCATGTTACGTTTATTCTGTTATTTGTATAACAAAGAATTACATGATATTTCAATGTTATTATGATTTATATAATTTATTATTCTAGATAGTAAACTAATATGTTTATTATTGTACTATTAGTACCGTGCGATTACATAGACATTTTCATTATTTTATTTCATCCAAGTAAAATAAATTTACATCGCATTTCAACTTCATAATAATCTATAGATTTACGTTCTACTGCTGGAGCGCAATACATACAAATAATGTTAGCATATGCATTAGAAATAGAATATTAAGTTTTAACAATTGAAATAGTCGTTTTTAGGATCAGAAAATAAGTGCAGTTGTTTCCTATGACATCTGATATTTGCGATTCCCAATTCTAACTCTGATTAACAACAATAGTTTTCAGTAACTACTCTTTCAAATTAATATAACTGTATTAATGTTTTAATTATCACATATCATTGCACTTACATTTTTGTGGACATTTTGATTAAGTAATTGAGCTATTGAAAATCGTATATCGAAAACAAACCGTTTCATAATTATATACACACATCAACTTAAGTATACATCGAAAATACTTCCTCGATATTTTAATGAGTGAGCTGGGAATACGAGCCTTATTTTATAAGAATATTGTCCAGAACAAAAATAGCCTGAGACAAAATATATGTCTGTAATATTTTGTGTTAAGTAACTATTTTTACAAAGTAGCTAATCTTGGCTAGACATCTAAGCTCACTACTCTAGAAAAGCTAAACATGGATTAGATTAACCACATAATATGTTGGTAAGTATATAAAATCATACTAATAAAATAATAGTTTTAACAATGTGTTTCTACTGTATTCTACTAAATATTGTATTTTTTATTTTGGTGACGATAATTATGTGCGTGTTGTGAACATTTAACAATCACTTCACTCATTGTGCCATTTCATTCGAATCAAAGAGAAAGTACTATTTTAATAACGAAATAAAATAATCTCTGACATTAAGAAAATGACAGTTATTTTTTTGTGTTAGAAATTGATTTTCCATCGTTTTTTGAAAAGTGTTAAACTTATTTGAGCGTGAGTGGTTGAATAAGAAATTATTTTAAGTAATTTTAGCACGCCATGTATAAAATAGACGTGCACTTACTTCATTCGGTGTAAAAATATATGTAACTAATTTACAACCATGTTATTCCGTATCTTGGAATAGTGATGGTACACTTAATCACTTAAAAGTTTACAAATTAATATTCGCATTAAACTATCCTTGACAATTGGAGCAATAAAACACCTTTTAACATTTATCTCTATTTCTATTAGCACTAGAATACGGGCACGTATATACGCACCCACTTACTTCCTGGTGTATATGAAACTAATTAAAACAATTGAAGAACGTATTAGACGCCTGAATTTGAGAGCATGTTTTCTACAAAAAGAGGGAGGATACAAAAACACACTTTCAAAAGATTAAACCCTTCCTCAATTTTGACACAACTAGTACACTTCAAAATGATCTGTGTGTCTTTACTCGAAAACTATTGTTTACAGGTATAAACCACATTATACAGTTGAGTATATTGTTAGATAGAGAGAAAAAAGAAACACAATTCTACTATAACGTGATTAGACATAGCCTTTTATGAACTCAGCCAAAAAGAGTACACCACCGAATAAGCCAGAAGCTTAGATGAAGAGTAAACGGCACAGCATTCATGAATATTATTAACACGGAAAGCAGGAACAATTACGGATGAATTGCAAATAAGTGAATAGTCGGGTAATTTAATGAGAAATGAGGCGTGCATCCTACTTTACGACGATAACGCAGGGTTAATACAAAACTGCCTACTAGATCGATCAACCCAACAAATCTTACAATTGGAACTATTAGCAAAAATGAACTGGAAAAGATAAATATATGCAAATAAAAGAGGCATATAACGAAAACCCGTGAATAAACATCCTATACACAATTAAATAATTTAATAGAATTACACCTATAAACGCATGCATTTTCATATACTTTTACATCTAGAAGTATTACCCGTACATTAGACACGCGCTATTAAAACACGCAATTACATTCGCGAAAAATGTCATGAATATCTCATAAAATGAAAATGGATATAATCTACCGTGCTTATTATTAACAACGAGGAATGGACTTAAAATAAGCAGAATGGGTATTTCGACGTTACCATGGGATCGCTGGTTATGCGATCTAACTTATTAGGAAGTTACATACTGCGCAATATCACTAAGAATAACGCTCTTGCGGCATATTATATATTATTATATAGAGATGATTGATTCATGATAGTAAGTTACTCCAATAATGCTAAATACGATAGGATAATACAGACTATACAAAGAGACGAAAGAAACAAGGGCTTTTAGTTGTGATAACTAGCCACATAAGACTGGTAGATATCTTAGAAATAACATTCAATTTAGTAAGAAATAGATTTAAATCTATCATTAAACAAAATGTTTACCCTATATATATGCATCCGCAATAAAACTACTTACCATACAAAACACATACCCAACTCAATACAAAATATGATGAGCTACAACTATTTGGGAAACAACGTTTTGCAAGCATACATAACTTAATAATATTGCACAGAAAATAATAGAAACACAAACTATAATTCAGAATATGAAAATGTAGATACTAGTAAAAAAAATAGCCTTACAACAGAAGTAGTAAATGTATTCTGTTTACAAACCTTTCAACACAATGTTCTAAACAATTATAGCAAATAGATGGTTGTAACTAATTAATGAACACTTTTCACCAAATAATATACTTCATAACATGTTTAATAAAACAGAATATATAATCAAACTAGACATAATTAGTTAAGGGCACACATATAGAGCACTGACCCCCAATGACAGTAGCATATATACTCATAATGATAGAGAACACGCGAACTGCAAGTGTACAGAACAATTGCTGTACTCCCTCGGTGATATATCGGGCCAAGATATATAATGTAGAACATACAGAAGTAAATGGATTCTATATGGGAAGCACAACCTCGTCGTTTAAAAAGAACATTAAATCCATAATCAATCATTCACGAACGAAATATATAGTACATGCACGTTATTATACATGCATTTTTAAAAGTTAATTAAAGACGAAGAAAAATAATGAAAAGAGCAAAAGCTTGATAATATCTTGACTCATCTTGCTTTTTATGCTTGTATGAGAAGCTTGATATGATAAGATTTTAGGACACGGACAAATTGTGAAATGTAAGGCTACAGACACTGCTGGACTGCAATCATTTTAAATTGCATACACTCAGCAAGTTATGAACAAAAAAGCATAAGTTGAAAAACGAAACAATAAAAACTCAGTAATATTTTTTAAAACTGTTATTACAGTTTACTTTATTTTATTTTATAATGTCTTATATTTTTTCATTTTTTTTTACTATATTTATTTTTGTTTTACCTTAACATGAAATGGTCCGAAAATAAGCACTATAATTTAAATGGGTTCTATTAGATGGGACATTAAATAGAATTTTAAAACGTATTTAATAACGGTACGTACAATAATCGGATTCCACAATAACAAGAATAAAGTAGCATAGCCTATATTAACGAAGAGAGGAAGGAAACCTATAAGGCAATAGTATAGAGAGTAACATTATTCCCCAGAGTGTATGACAAGCGTAGAAAAATGTTATGTTTTAAGAGAAGCTAGCTTCGCCAAGACATATGTTAAAGAATTTAGCGAGATCAAAGGAAAGTTGACTCGAGCACTTAATTGTTACTATATCATAAATAAGATAGGTTTAACATATTTAGTGGCGTCAATATTTTTATGATATCCAAAACATAAGAGAAATTGTTATAAGATAACCAAGTGTTGTTTCAGTGCGTAGTTGGAGATTAATGATACAATGGTTTGTGGAATAAAAGTATAAGTATTTAGCTAAACACTGGTATGTAGTTCATCCGTATCAGTGACGAGGAAATTGACATCATATTGTTAGATAGTAAGGGTTGTTAAAATAGAACTGTAGTTTTTAATTTTTGCGACAATTCATATTTTTGTAATTTCGAAAAAATAGTTTTAGACGCGGATTTTTGATGAAATACAGGTTTGTATATTTGCATTTATTTTAGTATTGTATTACCCAAAAGGTTAATATAACACATTGATAATTGATAATGTTTTTATTCTTATTTTCTGCCCCCTTTTCTTTCCCTAAATGCTTTTTAAACATTTTTCTATGAGAATAATACTTCGGAAGTGATTTCAATTTGTTTCTCTTCTCGTGATTTAGTATTCTACATATAAATGACAAAACGATTAACCTCGTCATCGTTAACACTTGAACGATGTTGCATTATTATTTGATTGGCTACTAAAATATAATAACAACAAAATATCCTCCTTCACTTCTCCTACCTCTTTATATATATATATATATATATATATATATATATATATATATATATGTATATATATATATATATATATACACACATATATATATATATATATATATATATAGATAGATAGATAGATAGATAGATAGATAGATAGATATCATGAATTTCAAATCATAACTTTTTTCAATCAGATTATGGTGCTTAATGTGAGTCATTGTGTAATAGGAGGTTTTGTTGCGTTCTTATTGAGTAGTTTACTTAACATCGTATTATGTTGAAAGTTTGTATCGACTATTTTATAGACGTCCTTAAGTATATCTGATTGTGCATGTATATTATATTAACACATACAGTTTTTTTCTTCTTACTCTTACACTTTTTATCTGTCATATTATTCATCTTACTATCTTTATCCGCTGTTTCATCTATATATTTATGTTTAATATTTCTATATTTGCTCTATTCTTTGCTTTATTGCAATTATTAGTGTCGATGTTTTCAGAGTTATTCCAACTAAGCGTTTAAACATTTTTCCAAAAACCCCTGTTAGACGATATAATGTAACACTGCCTATTAATATAGTTTTTATTTGGGTTTGGGTATTTTTTATTAATATTTCAACTGTAACATATATGTCTATGCCCTATTATAATATTACTTATTTTCATGAAATATAGTGATATTCGTGGTGCAATTCTATCACATACACTATTTGTTATGGTTTCATAACCTGGTGTTGGGTTATTGTATTATTTATCTATATGAAATATTTTCTTATTTGGCTTAAAGTATGGCTTGGATCTGTTACCATTTAGATTAAGGGTAATATAAGTAAATAATAATTTCCTTATCATTTTCTCAATTGATATTTTTAAGCATACTTCCTTAAATAACCTTTACAGCTGTACGTCTTGTAATAAATGATGCATGAACTATATATAATTATTTGCAACTTTCACGATTGTCATTTAGAATATAACGCCTTACTAATCAATAACCTACGCCGAATCTGGTTATCCCATCGTAATATCGAAATTTCAACTCCTATATTTATTGATCCATATTTTAGCACCATATTTAATCAAATTCATACAAGCTAATTTTACTATGTAAATTTCTAGACTAATGATATCAGTAAATAATGTAACCATTAATATAGCCTTATCTTAAGTTCGGTTGTGATCGTTAGGTAAAACGACTCCACGTAAAGTTGTATAACTATACACTTATTCTGATGTGTTATGTTCTTAGACCATCTAATGACATATGTTGAACATGGGCACATTCCGAATTATATATTACACTATATTATAGCTACACTATTGTACAAAGTGGTTTTCTTACATTTGCTACATCTCATATACTAGGTGAAATTTAAGTAACCTAAATGTTAGCGTCGACATTTTCCTCGTAGTCTTTCATTGTAATTCTAGGTTTACTAGGTGTATATGCATTTCTGTTTTATGTGCTGTACTAATTTGGTCAATGATTTATTTCCTCGTGTTATTTAGATCATTCGATTTATTTACATGTACTATTCTATATGGACAACTTATTTCCTAATATATGAGAGGATTATAATGTATATGTATTCATTGTGTTGTCACTTGAAACAATTAAGTCAGGTTAATTTTGGATGTTATTGTTTATAGTGTGTATTTTCCTAATTAAGTGTTATTTTGAGTTACATATTTCAAAGTGTGTATACTCCTTACGATGTTGATCATGTGATTTTCAACATTTTCAAGAATCTTAATACACTCTTGATTTTTCCAATCTATAAACCTTTGCGTATACTCATTTTCTGTATTGATCCAACTCTACTCTGACATCTGGTGGTTTTATATCCGCATAATTACTTTTTGTGCAATTATTCTGTTTATTCATGGGGTGCAATTCCTTCCATCTTACTCTTCTGATAAATGAACACACTGCTTGCATTACTTTTTTCAAATAGGGTTTAATGTGTTGGGGTGCTATTATGTATTATATGTATGATATCTCTTTATATATTAATGCATTATTACGGGAAACCAGTTTATTTATTACGATCTGTCAACAATACTGTCAAATACACACAGTAAATTCAGTATTAATAAAAAGACTCGATATATTTTTAGAAAACAAATTCATATGAACGATATTGTTATTGTATATTACCATTCCTTCGTGTAATCAATATTATGTTTCTGTAACATTTTATTGTGTTTAAGATATAGGAATACACCCATGAATATTGATTTTTTAAAGCCCGAATCGTTATTTAATTTTGTACGGTATTTACATGAGATGAAAGCCAAAACAAAGCATGGGGAGAGAAAATTAATACAACACTTTGTCGTGACCTTTTCGAAAAGGTGTAAACTAATTTTCATGACATGACATTTGTGGACTCATTTTTTAAATCAGGTGTATATGTTTCGATTTGCGACTGAGTAATGGAAATGCTTTATAATTTAAAAATAATAATTTACAATAAAAATATGCATTCAAAGCATTTACATAACATCCTCGCTTTAAATATAACTTGCAATGTAATAATTAATTAGCTATGCATAGTATTACATATCATTAATCTCGGCTCTCTGTATGATCATTCATATGTAATTAATCCTTCCGGCTTTGGCGTAATGATTAAATTGATTATAGCAACAGTAAAGATACTACACTATTTTCTAAAAATGTAGCGGATATGCCGGGGAGTATAGAATCAAGAGTACCAGACTCTGTGATTGAGCATTGAAAGAAAGAACAACCGTATCATGTAATCACATAGTAAACTTAATGAATCATTATTCCTAGAAGTAATACAAAAATTTCGGTGCAGATATCCATATACAAAGTGATAATTAGTAATAGCCGAATATGTGTTTTTTGGCATTAGGCGTACGAGTAATAAATCTCTATTAGTAATATGTTGTGTATCGTTTCAATAAAATATAATGTAATTTACTCTTAATGTAAGGAGTATAGAAATGTCTCATCGTCTCTAGTTAGTCAATATTTATCACATCAGTCTTTATAAAAGAATTAATGGGGCTGATTGCATAGACGTGTTTTATTGATATAGATTTGTCATGAAGGTTCTTACTGTACGAGACTACATTGTGATTTTACAAAATATTCACATATAATATATGTAAGAAAGGCAATATCGGCGGGATCGTATTTAGATACAATTCCGAATAACGTTACGAAAACAAGAATCCAGCATAATCAATGTTATGTTTACCGGAATGTAATAAGTAGTGTATAGCTATGGATACATGGCTTACATTGACAAAAGAATGAATTCATCCCTGTACGTACAAACACATAACTAAGTTAAGAAGTGTTATCGTATTTTTCAAATAAATATTGAATACAAATTTGGTTATAGAAATGACAGTGGCACATTGCACATATGCGATCAGTTTAAGGAGATCGCGAATAAGTGTGGCGAATTTAGAAATGTTTAATTAATTAAAGTTAATTTTAAGTGACCAGTAATATACCAGTAACTGCGCTACGAATAAATACCCCATCACAACTGAACGACGAAGGTACAATTAAAGGTATTAAATGTGTGATACAACAAGCCGTTGGTGGTGCATTACAGAATAAATATTTAATATTCTACGTCGTTTCTCATCATCGACTCTGCTAAACACAAGTAAGAAAAAAAAGTAGACTCTGTTTACACGTGGGAATTCAAAGAATATGTAAGTAAATATCACATGGAGTATATTTATCACATTGCTGACGTTTTAACTTTGTCTTATCGGAGACATAAAGTATATCTCTTAAAATGTGTATTTGTGTTCATTAAAAACATCAAAGTTATAACAGGATCTTTCTCTCTGAGCGATTGAGGGTTAACACTATGGGTTGCTGTCTAAAAACATCGCATTTTAATCTATGTCGAGTTGTCGGCTAATGTATCTAAGGTTAAGCGAGGGGTCCACCTATACTACCGATAGGTTGTGTGATAAGTGTATTTGCTGTCCGAAAACGTTTTCTCACTTAGTCTTGCGGATTCGTATTTTTATGAAGCCTGATCCCATTTCTTACACATGTATAATTTTTCTAATACAAAGTAAACTCAATAATAACAACCGTTGATGGTTTTAAAACGAAAATGCTTGCGGTAACTTTACATTTTTATTTATATTTGATATAAATTAATAATTCAAGCAAAGCGCCTTTTAAAGTAAATTGCAGTGACTTTCATTAAAAAAAAAAACATTATTTTAAAAGCGAACTGTATGTATTTGTCTACATAACACTGGTCTACATAACAAATTTGCTTGAGTTCGTAATTAAAATGGTTTACATTGATGTATCTAGTATAACCACACAACATAGTTATTGCAGACCTTAAACTGCACTGTTTACGATTTATATTTCATTTAATATTCACCATAAAATAGGTAAGTATGTGAAACATGGTATAAAAAAGACTATATTGATTTCAAACATTAAAGTGACATATTATTCGTAAAAAAATGAAATTAAAAGTCAATTGTGTTGAATAGTTTGCAATATAGCATATTTTATTTAATTAAGTTTACATTGAAAATTATCAACTAATTAATTAGGGATTGTTAACTCCACATTAGTCGTATATATTATGTTTACATTAAAATTGTATTTAACATCTGTATACAATTTTAAACAAAAAACACTCAGACGTTTTGAAAATTATTGAACACCTTTTGATTTTGTCATATTGTTAATGAACTTACATATTAGCTTTTTTGTTTACTTACATTTATTTTCAAACATTACATACAGTATCTGTGCATGTACACTGTGTTTGATAGTAATAACAGCTATGAACAAATAAACAACACACTGGACTTATACGGGCTTAAATTGCCACTATTTTTCATTTAAATCCACGGAATGCCACCATCTGTCATTAGCGATAAACGATAGAAAATAGCTGCGACGAAAAATCTTAGCAAATTTATATAAAAAATTATGAATAAATCATTCATCTACAGATTTGTTACACCTCACACTCGCTGTAATTATTATGTAGATATTTTAATTGTATTTGTAATTCTATGTCAACATATATTCAAAATATGTATAAGATAAATAATGTCCAATACCTACTACAAGAAAAGCCAATTTATTTCAATATTGATTAGAAAAAAAATATATTGGGTGATTGCGCCTACATACGCGTCAATAACAATACCGCTGTTTCTAATGTGATATCCCGTGTGATGAAACTTATTAGATCTCATAGTATTAGATGATAAAAATAATGCAAATAAGAGTGATCATAATAAAAATCATTAGCATACTTGCTTGTTTGTTCATGTGTGGACAGTTAGTATCAAACCATTGCTAACCCCTTCAAATTGGCTTAGTTGGAACTATTACTTCATGTGTACTTATACATCATATAACAAGCATCTCAAACAAAAGAACAACAACTATTAATTCGGGTTGGAAATGTTCATATAAAATGTTCAATGGTGATGCTTGACGATGTTAACTTTTATTTTAACACTGCTTCTATTTAACTTATTTTCAGTTTAGTCTATGTTGTATTTATCTGTGAAGTTCTTCCGATTTGTTATCGATGCCTTTCACTTTTGACCTTTTGTAAGTGTGTGTGCGTGTGAGTGTAATATTTCACCAACAGTTCTCTGATATGCCTGTTATAAACGCAATCTCCGTGACCGTCATACAGAGAAATTACGATAAACCAGTATGTTGCCACACATATTTACCTTTGAAATAAGTCGAAACACACAAATACACACCAGGAGAGTAAGGACGATGATTGGCATGTCTTACGACGTTTGATAACATAAGATACCCGATTAGAATCGTTCGAATGTTAGACACTAATTCCTTGAAATAATGTAAAGTCACAAATAATACTAATATTGATCATGAACGATCAGAAGAGAACATATAGTGTTGACACAGCTAACAAAATGTTAAAGAAAAATGTAAGTGGATGAAAATGTAAATCTTAGCGAATAGAACTTGAAATAAAATTGGAAATCGTAAATTAAAGACGACGAACAACAAAAAATAATATATGACAACAAGAATGCTGAATAGCTGAACATTTTAAATCATCTTTGAGATAATTGCAGGACATACCAAAATAAAACGAATGAAAAAGCCCTGAACAAAAAAAGCTTAATAGAATAGACTAGAAGTTACGTGACCAAAATGGAATGTATCGATTCTGGTGTACGTATTTGCTACACTACTTCAATGTTGAAACACACATACATGATGTCAAACAGACACCACATTTAAGTAATAACAGAGCGAGCAATCTAAAAAGCTTAATTGTATTACACATATAAGAGCTCCAACCTCCGTAAATAACTGTGTATGGCTACCGAGAACTAGGCATGATGCCGGAGGGAAAAGTATTACAGAGAAGGTGATGGAACACTCAGAATGAAAAAGAGCATGCACATGCCTAAAAACGTACGTAGATAACTAAATTAAAAAAGATATGTTAAATACCAGACACTATAGACAACTTTCTGGGGTAAAACAGAGAACTGGAAATAGGAATATTAGTTGCTACAAAAAATCGACCCTTATTTTGATAGAAACTCATCATGTTCCTATACAGACAAACAAATAAATAACTGCATGTTTATGACTTATTTGATTATATTAAATACACCAATAGACGATCGTAAAATATATTATCTAATTAAGTTATGTTTCCAAAATGTATTCAGACTATTTCTAATATAACACATGAATACTACTTGGAAGTAAGCTGAAATTAAATGAAACACAAACCGCTAACAACGGAAATAATAGAACACCAGAACACAAAATGGGAAACCATGTCATTGGTTAACGCGGTACTTTTAATTATCCTGTCATTATGTGATCCTTCATATTTTAAGTAATGTTAAACAAGTTAATGTGCGAGAAGAACAAGCAATATCTGTTAAAGTAGATTATATTGTTAATACCTCATGAAACGGATACACATTTGAGCATTACTCTTCATACGACATTGTACACCTTACATACACGCCAGAATAAGGGAGTACAGTGACTATTAATACGAATCACCAGTCTATGGGTATACAGTTAGGCTAAAAAAAGAACTAAACAGCTACACAAAACAATGCGATTAAAACACTGCATACAATCAAAATAGACAAGGTACAAGAACACATCAAACGCGGATAATGTAGACAACACAGCAGAACAGTAAACAAATCATAAGTGAATGCATCAAGTTAGCAAAAAATAATAGAAACAAAGATACGTTCTTTGGGGCACGTAGTTTTCTGTGTAGTTCAATAAGTACTAACCAAAGCCGTATTAAAAAATAACAGGAAGACATCACTATAAGACTTTGAAATACATACGAACTGTTATACATTAAAGCAGAGCGGGGGTGCAGAAAAGTAGAAACATTTAACGATACATCAGAACAAAGTGAATACATGGAAAACTAAAAATATATCTCATAATAAAAGAAAGTGATTATGACGCTAATAGGTATTAGGGAAATATGAAGTGTTCAGGGCAATGTACTAAGAGCAAGACACATCAGATCAAAAGGACGAATCGTCACTATATAACATACCGCACATAAGAAGCCCGCCAAAATAGTGAGAAAATATTTGAATGCAAAATCGAATACACGTAAACATTTGACACTAGCCAAGCAAGTTTATAGAATAACACTGCTATCAATATACAGGCAATGAATTACACATAATATATCAGAGAACTGTGTTTGCTAGTAAACTGATTTTAAAGTGTCAGTAATAATATTGCCTAGTACAAACTCCGTATACAAATAAATACTGTTGGTGACAGCAAAACGGTTGCTATTCAAGACGATGAACGGTAAAATAGAAAACATCACAAAATATACCCTTTAATGATAGTGAGGGTTATGGATTACTAAGAATGCGTACTATAACCGGAATTCAAATAAAGCGATCGAACGTTATGAGTCAATGGGGAACAGCTGTTGTGAGAACATAAACACGGTTTGAAATCGTGATAAAAAGAAGAAAAACGTAGATAAAATGGTAGATAAAATCGTAGATAAAAACGTAGACAACTGTTTCAATTGGACTGTAGCGAACATACGATCTCGCTTTAAGTGATGTTCACCTTGTGTGAAAGCATCTAGTGCCACAGGTTATGATATTATAAATCATGCTACTAATAATAGCATGGCTAATACTAAATCTACTCCCACGCTATAACACCACCTACTACTTATACTAGCAATAAGAATAATAGAAATGATAATAGTTCTAATAATAATAATAGTAATATAATATTACTACTACTACTACTACTACTACTACTAATAGTAATAAACTGATACTTAAGAAGATAATAATATATAGAACAACATTGTATATTACTAGGATATGTTATGTTTCTAAATAAATTAAAAAAAACTAACCCAAACAGAACAATAAGTTAAAATTAGAAGGATATTGAAGAAATTAGTACATATAACACGTATAGACTGGTGTAACTAAAAGTTAAATAAACATACACTAAATAGATAAAACGACTGAACTGCTCCGTGTGTTGTACATAGACAATGCAACACAAAAGCAGCCAGCATTACACACAGCGGTTGAGACGAAGACAGAGAGGGTCGTACGACAGCATTACACCGGGTAGAAAGACATTCTGTGTGTTTACCTTTCGGCTATAACTGTCATTTGCAGCTGGGATGTGAGTTTTCCGAAACTGGCCTGGAGGAGAGAGGGAAGTCGGTTGTGTAACTTCGAACGAGTGGAACTTGCTTGAGGTTTGAAAACATGTCAATCGAAATTAGCTCTAGATTTCGAAAATAAATGAATGCTTGGACAGACATTATTAGGGATTGGTGGTATATTGTATTTACTCGACGTAACGACGTGACTACACATTTAGTAACGACTCGCTAGATCTTAATAGTGCTTTTGATAACGCCACTTGGATTTTTTGTAAACGGACATTTACGTTCCCAGACTATCTTTCAAATTATATTCATTAAGTTTTGGATTTAGCCAGTATTACATATACTACAATTGTTTAATTTACATAATACTACCTATAAATAATTGGAGAATATAACCTGTGTTATAATTTGTTTTCGTTACATTATTCATTTTCTAAAGATTGAAACTATGCCAACTGTTTGACTTTTTCGTTTGAGCAACTCAAAATAAAATTTGTATATAAAAGGATAAATTATGGCATTACTATTATACATTTTCCAATCTCCTAGTAATATGGAATATATATTTTTAAAAACAAATTGTCTTCTAAAATACATTGTTACGCAATGATACAAGCGACTAAAAAACTTATTCGAAAATAAAAAATTTGCCATCCAAGATTGCTTATAACACTACCAGTTCAAGATTTCTTTTTTGAGACAAGAACGTCGATGTGGCGTTCTGAAGCCATTAAAGGATCGGCTTATCGAATTAGGTTGGTCTTATGATTGCTGCATCACTTTCCCGATTTGCCTTTGGTAAAAGAATGAATCTATATATCACTTCCTCACGAAATAGATAAAATGGCATGACAAACCAAATTGGCAAGCCGTAGTAATGCAACCCAGCTAGGAGAATAGAAAATTCGAAATATCTGTAGTTGTTATATGCTTATACTTAGATTATTTTCTAGACTTACTCATATTTATATTGTAACTCGAGTATAGAAATGTCTATAGTTCCGAGGAGAGCGGTTGTTATTGAGCCATTTTTGCCTGAATATAGAACTTTCGCGCATAGATCATTACAAGGTGTACGCATTGTGTGTCAAGTTTTTTTTCTGAACACGTGTGTATAAAACTCCAAACGAAAACTGATTGTGTTAAATAAGATATCGAAAATCAATACATCTTTGAAAGATAAAAAAACAACACGCAAAATAAAGCTTATATCTCGAGTTGTATTTCTTCATATACATAATAAATATTTGTAAACACACACTATTCCTAAATGTGTATTAGTATATTAAAAAAGCTGCAACATTTCTTTCATAATGATTTTTAGGAGATATCTTTTATAAAAAGCAGTATGTGTATTAGAACGAACCAATTCAGTAATATGAAGAATTTGTGTGTTGCGAAATCAGCAAATCATCTGAAACAATCAAAACACGATATGTTGTAGTTGACAAGTTTGTAGTTATTTGTAGTAATTGATATATAAATTAAAATAATTGTTTAATCTGCCATTAAACCGATGTTCCCAACAAATGTAAGATACGACCGGAGCTTAGATAAACTATATGAGGTAAGTGTATTTTATAATTGATATATATATATATATATATATATATATATATATATATTTTTAAAAGGAAACTTTTTTTTAATCAATGAAACGATAAATGATAAATTAAAACTAAGAAACTCAGATGAGCTTTTTATTTATCATTCTGACGTTTCCTCTTAAAGGGTCAGCCAATAAGTCCTTAAGGAACATTTTAGCAATTTTCTTTTTTTTTCCACCCGCCCGTTTCATTGATTAAAACAAATGTTTTGTTGTACGCGTAATTTACTTATATGTATACACGCACCCCCCACACACATATATATATATATATATATATATATTAATATATATATATATATGTATGTATATATATATATATATATATATATATATATATATATATATATATTTAAATTGAAATAGTAATACTATCTTTAAAAATAGAATGAAAGTATATAAAACATGAAATACTGCTAAAGAGTTTATGCAAAATACAATAACGACATACACATCCGGTCAATTTCGTTTTGGGGAATTACCGTAATTACGTGTTTTAACACATATTATATCACGAAACATAACTTAATCGATTGTATTTTCTATCATAATTAACTGAATAATTAAAAACATCATTTCAATAATAACTGTTGTACTTTGAGTACACATCTAACTAAATAAAATAAGTATACTTATTTCAACAAAAACAATAATCGCAATGGTAATGTGTATTGTTTATCCGTATTATGGATGCATTCTTTAACTCCAATGAACCCCGATATACAAGCGTCCACGGTAATGTAAACTGGACACACATTCGTTTTTATGTAGGGAAATCTGACAAGAAAATAGTGTCACTTTAGATGGCAGAAACATTAGGATTCCCGTAGTGCAGGAATAGTGTCTCCTCGTCTTACTGAAGACAAACTTGACACTACGTTTTACTCCTATTTCAAATACATTGAAAGTTTAATGAGTAACAATATATCAAGGCTAAAAATAAACTCGAGCATAAGAGTTACTGAGATGTATAGGGTGTACGTTACTTATTATAGTTTTCATGCTCCTGATACCTATCGTTATTTGAGCAATCAATGTACAGCTTAACATAATTGCTTATTTTGTCATTAAACTGATGCCCCCCACAGACATGAGTTACAAAAGGGTGTTGAACAAAATTTTTAAAAATTGTTGATTCAAAATACAATATCACCTTACAAATTCGTTTTACAGCTATTACCGTAATGAATTACTTCTTCTTAACAACGTGTCTAAACACGTAATTTATAAAAAAGCATAACTTAATCTATTGAAATCAATATCAACGTGGGCTTAATCATTTAAACATAATTGTAACAATTAGTTATAATTTGTGTACACACTAAACTAAGCAATATGATATTAAAATAAAATGAATTATTTCAACAAAAACAATAATAATTACGCTGGTAAGTTGTATTGTTTTTTTTAATTTGTTTTCTTCTAATTACTCTTGTATTTACTTTACTCGATGGGAATTTAAATTAGACACAACGTCGTTTTTTTTAATGTGTGTAAATCAAGCTCATAAAATAGTCGCAGATTCGATGGCAAAAATAATTAAAACATTCTTAGTGCGAGAGGGAGTTATCTTTGTATGACTGAGGGCAGGATAGCTACTACATTTTGATCCTAATCTAGAGACATTGAAAGTGTAATGAGTTTCAATATAAGGCTAAAACACTCGATCATTAGAGTCAATGAGATTGATGGATTGTACGTGTTTAATACTCCGGGTACCTATGCAGCGTATACGAGTGCTGTAATATCATCGAAGTACATTCCGTGGGAGAACTTGTAAAACACGTACACACATGCAAAATTGCGACGATTAGACAGGGGATACATTTTAGTAGACAGTGCGACTACACTTTATTAACATGTTTGTTTTGCCTCTTGCAAAGGAGCAATAGATTAGTGGTTAATGCACCCGATCAGATGTTGAAACAATACTCAATACATAGCGCATCGTGCCTTTATAGAGATATAATTTAATTGCCCATTTAAGAAGTATTTTACTCCGGTAGAGGAAACACCACGTTTTGTTGCAGAAGACTTGGCAACATGTTATCCGTACTTACTTTAACTACTCATATTGCATTATAACGTCAGTTCACTCAGAAAGGTTCTATCTGCCATTACATTAGTGGTTGGAAAACGATCTACTAGGTGTTAAAGAAACAGAGCTTTGGTTTGGTAGCATTAAATGTAACGATTAATCTTTGGCTGCAGTCTACTACACATTAGAGCTTTTATTTCGAAACATTCGGCAATTGTTTTTCATATCTGTGTTATTTGGGAATACTCATTAAATATATGTACCATCTGATAATATCATGCAATGCATTTTCTTTTCAAACTTGTTCATAACATTGGATGAAAAACTCACACCAATTTATACGCATAGAAATGGTGCCAGGAAATATTCATGATCCTGATATTGTATTACTGTGACAATAAAGAGGAACACTTACCATCAGGAAAAAGAACGAGGTGCTTTGCATGTCGTATGCAGATTTAAAAACGGGCTTCCTTTCATAGGTGCAGGTGTTTATGCTGGTCTGGTTTGGATATGTGGATATCAGGTGATATAAATGAAGAGGGCAGCTGAGAAGGATCAGAAACGATTTAAATTGGAGAGAGAAAGGCAGATAGAAAGTGGGTTGCATTGAATTTGGTTGGAAATTGAATGACAGTCAACACTTTTGGAGAAAAAGGCAGGAAGTAGGTTGCACGAAATTCGGTTGAAAATGTTAGTTACAGTCAACACTTTAAAAAAAAAATTATGATTCGTTTATTTTTCTGGCACAGTTTGTAAACACTTACTCCAAACACAAAATGAATATTTTGAGATTTATATATTACTCCTGGAACATTAAGGCCTACTTTAAATTATCAGACAATCAATTTATTTAATTAGGGATTATGTTTTCTTCCAACCTTGGAACCAGGCTTGATAACGCCTTGCTCTGAAACTTAAAGACCATGGGTTTTCTTAAACTTAATGTTCATACAATAATGTAAACAATGTTAAATGTAAAATCGAACAAAATAGATAATAAAAGCAAATGGCAATGAATAACGTTGATGTAAGACATATTAAATGTGTTATGTTGTATGAAGAGATGTTGTACCTTAAAAGAGGCAGATAATAAAATAAGCAAACCGATGTGTATGCCAGTTTAATTTAACAAATTATATAAAACACAGAAGTAAATGATTTGTTTAATTGATACTGGTTACGTTTTTTGCAAAATATGTGGCTGATGTTTACCTATACTATAATATAACAGCTACAATTAAGAATGTTCTACGAGAGAATTATAATATAAATACAGGTTGTTAGGCTAGACCTGTGACACTTTTAAGGAAAGCAATACACAGGAGGTGATACTTAATTAATATTTCCCTGCATATGAACGTAAATGTGTCTAATTACATTGATAGCACAACATGAGGTCCTAAAAACATTACTGATAAACTAGGAAAATTCTGTTGACAGAAATACCAGTTCTTTTGAATTCCATTAAAAACAGTTGGTCCCCCTCTAGATGTGTGTTTTACTTTTGAAGAAATTAAATAACTGGATTGTGACAAGAAGGGTTTCTTTGAATTTCATGGGGAAATTATAGCCCTAAATTGAATTTCTAGTTAATTAGGCTTATGAATTGTAGGCACTAGGCTAATGTGCATATTGTCAGTGGTTACTTACTGCTGTGGACCCGTTTAGGAGTACCAACAATGAAATAAAAAAACAACAGGTTTAGAGATAATAATAATGAACTGTATTGAACATAGAAATTATACACAAGTCAGTGTTGGCAGTGCTAGGGCCTAAATGTACTACACATGTGGTCCCGGCAAAAGCCGGTATTTATGGTAGCAGGTTGCTACCATTTATTTATTATTAAGGGGAAGGTAGGTTCACCCACAACACCCCACTTCCTAAACTCATTTCCCCGGAATCTCAAGGAATATCTTTTTCCTAGGATTCACCTCGAAACTCCCGGTTAATTTACGTTTTCTTGATGAACGTTTCTGTTCCGGAGGCGTTGTTGGTGTTGCCAGCTCTAATGCGTCGTATAGATCTTCCATAATGGTCTCACTCTGATCCGATGGGCCTTCCCCTGGGTCGTCCGACATGCGACCACGCATTTGGTTACTGTGTTTTTTTGCATTTTTTAAAAATTTTTGTGCCTCTAGCACCCTCTACAATGTACCCAATCCGCCCCAATCTTTTTTGTACCTCCCACTTTCCACACGGTTTTGTTTCCATTGTGTTCCTGGAAGTACACCTTCTCTCTATCCTCGTACCTCTTCTTTGGTACCGTAATGTTGGTCGGTTTCACCTGTTTTAGTAAATGTCTGTCGAATGACGACTTTTCTTCCAAACATTACTTCCGCCGGTGGTACCTGGGCTGGTGTGTTCTCTTTGGGTATAATTCTATACACTTGAAGGAACTGCTGGAGTGCCTTTTCTCTCGGCGTGCCCGTCTATTTTTTCAACGCTCTCTTCAATGTAACAACGAATTTTTCTGCTTGTCCGTTTGACCTCGGATGGCAAGTCGGAGTGGTGATATGTTTAATTTGAAAGTCTTCACAAAATTCTTTGAACTCTCGTGAAATAAAGTGTGTACCGTTGTCCCATACAACAATGCCCACCACTTCGAATCGGGCAAACAGTTCATGCAACGCGCATATCGTGACATCCGTTGTTGGATTTTACATCTAACAACTTCTGGCAATTTTGAGTAGATGTCGACTATAATTAAATAGTAGAAGCCTACCAATGGCCCCGCGAAATCTATGTGAATCCGGGACCATGGTTGCTCTGTCTTTGGCCATGGACAGTACTGAATAGGTGGCGCTTTCGCTGCCGACGCGCAGCCCGCACATGCCTTCACCTTCGTCTCTATGTCCCTGTTCATGTTTTTCCAATACACATAAGATCTCATAAGGCTCTTCATGCGTGTTGCTCCGGGATGCCCCTTATGGAAATCCTTCATGATTTTCTTAGCGTAGCTTGGATAACTACTCGCTCCCGGTATAATAATGTGTCGCAACAGACTGAAAAAGCTTCCGTCGTTTGATCATCGTCTCTTGTAATTTATTTTAAATTTCGATAATAAAATTATCTTCTGTTGCCTCTTTTTGTATATAACCAGATGTGGCATGCAGATCTTTTATTGTGTTACACAGTACTTTACTATAGTTATATTCAGACCGAAGGGATGCTATAAACGTATCCTCGATCGGTTCCGATTACTTTGGGATTCGCCGCGATAAACAATCTGCGTGTCCTAGTCACTTTGACGGTAAAAATCCCATCTCAAAGTCATAATTTAACAGAATTATACCCCATCTCTGTAGGCGGTTTGCTGAGTAAGTTGGCAAGGCTTTTGTGGATCCAAAGATGGTGATAAGTGGATTATGGTCTGTTTGTAGGATACAATGACTGCTGTGTAGATTCCTTTGAAATTTGGTCGTTGCGAACACAATACCCACCGCTCCTTTTTCAATCTGCGAGTAGTTTTTATCTGCAGGAAGTAAACTTCTTGAAGCGTGCGCGATGGGTTTAATCGAGCCATCCGGACTTTTATGCAAAATGCACGCCCCAACGCCGTGAGAACAGGCGTCACTTGAAACAATAGTTTTTAGCTCTGGATTAAAATGAGTAAGACATAATTCTGAAGTTAACTTCGTATTAAGGTTGTCGAATGCAGGTTGACAGTCGGCGGACCATTCCCATTTACTATCTTTCTTAAGTAACTCATTTAAGGGGGCTCGCACATTTGTGCATTTTCGTAATCGTTTGCGAGACCCAGGAAGCTTTGTAGTTGGGTACACTTGTTCGGTTCGGGTATATTCTGGATGGTTTTAGATCTTTCTGGGTCGGAACGTCTTCCATTCTTATCAATGACATGTCCAAGTAGTTAATCCCTTCTAGAAACAATTAACACATTGACTCCTTGAGTGTAAAACCAAAATCGTTTATCCTTTCGAATATTTTGTTTACGTGCTTACGATGCTCCCCGACGTTCGTACTTTTCATTAAGATATCGGCAAGGTAGCCGATCGAAAAATCCAGCCCACTCAACATCGTGTCGATTACCTGCTGAAAAATCGGCGGGGCCACTTTAATTCAAAAAGGGAGACAATTGAACTTTAGTAGTCCCCTGCGTGTCGAAATACAGAGAAGCTTAGAGCTATCATCATCTACAGGTAGTTGCAGATAGGCTTCACTCAAGTCAATTTTTGAGAACAGTTGCCCACCGTTTAGTTTTGTGAAAACCTCTTCTAGAGTCGGTAGAGGATAGTGATAATCTTTCAGCGCATCGTTCAAACCGGTTGAGAAATCGGCACACACTCTGATCTCTCTAGATTTTTTCTTCACGTAGACGGTTGGGGCCGCCCATTCCGAGTAGTCAACTGGTGTTAAAATACCTCTCTGCACAAACCGGTCTATTTCTGCATTATTTTTTTCAAGTGAGGCAAATGGTACACTTCGTTTTCTCTACAAAACGGGATTCTTATTTCCAATTAGTTCAAAAATCGCCTTCATTTTAGTACTGTGTCCTAATTCATTAGAAAACCCCTTGGAGAATTACTCTTTCAAATCCTTCTTCAATTGTTTTGCTTCAGTCGAACGGTTCTCTATTCGTTGACAATAGGCGCTTATCGGCGAATCCCAAGCTGGAAATATAATATCCAATCTGTACCGAACCAGTTTCCTGTATTTTTCATTACGAACATGTGTAATTTTGATGTCTTATTTTTTAGTGTCACTTTTGAAATGACTTCCCCTTCAAAGTTTATTTTCTCTCCGGTTACCGATCGAGCGACTTAATCGGTGTGTAGCCTAGTCGGTCTGCCGATCTTTTTCAGGCATTTATATTAATAATTGATAGGTCAGACCCTTAATCAAGCTGTAGTTTAACATCTTGATTGTTTCATTTTTACCGTATTTTTTCGTATGTGTAGGTTGCCACCATACATTCTAGTTCTTTTATATTTAACTATTGTCTAGTGTTACTTCTGCAATGTGAGTCTTTGTGTACCATTTAATGGCATTTGTAACAATTTTTTAATTTAAAATGCCACTTCTGGTACAAATGTAGGTCCGCGCAACCCCAACAAGAGTGGTTTAGGCAATTTTTCATCCGACCTTTGAAGCAAATCCTTCGTGAATTTGTCCTTCGAAGACTATGATTTTTTTGAAAAACGACGAACATTTTTAATATTAGAAATTACTGCTTCCTCTATTTCTTTAGCTTCCATTTTCTCGGAAATATGTCGTTGACAGCTTTCGGCCAGTTGTTGCAATGTTAAATTAGGCTCGGTTTCTAGTTTGCTTATTGCACGTCTTCTTAACTCTGCATCGTTTTGCGAGACGAGTCCTTGAACAAATATAAATACTTTGAAATAGTCCGCTCTCAAGGATGATAACTTAAAGTCGTCACAATGTTTATTGACGATCAACGCAAACGTAATCCTGCTTTCTTTTTGATTAAGTTCATGCATTTCCACCTTTTGTGGAATAAACTTGTTTTGGGGCAATATAGTTCTATTAACATTTTAATGGTTTCCTTGAAAGATAGTTCGCCCGTTCTCTTCGGCAGAATATAATCGACAAATTGTGTATGCTCTGCCGTTCCTAGTCTACGAAGAACTAAAGTAACTTGTTTCTTTTCCGACCATGTGCTACAATCACTGTCGAAAAAATCCTGATATCGACGGTTCCATGATTCGATGTTTAGTTCCTCTTCAGGCACATAGTTAAAGGTTTCTATAGCTGACCATGTTGCATTTTGATTGAATGCGTCGCTGTCGTCATTTATCGTATTTATCATTGCTTGTGCCAGCTGTTCACATTTTGTCTCTGATTGAGTCTGTTGCTCTAATTGTACATTTTTTTTTATCCCAATCAATTATTTGTCTAAAGAGTTTCTATCTTCTCGCTTTTGTGCTAAATTATTTTCCTCAAAACATTTCAACAAACTTATTTGCTGCGACTGAAATTCATTCTGTTGAGCAAGATGGTTTTCATCGGTTGACTTCTGTAGAGCAAGATCTTTTTCATCGTTTGCCTTCTGTTGTTTTTATTGAAATGTAACTATCTCCAACATCGGTTTCGAGATTCTTCCATGATTAAAGAAATACTCTCTTGAAAATCACTAAAAACAACGTCAAATAGTCACAACTAAAAAAAAAAACTTCTTGAAAAAGAATCAAAGTCACAAATAGTCCTTCACTATTTTTTTTTTCAAATGCTTACTGTTTAATAACAAACTCAACCCCTTCTCATCACTGCGTCATTCGCGTCTCGGATTCGACCGGCACTTGCTAATCTTTCTTTTTTTTCAAAGTTCTTTGAGAAAAAATAAATGATTTTATCAATTCGGCAATTGTGTAATTAATTTAACAAATTATTTGTATTTTTGTTCTCATTGTGAACTCTTTTTTCCCCAATAAGTCCGTTTGCCTTCCAGTGTAGGCTGAAAATTCAAAATAGCAAGCAATTGCTTTTACCGCTATATAAAAAAATTGACTAGTTATTCAAGAAAGTAACTTGGTTTTACTTGTCAGATTGTTTTTCTTTCGCCTATACGATTTTACAGTTACTAGTCTGTTCGCAAAATACGTTTGACTATATCGCACGAGGTAAAATCCCGTATTGAAATACGAAGAACACAAATAGTAAAATCTGTCTTACTTTTTTCTTTCCGTCCAGTAATTGTTTAAACTAGTTATTTCTTGTAAGGCAGACTCGTCTCAAATTTTAATGTATTCGATATTTCCAATATCTTCCGGAAAATTGTAAAGCATAGGGTTTTTTTTTCAAACGGGTAGAATTTTATTTTTCGAAGGTTTACCGTGTTATAGACACTGGTTTATCACTCACAGGTTGCAAGGTCCAAGGTGTTTCCAACGAAGTCCTTTACGAATCACTCGTCGCCCGTTGTTGTGGACACGTTTAGGGGTACCAACAATGAAATAAAAGAACAACAGGTTTAGAGATAATAATAATGAATTGTATTAAACAGAGAAATTATACACAAGTCAGTGTTGGCAGTGCTAGGGCCTAAATGTACTAAATATTTATTTGCGTAAACTCGTACACAAAATGAGGCACAAGGCCAAAATAAGGGAGGGGAAGGATCGGCCATCTCTAACAAAAAAAAAGCAACTGGGCTAGTTTCAATGATGACCATCATTCACCATAATACCATATTCATACTATACATCCATCGCTACTGACCATAAGAATTCATACCGTGAAATCCTACTTCAAACCCATATAAGAAATAGGCAACGATGGGTGGGACTAAAAATTATGTATACAAAATATGATATATACAATGCCAAAGAAATGAAGTTTAGTAACCCCCCCCCCCCTGTTATTGAAGTGTGGCAGAGATGCCGATGTGCCGGTCGAAATCGAAAACTCGAAAAAAGGTGGTTGATGCAGGCCCACACGTTTTATTCAGAACACCTCCTTCGAAAATATCGAAGGGTGACCAGCATCTTCGACAAATCAAGCACTCAGTCACCTAATCGGGGAGGGAAGGGGAGTGGGGCAAAAAATAAAAAGGGGAGTGGGATGAGGACAAAATAAAACTGGGCATGTAATGGTATCAAGCATACACTAGCTAAATTGTTGAACTTAAATATCAACAGAAAATTAAACAGAAAATAACTTAAAATAAGTCTAAATGTAACTTAAAATTAAAGCAGAGTTCGTTTCCTGAACCCAATATTCTCTGCCTTAAACATGTCCAGATACCACTCTAATCTAGCGCCAGCCACTCCACACAGGCGTGCTCCAGTAACCACCTTTCACCAAAATCTACCGAAGAGAGTGTCACCCTCTCGGCCTTAATGCGAGCCTTCAGGTAATATTTGAAAATCGCAATAAGGTCGAGAGAACTGAAGGTCTCAGCTCCGTTGACTGTCTTGCACCTAGTCTTCAAAATCGTAACTCTCATAATCGCTAGTAAGCTCAAAAACGTAAACCGTTTTTGCTTATCGGTTGTCGGAGCCCAGTTGCTGGATACATTAATGGGTTCCAAGTCAAAAAATGATATGTTAAGAATACGAACTATATAGCCTGCAACAAGCTAAATCCGCGGAACGACGATGTGGAAAAAACGAAGACGTGACTTATGGTCTCGCCCTCATCACCGCATCTGACACAAGTCGGAGAATTACTCAAGAGTGCTGAATGAAGCCTCTTACCGACCTAGAGTGCATTCCTAATCGTCAACAAGGTCTGTGATACCTCGTCATTGTTAATGCACCCTGACCCAGGCGCCCTAGGCTAGATTGAGCGAAGCTCCCCCCTCGTAAAAGCGAGCCCCTCAGGCCTATCATTTCGGAAATTCCCCCTCACCATTACCCGATATAATGCTTTTCAAGACAACAGAAAGGTGTCAGAGAGGCTTTCTGTCACCCTTGAAAGGAACTTACACGCATGTCTACATTCGCGGTAGAAGGAGTACTCGTTACGGGGCAACCTGTGTGCCTCCCCCTCATCCAACTGCACACTTCTCAAAGCCGGAAAGGCTTTCTTAGTGTCTTCCTTCCAAAAGACACCGTTTCCCTCAGAGTGTGTACTCATTCGATCTAGATAAAACAGCCTAAGCTGCATCGAATGTTGATGCTAGGCATACCCAAACCGCCCTCAGAAGGATGAAGGAAACAAATCTCGCGACGGACCGTAGGGGCCTTACCAAGCCACACAAACTTGAACAGTGCCCGCTGCATTTCCAGCCGTGTATCCGACGGGAGTGGGGGCACTGTAAGACGATATAGGATAATCGGATAAATGTGAGAAGCACACATCTCCGCTCTCCCCTTCAACGAAAGATTTCTGCGGGACCACAGACCAGCTGCTGCCCTAATCGCTTTCAGGACTTCCGACCAATTTTTCCCCAGCTTAAGATCAGGACCAAACCAGACGCCGAGTAGCTTGCAAGGCCCATCTGTTCAGCCAAAGGGTCCCTGCAAGGAAACACCCTTCCAGACACCAATGCGCAAGCCAATAGACTTATACCATTTGATTTTAGCCCATGTTACCGTTTCATACATTCTAATTTCTCTGTCGATAACACTAATCTCGGCATTGCTCGTTACAAGCACAGTCAAGTCGTCGGCATAGGCGGAGTATTTCAACGTGGTGCAAGCACCTGCCAAAGTAATTCCACGCAGGACCGAATTCACCTTTAGCCTGTTAAGGAAATGTTCCAAAAATAACACATAAAGCATCGGTGTAAGAGGGCACCATTGACGAAGAGATCTGAACAATTTGAAGGCACAAGACCTCATGCCATTTGTTTCAATCCTAACACCGGGGTTCGCATACAAAAGGCGAATCCAGGAGCGTAATTGCGAGCCTAAATCGGCCGCAAACAAAACAGCCTCTAATTACCGATGGTCAACCCTATCGAAGACTTTGACTGATCTAAATTTATCAGCGCGGCTTTAGTGTCGACTTTATCTATGATCAAGTTTTCCTGAATGTTCCGGCTCTTCACAGAACAAGTCTGGTCGGGGCTAAGTAGACCAGGCAAAACAAGTTGCAGACGATTGGCTAAGATCTTGGCCTAAATCTGTAACTCTGCATTAAGCATTGTTAAGGGCCGAAAATTATCTAACCCATCCCCACCATTTTTGCTTTTGCGTAAGAATTTCACTAAACCCATGGCCAAGTACTGGGGAATAGACCCGTTCATTAACCACGAGTTAAACAAAACTGCCAGCAAGGGAACAAAAATGTGCGACATCCTCAAATACACTCCGTAGGGCAACCCATAAATCCCCGGAGACCTGTTAAGGCCGACTCGCCCTAAGGCTTCCCAAACTTCATCTTCTGTCATGCAACCTTCGCACCTAGACGCTTCGGTCGCCTCAAGACGAGAACAGTCGGCTTAATATGGTGTCGAATTGTGCTAAAGACAAACCGGGTTCCCGAGTAAAAAGATCCTGGAATTGAGAACGAAAAGCCTCCAGAATACCTTCGTTTGTGGTCACGAGCCCCCCCCCCGCCAATCCGGCAATGAGACAGGAGCGATTTGTCAGTCAAATGCATGTCGATGCTCCTCTGCACGCAGTTCAGCGGCCATGTTTGCCGCCTCGTTAGGCACTCTTTTTAACCTAGCCCTATACACTAATTCCTGGTGTTATTGGATACCCAAAGAAGACAGCGTTGCCTTAATAATAATAAAACTAGAGCTATCCTCCCTCTCCACCGCCTGATATAATCTAGACTCTACTGCCACTTTAGCTGCCCTAGTTGATAGGTTGAGTCGTCTGCTAAAATCGGCAGTAAAGGACCTAATAACCTTCTTAAAATGAATCCACTTCCTATTGCCAATTACAGCCCTCGTCAATTCCCACTGTAAGGTTAGTAATAGCTGTTCCTGATAGCCCTTCACATCGAACAACGAAGTGTTGAGCTTCCAGTACCCAGATAAACTAGGCTTAGATCTATCTAAGTTTACCCGGACCCAAACAAGTCTATGGTCTGAGTAAACTATATTATGAAAACTTGGACATTCAACTAATCCTACGTCGACTCTCCTAATTAAGATCCGATCGATATAACTCGAAAGTTGTACCAAATCGGAGCCGCGTCTATTTGTCCAAGTCCATACCCTATCTCGGGGCTTTTCATTCCGGTACTTATCGACAAGATCGAACTTATCGAGGAAGTCCCGAAATTATCTAGCACCCCGATAGGTGTTAGTAACCCTAGGCCGATTACGATCTAAATCGGGATCCAGGACCGCGTGCCAGTCTTCCGCTAGAATGACCGTCCGAGAATTAGAATTCAAGAACTGCTCGATTCGCCGAAAGAAAGAACCGAGTTCAGATTGGCTAGTGGGCGCATAAACCTCGACGAACCGAAATGCTTTCTCCTTTATGGTAATATCCAAAACACAAAGTCTCCCTTCCGGATCAATGTAGCTAGGGTCACACGACGCATCTAAGGACTTGCTTCTCATCCAGGAAACCCTCCTAGCAGAAAAATTAAAGTACGCTGAATAAACGTGAAAACCCTTAGCCAGCGCACCCAAATAGTCACTAGCAATCAAGTGGTTTTCCTGAACACAACATATATCCACTCCGAGGTGCTGAAGGTCTATAGCGACCCAAAATTTACTAGCGTCGGCCCTCAGGCCCCGAACATTAAAATTCGCTAAAAAGAGAGTCATGAGAGTGCCTTAGAGTTGGGTTCCAGAAACGAACATAGCAGTAGTCAGGATGCCGACGGCGCTCCCAAAATATTGTTGAGGGGCATTCATTTTGGGAAATGAGAATTTTTTTTAACTATTGGTCTGATGACCGGCTGGGGACTTAGATTGGGGGTAGTGATTTTATCTGAAGTGGCTGCATTTTTTCCTTCTTTTTTTCTTTTTGCTCTACTTTCTCATCTAATTTAGATTTAAGCTCTTTTGCCTTAATGTAACTGTCTTTCCCCGGGTCGTTTTTAAGCATTTCTTTTTCTCTCATTTCTTCGAGAGATCCCTGACCCGGGTTATTTTACCGGGAACAATAATACATTCCTCGTCTTTTTCTGAAGAAGGTAGAGCAGGGAATTCGTCTTCGGAGTCATCAGATGTAGATGTAATAGGTAAACCAATTGTAGCTGGAGGATCGAGGTGGAGCCTTCCTGAGATGGTCTGGTAATCAGGGTCGTCGTTTTCTTAGTGGATTTTTTTTGTGGGCAATCCAATGTCAAATGACCTAGTTGTTCACAATACCAACAAACAGGTCTTTGTCCGGCCAATATAATAGGTAGTTTTTCCTCCCCTACTTGTAAATAGTAGGGGATACTATCATAAGCTTTCTTGTCGATGGAAATTCGTCAAAATAGACGTCTGTGATTTCGTCAAATCTTAGAAAAAAAATCAACAATATGTTCGCCTTTTACATAAATAGGTACATTGAAGATAGAAATTGAATAACGTCTTCAACCCATGTACTCGGTTTGTAAAACATAGTCTTGTATGATAATTTGTGTAAGTGAGAGATTCGCACAAATCTTTTCGTTAGGAAACAAAGCGCCCCATGTGTTAAATCCCTTACACTTGATTAACCTTTGCGGTTTGAATTCTGCAGTTGCCAATAACTTGCATATTAATTCAGGAGAGCCCCTGATGGATATTTTAAATGTTTTATCGACAACAAACATGGTTACTGTCCCTTTTTTGATCTATTCAAGCTTTGGTAAATCCACGGTAATTCCTTGTTCAGTAACCATGTGGTCGTATTTTTTTGCTCCTTCCACGAATTCTGACATTTATAGACGTGTTTGGTGATTTGCACCATTCCGAATGTTCAGTCGTTTTGGACGCTATCTAGTTAATAACTAGAGGCAAAAAACAAACAATAAACACAGGGAGAAAAAACAAAAAAAGTTAAAAGATACAAAATGTGGCAGAAAAAAAACTTGGCAGAAAAAAAAACTCGTAAAAGGGGACACAGATCCACAATAACAGTCAACGTGAAAGCAATAACAACGATAACAATAATCAACAACAGCAGGCAACAACAGATTTAAGAAAAATACTAACTTGACGCAATTAACTCACTCAACACGTAGTGCCTAAATGTACTACAAATGTTCTCCCGGCAAAAGCCGGTATTTATGTCAGCATGTTGCTACCATTTAGTTATTACTGAAATCTTCCTGGAAAACTTCACATCCGTATTATATTCACATTGATATACATGCAGTCACATTGTTTGAGATGAAAAAATACAAGTGCTCTTACGATAAACCGTATGTTTACAATATGCTCAAAAGGATCAACTAACATCTACCTGAAATGTAACGCATTACGAAATAATCTATTGCGTATTGCTAGTACGTTATAGGTTGCAATGATTTTTTTTCTCCAATGGTAAGATGATACGAATTTACAGTGATGGAAGAAGATCCACGAAAATGTGGTCCATGAAATAAGAAAAGCGGTATTCCTATAAACATGTTTAATGCAGCTGTGTCAATTCATTAAATTATCTTAAAATTATGTTATAATTTTATGATACGAATTAAATCAACTATACGTACATTTTAGTTACCTCAAAACAAAGTTGTATATATTTTCAGTTGGGTGCTTGCCATAAAAGATTAAAGAAAAATAACTATCATTTAAAAAAAAAAACAATCATACGTTTAGTATAATACACCATATTAAAAATTAGTACGAACCGGCATTTATATGAATATTTTTTGCGAAAATAAACTTTGGAGGGACCTAGAAATGGCATAACACTAGAGTTGTTAGCCCACGCATTTACGAATTCTGTAAAGAGAATACAATTAATGACTGAGCTTCCCAATAAATCAATAGAAGTTTATTATAAAAGTGTTGTACAATAAAATCCGCTTTACGTTGTCTCCTATGAATTTTACATAGAAAATATCTGCACTATACGCACTTCACAACATACTTTAATATAGTTAATAATAAACTATTGTAAATTATGTTGTGAAGTGCTTAGAAAATTTCTATTTGCAAGACTTTTTATTAGCCTTTATTTTAATATTTACCCTAGTGTTTTCCGAGAGAGGTTCAAATTAAAATGGTGTCTTCTAAATCTACTGAGCACGTAATTTAGGAATCTTTAACAATAGCCCTACAACTCGTGAGTCGGGTTGAAAAAAAGTTGTAGAACGTAGTCAAAAAATGAATATGCAACAAATAAATGCGATGTACGTAGAGACTGGAGATTTTCCTAGTTATCTATTCCATTTGTTTGTATGTTTACGTAGGATAAATGGCTTTTTATTAGACATGAAAAAAAAAATTTCGCCACAAAATGTTTACTTAATAAAGATGGCGTCAATAGTTGTCACGTTGTGTGTGTGTTTTTTTTTACCGGGAGTCATAATCAAAGCGCCGTTTTTTTTTGTTCTTTTGCTTCACTGAAATATGAAAAATTGGGGTTCGGTTTAGATGTAGGTTTAGGGTTAGGTTAGGGTATGCAATTTTTTACAGAAACAACAGGAGAAAAAAACATTACGGCGTGACGAATGAAAATATGGTATTTTTTTACTATCCATTCCCAGCGCAGTTTACCACTTAAAAAAGTTCAAATCCTACTTTTGTTGTGCAAATACATTTAAACAGCCTAAAAAAACATCCGCAAAAAAGGAATTAAAAAAAATATATATATTTAAGATTTAGCGTGGGGATCACTTTCCTTTATAAATTTAACGTAAAATGAGCACCCATTTCCTGGCCACTTAACATTAAACGATACATGTAACCGACTTGAGTTTCTAATTCGAGACTGGAGATTTTCCTAGTTAGCTATTCCATTTGTTTTTATTTTTACGTAGGATAAATGGGTTTTCATTAGACATGAAAAAAAAAATTCTGGGCACGGACTTTTACAGCAAAAACATGGCGCCGACAGTCTTGTTTTGTTAGCCTTGTTTCGGGTTCTCGTTGTCAAGTGGGTGTTTTTTTACCGGGACTCATAATCAAAGCGACGTTTATTTTTTAACGATCAGGGCTGGGGTTAGGGTTAGGGCTGGGGTTAGAGTTAGGGGTAGGGCTGGAGTTAGAGTTAGGGTTAGGGCTAAAGTTAGAGTTAGGGTTAGGGCTGGAGTTAGAGTTAGGGTTAGGGCTGGAGTTAGAGTTAGGTTTAGGGCTGAAGTTAGGGTGGTTTTTCTTATTAAATAAACACGTAGAAATTTAGCCAATTTGGGGTGGGGGTATTTATTTATTTAATAGAAACACGTAGACATTTAGGCAATTTAGTTTTCTGGGGTTTTTTTTAGTGGGGGAACTCAAGTCAAAGTTTGCCAACCCCCTCCAAAACAAACACCAAAAACGCTAAATTTTTACGTGTTTTTATTAAAAACTCAAGTTGGTTACATGTCTCGTTTGACGCTAACTGGCCAGACAATGGGTGCTCATTTTACGTTACATTTATAAAGGAAAGTGAACCCCCACTCTAAAATCTTAAATATTTAATTTTTTTTTAAATTCCTTCTTTGCGGATATTTTTTAGGCTGTTTAAACGTATTTGCACAAAAAAGTAGAATTTGAACTTTTTTAAGGGGTAAACTGCGCTGGGAATGCATAGTAAACATTTACCGAAAATAATATGTAAATAAAAGCACACTGACATGTAAATCAAAAGAAAATTATTTTATTTCTTTTGCTTAAAATGTAGTTTTGTTTTGTTCTGCTTGGCTGAAAAATGCAAAAATTGCGCTTTGACTATGAGTCCCAGTAAAAAAACAATCGAAACGAGAACGAGAACGAAAGCGGCCATTATTTTTTTTTTCAGTTCACGTACGCTAAAACTATCAATTTATAAAAAATAGCAATTTTAACGGATTATAATCATTAATGACTGTCACAGTTAACTTCGAAATTTAGTTTCATCGGCCACGGTAACTTTTATTTGTTGTATATTTGTTTTTTCAGCGTTTTCGTTGTAGGGCTATTCGTAAACATACCCCGTAATTTTTGTCTAGCAGTATAATAATGTTTTTATTTGTCCAATGTATCACCCCAAAAATAACTAGCTGTTATTTTTTTTTTTTTTAATCTTAGCATTTGGAGAGCTTATTAATGAGGAGAAGTAGCATGTTCAAACTGGGTGAGAATATTTTCAATTCTTAATTCTAAATATCTTATAGTTGGCTTATAAATAAAATTGTCCATTTAAATAAAATAAAAATACAACCTTTTCTTGTTTGGATATTGAAAGTACGTTGTGTTCTAACCAATTTATAAGGACGATATTGTAAACACGAGTGTTTTTCATTTCGTTTTTTCAGACGATTATTAGTTCCACTTTTTCCCAAGAACAGTGCAGGTCACATATCATATTCTGGTTTCATTATTTATAAAACCACTTTCTATGATGAAAGTAAGTTAATATTTTAAATAAAAAATCGACTTACCATAATGTATATATATATATATATATATATACATTAAACTGAACATACGTCCATAGGTAGCAATGTCTTTTGCCGGGGCGATCTCTTGCGGAACTGGATCCAAAGTGTAACACGCTGTTGTTATAATCTATTAGACGGAAGCTCTTCTGAAGGACCTTGTGCCCCTCTCGTGGAACTAATATGTTAATATCGTGTGCAGGGGAGGTTAATCGAGGTACCGGCACCATTGCGATACGACCGTTCGCTGAAGGTGTCGATCCGAATCAAAATGTACACGTTGGTAATACGCTGCGTTCAAACGTAGTTGGGAGGACTCTGTTAGTACTGACACGGTACCAAGCTCCCAGAGTCGCAACGATAGTTAATAAATGGTTCTAGTAGACACGGCTGCGTATTTAGTCTGCTAGCAGGCTGCGTAAATAGTCTGCGACTGGCTGTGTTACAATATGAGTAATGTTGTAATGAAACACACTATTATACTTTTTTATATAAAAATACACTCAATTATATTTCGAAAAGAAACACAATTACAACTAGGAAATTCCACTGAGTTCGACAAGTGTTGCAAGTACGAACTTTCTCCGACAAGTTTACAAACCCGACTGTTCTTAGCTTGTAGAACTAAGCGAGAGGTGAAGGGAAGAGATAGAGGACATTCATTGTTCCGAGGTTCGATACACGTTTTCCTCTTATTTAACATACTTGTCAACCAGCCTTGATTTTACATTTAACTTGAGCTTGCACCTGCCATCCGATAATTTATACACATCTCATCACTGCAAATGTTCAATGCAATGAAATATTTCCCTCGCAATTAAGCGAGTACAGACTGTAGTGGAAGCCCCAGCTTTCTAGAAAGACTTACGCATCGTTGTGCCGTAACTATATTACTTACAATTATGAGTCGTCTTCATCTTTTTTTCAGATGATATGCTTTTAAAAGACAATCTAATTATTATTCCATACTAACTAATACATACACATTTGACTGATAATATTAATTAGGCAGATAGCAAAAAGATCATAGTATACACTCTGTGGAAAGTCTAATAACAGGGTTATTTGTTAAAAAGTTAATGTGATTGATTTTTAGCATAATTTATTCTTGAAGGCTTTAAAATTATATGCATATTTAAAATATAATTTAATACATTAAATAGGACCAGCCTAACAACACCAAGAAATATTATTCATTTGATTATTTAGTAATGTTATGTACATTAATAAATACATAAATTACGAATATTTACCAGAGGCATTTCTTTGTACGTACATACAATATATTTCGTGATTTCGAGTTGTGATTCGTCTAAGGACATGTTCGGTGAAGCGCAGACATTGTTACAACGTAAGGTGAGCAAGAAACACTTCGCAGCCTCAACTTCCAATTCGGACTATAGAGGTGTTGCAGCAAACATTATTCAGTTTCTCATAAGATGTCGGGACTACGAGAAGTAATTACCTGTTACCATCATTCACCAGAAGCAGCAACATGTCATGGGATTCAAGAATAGCACATGATGTCTGCGACACATACCAGTCTTCCTTACACCTCTAGTCGATGCCAGTGTTTCCGGATTAAAAATGTCCATTTATAGTTTAGTGTACTTGCAAGACAGTTACATTTGTACTTTTTCAATGCTCAATTTCAGTCATATGTGTTTAGAACTACTTCCGAAGCCATCCTCTTACAAAACTAAATCTATGACATCGACGTTATTCCTTTATAAAAATATTTCTATTCCTTGTGTCAGCAAAATCCGATTTTTCTTTTTTCAGCAAAGGACTAATTTCTTTAACAATGCTCACCGTAAACAGTGCAGGCCGCCACTGTAAGCGTTAGGAGCTACTGAGCAAAATGATTAAATATTTTTTACGGGGGAGTCAACTTTAATTGAAACCTGTGCAGCGAAATGTATGTTACCATTAGTTTTAAATGTCCGCATGTCAGTAACGTCTGAAACACAGGGAGCAGGGAGGAAGTTCCATATTCCAGCAGGACGAGGAAAGAAGCTTTTGGAGTAGAACACTCTCTGACATCCGGGGAGCTTCATAGTGAATGGATGGGATTTGCAAGGTGGTCGGGTTAGTCTAGTGAATTTGCGTCGTAGTGGGACCAGAGCAGCAAGTATATCATATCAGAATCCATTGAAACACCATTGCGGCGAAGGGACATATACTGGAGCTTGGTGGATAGTGAGGGACCTATAAAGTTTGCGACTCATTCTTATACCATGTCTAAGAGGGAGAGACTAGTGGATGATTCACCAGCCATGATATAACCACAATACTCCATGCATGAGCGGATGGTAGTTAGTAGATATATAGGATAATGTCAGCTGTTAAAAGTTTACTAGCACGATACAAGGAGTTCACTTTCTTTGCAGAAGCCCCGGCAATGTCTTCAATGTATTTGTTCCAATTCATGTTATCTTTGAAAATTAAGCCTGAGGAGTCGGAATGATTAAATTTCAGGCACGGTGTTATTTTCCATTAAGAATTGGTTGTTTAGATAGTTTCTTGTAGTTATTGAAGGGAAGTAGCTTTCTCTTTTTGGCATTAACATTCCCCATCCATTTTTGACTCCGATTCAGCCATTACGTCAGATATTTGCGCGTCGGTGTTGCCCACATTACGAGAGTAGAGCGTAGTGTCGTCAGCAAAATGTTTTCTCAGTCTTAATGCCACCAGGGAGATCAGGTATGAAGATTAGTAACAGTAGTTGTCCATGGATAGATTACTGAGGTGAACCAGCATTTATGTCATGTTCTTTAGATGAACAGCAATCGAGGACAACCTGGATCTTTTGTTTTGTTAGGAAGGATTTTATTATATGTAATTTTGGTCAAGTAATACAATATCAGTGAAGGTTTAGGAGAATCCCTTCACGCCAGATATTTTCAAAGGTCTTGGATATATCAAGCAGGGAGGGGTAGTTAGCTAGGCCAAGGTGGAGTTTGATACGAAAGTCTGTGCAAGTGGTTCATCCTTATCAGTCGCCGTGCAAACACAATCGTTGTGATTTGATAGCGAGAGAATTGTCGTGTGTCCATTGTTCATCACACTATTGTAGATTTTCCAGAAATCACGAGTACCTAGTTTCTGTGACTGAATGTGTTTGTGGTTATCTATGTACAACTCCTCTTTGTTTCATCTATCACTACTTTGCAATCGTTGCTCACCTCTATACATTTCTGTCTATTCGCAGTTGACTTATGGCAGCCGAATCTTCGGAATGTGTTCTGCCTCTCAGAAATAGTAGCTGCACATTCCGAGGTGAACCATTGAGGAGAGTAGGCTTAGCTGAATAATGTTCGCGTGGGGACATAAGCATCAATGGCTGCTTTGTCCCTTTCGGTTACTTCTTTTCAACATTGATCAACAGGGAGTGAGAATGTTTGATTCCATGGAGGTAGCTGACGTGATGCCTGAGGGATTCAAAATCAGCCGGCTGCTTGTTTCTCGTCGTTTTGAGCAACGGCTCTTCAGATTTTAGACGACTTGTAAAGTGATAAGTATCATTACCACACCGTCATCAAAGTTTCCGAGTTTGCTATGGGCATTCTCCCCCACCCCCATCCTCGGGTAGTGAGGTAAAAAACAGGTCGAGAAATGGGGCTTGCTGGTCCGCACGATCCGGAAGGCATGTCGGAAAAATGACAATCTGTGAGAGGGGGTTACCTGAGGAAAAATTAAACGTAGAGTTCCCAGGTGCATCAGTAACGCTGGAGTCACGATAGTGTGCACTAACATCCTTAAGTACATTTGCTTTTTACAACAAAACAAATACCTTTTTTAATCACACTAAACAGTTATTTGGTAAATTGTTGCAATTGACATGCTAATCCAAATCTAGTATTATGTGATATAACAACCCGTAAAATATCTCCATGCAGAATACGTCACAACAATGCAGGATGATTTGCACATTGTACTTATTTCATGGAACAGTCAATAATTTGCTTGAGATGACATACACCGGTATTATAGATTGTTGTTCTTGTCTTCGATTAGCTGATCACAGGAAGGATGCGAATCAAAGTAAGCACATGATGTGCGTTTGTAATTAGGAATGGTAGATATGATTTTTATGAATGAGCGCGATTTTATTAATTCAGAATGTGCACTTTTTATACTAGCCGTCCGGCCTAAAAAATCCGATCGTCACTTTCATTTTTTTATGGTTACTCGATGGGATTTCCGAATGTTCATCCTAAATACAGATGATTAAGCTAAATCAGGGAGGGGTCTGCTTCCTCAAAGCGTTGCTTCTTTTTCATGTATTATTTAACATGTGGTTTTCTGTTGATAGGTAATGCTGATATAACTATTACTGCTATGTGTACAAAACAAGCAAAGGTGTTCGAAGATTAGTGTATGAGTAAGAATAGCGCATCCCTACGAAATTTTCCCTAAAACAAATATGATTTTCTAGTAAACGTATAAGGGAATAAGTATAAACAAAGGAATATAAAATAATGTATACTGAACGTGGGAGTTATACTTTGTTTATTGATTTCCATGAGAAATATTGGATCACGCCTACGTCACGAAGATAAGACGTCGAAGACACATAAGTTAGTAACTTTAAAGCATTTTAGTACGGCTGCAATCAAATGAGTATGCCATCTAACCTCTCTCGCTCTGTCTTTTTCCTTTCTACCAATGTTATCTATCTCTTCTCATCAACCCCTGCTTCTAAAGTAAGTAGATTTTAAAAATATCACATTGCGTCTAAAGAAATATGTTGTACGATTACACGAGTAGTTGTACCAAAACGAATGATCGCTTATAAGCGAATCACGAACTTACAAATGTAGAATAGCGCAACGAGATTCGAACATCTACAGCGTTCACCGTTGGTGTGTACTTTTTCAAAACATTTAAGTTAGATGCATCACCATTTCCTGTTTTTTTTACTGGTAAGAATTCTAAGATGCAGCTAGGTTATATTGTAGTTAGCGATTCAATGATTCGAGACAGAACGACAAATCCGGACTATAAACATTCACTTTTAGTTGTATTTCGATTTCGCTTTGGGGGGTCACTAAAATGACACGATTTAGCCTAGAGAAATTTTCATAAACACACGATTATCCCTGAGAAAGATCGTACGATAATATGGCAAGAACACGATCTTTCACTCTGCTAACTGTATTTACTGGTGTTATACTACAACCAAATAATATAAAATAGCTACTACGAGACATTTGATAATATATTTTCAGGGCATGCGTTAAGAAAAAATAATCTATTAAGTGTACTTATTAATAAGGAGCGGTAATAACAACCCTCTTGATGAATCAAAAATGATAATAGACCTAATTTATTTCCTTTAGATATGTATTTGTCTAGCTGTATATATATATATATATATATATATATATATACAGGGTGTCCCAAAATAATGTATACATCGTTTGAATCGTTATAACTCGTTCAATTTACTGAGTTTGATTTGCAAACAAAATTGATAAAAGAGTAGAAGAGTAAGAATACACATTTAAAGATACTGAAAGTAAAATTAACAAAAACATAGAAAATTAACTTTTAATAAACGTAAAGGCTACAATGTTTTAAGCAAGAAACCTGAAGTAATTGCAAACAAATGGGAGTAGTAATTGTAGTAGAATGTGCTCAAATACCGGAGTAAATGTCGCAGGACGTTTGTAGGTACAATTCTTCACGTCTTCACTATATGGAAAGTGTATTGAGCAGAACGGGTTGGGGTTAGGATGAGGGTTCATTTTATGAACATTCTGAAATTACCCTAAGTAGCCTTTATCTTTGTTAAAAGTGTATTTTCTATGTTTTTGTTAATTTTACTGTCAGTATTTTTAAATGAATATTCTTACTCAATCTTGTTTAGCAATCTTGCAAATAAAAATCAGTAAATTGAACGACTTATAACCATTCAAAGGGTGTATACATTATTTTGGGACACCCTGTATATATATATGTAATTTCTGGTTTCATTTCGTTGAGAATAATTGCAGCAGAGTGCAAGACTGATTAATAAAAATATCATACTATACATCTACTTATAATTGTGAAGACACTAATGGCAAATCAACGTGATACAATACGGAGGGGGTGAATGCAGCTTCACAAATATAATTTTGCAGTTATTTTATATCCAAAAACCTATATCCATCCCGTTAAATCAATCTATATGTTTCTAAGATTGGTTTGCTTTTTAAAATATGTTTGTTACAAGTTCATTAGTTTTAGGCTTTTCGTAGAACACTTGAAGAACGTGTTTGTATAGAAATATAAATAGCGAATACATTTTTTTACCATATTGTATTGGTGTACTCTTCTGTAATCTTATCCATAAGTAAATAATTAATTATATGCATTTCGTTTGCTTATATAGTTTCTTGAATATTTAATGATATAGACTAAATTGAATTTACATTACCAAACGAGTTTATTAGGAAAATAGTGACACTATATATTTTATTAAAAAGATGTACATGTAAACTCATTAAAAGTATTGGTCACAGGAATTTAAATTCAATCTATTTACCTATACTTATTTTTGTACGTAAACAGAAATAAATTAATTAACTTAGAAATGCATCAATGTTTACATTAAATGCGTCCAGTAACTATGCACAAATACATATTATTATTTTATGGCAAACTGATGGGAAAACAACCGAGGAATTACTATGTGCCATTTTTTAATGAGCAAAGTGTGGTGTGTATCCATACACTGTAGTATATCAATGCCAAATTGTAGTATGTGTTCTTACACTGTAGTATAGCTTGTATTGCTCGGTAAATTAAATAAAAAAACAGTCTAGATTTAGGTAATTGTAATTTTCCTCACAATCAACAACCCCCTTCGTAGCTGGTTTGATTCTCTCAGCATTAAATCCGACGATTTCTTTTACCCTGGCGCTGGGAGAAAAAAGTGATTAGAAACCATGCGAAAGTTTTACTTATATTCACGTGTCCAGGCAGGAGCAGTATGCAACATTAGTGCAAACCGCATTTTTGTTAGATTTAATTGAATATAAAGTAAATAAATAATTGTATAACTACCGATAAATGTACACATTTATGTTGTAAAATATCACAATTACCAAACAAATTCCAAAATAATTATGTCACACACTTAGTCTTAATTAAGCGTACACCTAGGTTTGTCTAATAAGTTTAAACGACACTTACTTTTATATATAATAGAATATAAGATGATACATAATCTTGAAATTACCTATTAATTAAACGACTTAATTTTGTTATCCCTAATATACTATTTTGGTTTAATCTGCCAAAGACTAACACTAGACACCTATTTAAATAATAGCTACCGTTTGTGCCCCTCATATTGGCTGTGCTCCTCAACATATCAAAAACATCGACATACAATAAGAACCCCCGGATACAATTTAAACACACACACCCACACACACACACACACACACACACACACATATATATATATATATATATATATATATATATATATTTCAGACACCACATTTCATTGAAATACCTATTACTGTGAAAAAGTGATTTGAAATTGAATTTATCCTATGCTTAAAAGCTTAGGTTTGAAATAAAATGCAGAAAACAATCGGCATCTGCAAATGAAATTAGTATAACACAAACCTTCCGTAATCGTTTTTCCAGTCTAGACAACTGATTAATGTTCACCACACATGGCGTAAAACAACTATATTAGATAGAAGAAACCAGTGAAGCATTTGTCGTTTAGAATATTCCGCTTATACACTAGTTTGATGCAACATTAGCAATACAATAAATACAAATTACATTCAATATACAGATTTTGTTTCGATAGAAAAGAATTGTTATTGAATATGTATTTAATGGGCCAAATGCATGTGTATTAGCAAATATTTTGATGCTGCATACAATTGGTGTTTATTGATGAACATAAAGAATATGTTGATGCTGCATACAATTGGTGTGTATTGATGAACATAAAATATGTAGATGCTGCATAACATTAGTGTTTATTGATTAACATAACAATATTTAAATGCTGCATACAATTGGTGTTGATTGATGAATGTAGAATCATGTTGATGCTACATAAAATTGTTGTTTATTGATGAATATAAAATATTTTGATGCTGCATAAAAGTGTTGTTTATTGATGAATATAAAAATATTGATATGCTGCATAAGATTGTTGTTTATTAATGAATATAAAAATATGTTGATGCTGCGTAAGATTGTTTTTTCTGGATGAATATAAAAATATGTTGATGCTGCATAAAATTGTTGTTTATTGATGAATATAAAAATATGTTGATGCTGCTTAAAATTTGGGTTTATTGATGATGATACAAATATTTGGAGGCTGCATAAAATTGTTGTTTATTTATGAATATAAAACTATTTTGATGCTGCCTAAAATTATTGTTTATTGATGAATATGAAAATATTTTGATGCTGTATAAAATTAGTGTTTATTTATGAATATAAAATATATTGATGCTGCATAAAATTGTTGTTTATTGATGAATATAAAATATTTTGATGCTGCATAAAATGTTTTTATTGATGATGATGAAAATATGTTGATGATGTATAACATTGTTGTTTAGTGATGAATATAGAAATATTTTGATGATGAGATAAATATGTGTTTATGCTGCATAACATTGGTGTTTAGTGATGAACATAAAAATATGTTGATGCTTCATATAATTGCTGTTTATTGATGTACATTAAAATATTTTAGTGCTGCATACCATTATTGTTTATTGATGATGATAAAAATATGTTGATGTTGCATAGAATTGTTGTTTATTGATGAATATAAACATATTTTGATGCTGCAGACAATTGGTGTTAATTGATGAATACAGAAATATTTTAGGGCTGCATACATTTGGTGTTAATTGATTAATATAACACTATTTTGATGCTGCATAAAATTGGTGTATATTGATGAACATAAACATATTTTGATGCTGCATAACATTATTGTTTATTAGTGAATATAAAAATATTTTAATGCTGCATAAAATTGTTATTTATTGATGAATATCAAAATAGTTTGATGCTATATAACATTGTTATTTATTGATGAATATCAAAATAGTTTGATGCTGTATAACATTGTGGTTTATTGATGAATATAAAAATATGTTGAGGCTGCAGCAAATTGGTGTTAATTGATTAATATACAAATATTTTGATGCTGCATAACATTGGTGTTTATGGATGAACATAAACAATATTTTGATGCTGCATAACTTTGTTGTTTATTGATGAATATAAAAATAGTTTGATGCTGCGTAACATGATTTTTTATTGATGAATATAAAATATTTTGATGCTGCATAAAATTGTGGTTTATTGATGAATCTTAAAATCGTTTGATGCTACATAAAATTGTTATTTATTGATTAATATACAAATATTGTGATGCTACATAAAATTGTTATTCATTGATGATGATTAAAATATTGATATGCTGCCTAAAATTGTTGTTTATTGATGAATCTAAAAATATGTTGATGCTGCATCAAATTGTTATTTATTGATAAATATAAAAATATTATGATGCTGCATAAAATTGTTGTTTATAGAGGAATATAAAAATATTTTGATGCTGCATGAAATTTGGGTTTATTCATAAATATAAAAATATTTTGATGCTGCATCAAATTGTTATTTATTGATGAATATAAAAATATTTTGATGTTGCCTTAAATTGTAATTTATTGATAAATATTAAATTATTTTGAGGCCGCATAAAATTGTTGTTTATTGCGTAATATGAAAATATTTTGATGCTGCATAAAAGATTTGTTTATTGATGAATATAACACTATTTTGATGCTGCATAAAATTGTTAGTTATTGATGACAATAAAACTATTTTAATGCTGCATAAATTTGTAGTTTATTTATTAATATTAAAAATATTCTGATGCTGCATAAAATTGCTGTTTATTGATGAATATAAAACTATTTTGATGCTGCATGAAATGGTTTGTATTGATGATGATTAAAATATTTTGATGCGGTATAACAATGTTGTTACGTGATGAATATAGAAATGTTTTGATGCTGCATAACATTGCTGTTTATTGATGAACATAAACATACGTTGATGCTGCATAAAATGTGTGTTTATTGAGTAATATGAAACTATTTTGATGCTTCATAACATTCTTGTTTATTAGTGAATATAAAACTATTTTGATGCTGCAAAAATTGTTTGTTATTTGATGAATATAAAACTATTTTGATGCTGCATAAAATTGTTGCTATTGATGAATATAAAAATATTTGATGCCGCATAAAACTGTTGTTTATTAATGAATATTAAAATATTTTTTATTCTGCATAAAAGTGTTGATTATTGATGAATATAAACATATTTTGATGCTGCATAAATTTTTTAGTTATTAATGAATATAAAACTATTTTAATACTGCATAAAATTTATGTTTATTGATTAATATAAAAATATTTTGATGCTGCATAAAAGTGTTAATTATTGATGAATATAAAAATATTTTGATGCTGCATAGAATTGGTGTTTATTGAGGAATATAAAAATATTTTGATGCCGTATAAAATTATTTATTGATGAATATGAAACTATTTCATGCTGCATAAAAGTGTTGTTGATTGATGAATATAAAAATATTTTGATGCTGCATAAAATTGTTAGTTATTGATGAATATATAACTATGTTGATGCTGCGTAAAATTGTTGTTTATTGATTAATATAAAACTATGTTGATGCTGCATAAAATTGTTGTTTATTGATGATGATAAAAATATTGATATGCTGCATAAAATTTTTATTTATGAATAAATATGAAAATATTTTGATGCTGCGTAAAAAAATGTTTTATTGATTAATATAAAATATTGTGATACTGCCTAACATTGTTGTTTATTGATGAATATAAAAATATGTTTATGCTGCGTAAAATTGTTAGTTATTGATGAATATAAAACTATTTTGATGCTGCGTAAAATTGTTGTTCATGTATTAATATAAAAATATTTTGATGCTGCAAAAATTGTTGTTTATTGATTATGATAAAAATATTTTGATGCTGTATAACATTGTTGTTTCGTGATGAATATAGAAATATTTTGATGCTGCATAAAATTGGTGTTTATTGATGAACATAAACATATGTTGATGCTGCATAACATTGGTGTTTATTGAGTAATATAAAACTATGTTGATGCTGCATAACATTCTTGTTAATTAGTGAATATAACACTATTTTGATGTAGCATAAAATTGTTGTTTATTGATGAATATTAAAATATTTTGATGCTGCATAAAATTGTGGTTAATAGATGAATACAAAAATATTTTGATGCTGCATATAATTGTTGTTGTTAGATGAATATACAAATATTTTGATGCTGCAATGAATTGGTGTTAATTTATGAATATAAAAATATTTTGATGCTGCATGTAATTGTTGTTTATTGATTAATATAAAAATATTTTTATGCTGCAAAAAATTGGTGTTTATTGATCAATATAAACATATTTTGATGCCGTATAAAATTGTTTATTGATGAATATGAAAATATTTTGATGCTGCATAAAAGTGTTGTTTATTTATTAATATGTCAAATATTGTGATGCTGCATAAAATTGTTAGTTATTGATGAATATACAACTATTTCGAGGCAAAATAAAATTGTTGTTTATTGATGAATATAAATTATTTTAGTTCTGCATAAAATTCGTGTTTATTGATGAATATTAAAATATTTTGATGCTGCATAAAATTGTAATTTATTGATGAATATAAACATATTTTGATGCTGCATAAGATTTTTGTTTATTAATGAATATAACAATATTTCGATGCTGCAATAAATTCTTGTTCATTGATGAACATGAAAATATTTTGATTCTGCATCAAATTGTTATTTATTGATGAACATAACAATATTTGGATGCTGATAAAACTTGGGGTTGATTGATTAATATGAAACTATTTTGATGCTGAATAAAATTGTTATTTATTGATGAACATAAACATATTGTGATGCTGCTTAAGCTTGGTGTTTTTTGATGATTATAAGAATATTTTGATGCTGCATAAAATTGTTTTTTATTGATGAATATAAACTATTTTGATGCTGCATAAAATTGTTGTTTATTGATTAACATAACATATGTTGATGCTTCCTAAAATTGTTGTGTATTGATTAACAGGAAAATATATATGTTTCATACAATTGTTGTTTATTGATGATGATAAAAATATTTTGATGCTGCATAAAATTATCGTTTATTGATGAACATAAAAATACTTTGATGCTGCATACAATTGTGTTAATTGATGAACATGAAAATATTGTGATGCTGCATAACATTGCTGTTTATTGATGAACATAGAAAATATTTTGATGTTGCATAAAATTGTTGTTTATTGATGATTGTAAAAATATTTTGATGCTGCATAAAATTGTCGTTTATTGATGAACATTAAAATGAGTTGATGCTACATAAAATTGTTTTTCATTGATGAACATTAAAATATTCTGATGCTGCATAACATTGATTTTATTGATGAACATCAAAATATTTTGATGATGCATAAAATTGTTGTTGTTTGATTAACATGAACATATTTTGATGATTTATACAATTGTTGTTTATTGATGATGATAAAAATAGTTTGATGCTGCATACAATTGTTGTTTATTGATGATGATAACAATATTTTGATGCTGCATACAATTGGTGTTAATTGATTTATATAAAAATAGTTTCATGCTTCATAAGATTGTTGTTAATTTCTAATGATAACAATATTTTGATGCTGCGTAAAATTGTGATTTATTGATGGTCATAGAAATATTTTGATGCTGCATACAATTGTAGTTTATTGGGGATGATACAGATATTTTGATGCTGCATATAATTGGTGTTTATTGATGAAAATCAAATTATTTTGATGATGCGTAAAATTGTTTCTTATTTATGAATATGAACATATTTTGATGATGCATAACATTGTTGTTTATTGATGATGATAAAAATATCTTGATGCTACATAACATGGTTTTTTATTGATGATGATATAATTATTTTGATTTTGCATAAATTGTTGTTTATTATTTAACATAAAAATAGTTTGATGTTTCATAGAATTGTTGTTTATTGATGATGCTAAAAATATTTGGAGGCTGCATAAATATGTTGTGTATTTATGAACATAAACATATTTTGATGCTGCCTAACATTGTTGTTTATTTATAAATATAAAAATATTTTGATGCTGCATAAAATTGTAGTTTATTGTTGAGCATAAAAAGTGTTTAATGCTGCATAAAGTTGTTGTGTATTTATGAACACAAAAAAATGTTGATGTTGCATGAAATAATTGTTTATTAATTATTATTAAATATGTGTACTTAAAATTACGTTCTTACAATTTCAGAAGTATTTAAATGTGGATTGCTAATTCGAATTTCCGTGACTACTATGTTTATCATGGTTATGAATATATACATGATGAGAAAAGTCCAACACATAATCAACCTCATATAAAAATAACACATATTTGTGAAAGCTTTCTAATTATAACCAACACGTTAGCATAAATATTCATCATGTTACCTATTACCAGGTATTGAACATAGCGTGTCATTGGTATCCGTATTTAATAAAAACGAACTTCAGGATAAAAGCACAATAAGCGGTGACCTCATCTAAACAATACATTGGAGATCCGCACTACAGTCTGTATATATATATATATATATATATATATATATATATATATATATATATATATATATATATATTTATATATATATATTTATATAAATTTAAGAAAGTGTATATGCGTATATATATTATGTGTGAAAAATGTCAATATATATTATGCATATGACTCCCTCCTAAAACGATCATTGTGAATGTTTGAACACATCTGCTAAGAATAAGGGTATGTAATATGTGATACAGTTAGTTTAATTTGGTTTTATCTAAATAAAGCAAATAAGAACTTCAATTCATTCGTGATTATTCCGAGTGTTTACGATTCATTAACAATGTTAATAATTGGTATTTAATATCACTTAATAGATATTTTCAAAATTTCAGTTTTTTTCAAATATTCTTAAAATGTATTTAAATGTACATAATATCGGCAAAAGCTCAAATTAAAAAAATAAGATTTGTCAGATTCTCATGTACCTGGATGTCTGTTCATTATACACTAATTAAGCCTGATTCTGTGAAGTTAAACTTTTGAGACGCATTAAGTCTAAAATGTGAGAAATATTCTTGAATAATAAAAACGCATATCTTTAGAAACAAAATTAAATAATTATTCTTAACATAAGGTTAAATAACTTTATGTATTGCCTCTAGTGTTTCCACGGGGAAAAAACTGTGTGGTAATTCATTTTACCCGTTTTGGAAAGAGTGCGTTTCTAGTATGTAAATATATCCCAAATGTGTTTAGCTATTCGCTCGCCTGTCAAAATAACGAATGGTGCTTAGAGTTAAATGACACACGTATACATTATAAACATTGATATATGAGCTTGATATATTTGGGGGAAATCAACGAGGCGATATCATCAAAGATTCGAAACAGCGTGTGAGTTCCTTTTCTCTTTCATGTTGTTTTTATGTTTTGCTTTCATGCGCTGCCATTATCGCTTATTTACGTCCGTACCGAACTGATAACGCGACTTTCTGAATCAGTTTTCTATTCGACGAGGAAAAATGAAAGCCTTTAGAAAGGGAGTTGATATCATCTTTTGAATGCACACCACATACACGCGCGTGTAATAATATTCTATTCGTATTTTCTCTTTCATGTGTTTGTTTTTAATAAAAGAATGATTTTATCAGAAATGTAGTTGGATCAGTGAACGCACAACTTAGATGATGATCACAACGACTTCCTTCACTTATCGATTTTATGTTCTATTGGAAAGGTAATAACTGTCACCAAACAAGTTTCACGACGCTCAGGAGCTAATCTTAGAATGAGATGTAAAATGGAATGGTAAACGCACACATATTAATAAACAACTCAAAGAGAACAAGGTAAAATGATTTAGGATATTTCATTAGTTCTACTAGAAGACGTACCCGCCACTATTTTACTGTCTAAAATGCGGAACATAACTTATAAAAGTTTATAATGCATGATTCATAGAGTAAATTGCATTATAACATTGTGGTCTGAAAATTCGGTTTGCAAAAGACAAACATGTGTTGTGAAAAATGGCTCCCTGCATAAAAGGTTGTGAACATGTAGTTTACCAGAATAGTCAAACATTCAATTCTAAACTAGATATGTTTTCTTGCTGATCCATGGTGATACGTATTACAGAGTGGAATGCGTTAGACAACATGCTTCAATGAATTACATTTTTTTAAAGAACCGTTTCACTATGCTACTATTTTTCATAAACCCTTAATTGATAATTAATCATTGTAATAGGGGCATGTATATTTAAGAGCGGGACCACACATAACCTGTGTTATCACATCTAATAATTCCATTCATGCAGGTAGCCCTTATCAAACAGTAATTTTGAAATATCGATTCATTAAACTTACACTTATATATTCATAGCATTCTGTGGTTGTATAATTGAAATGCCACTTCAGCATTGTAATCGTTCACAGTATCAGAGGCATCTAGTATTAAATCAGCTAGTAATAATATTGTATCCCGCTGGCTGCCTTTTTGTTTATATCATTAGCATAGAGATTATAACATACTAAAAGCTGTAGAGTTTATATTTTGCTCACATCGCTGGTAAAAGTTGAATTGCACATTTAAGATGATTCGGTAATAACATGCTATTTTGTCATTTTACGCTACTATAAATATAATAACGACCACAACAGAATGGGCTATTTGGATTTCCTATTCAACCGAATGCAACTCACGTTTAAATCATTGGTGGTGCAGGATATTAAATTTAACGTTTGCCCATCTATTCTACACAGTGTTCAATTTCTGTTACAAAACTCTGCATATGACCACTACTTGATGTATATGTTTGGAGCGTATGAATTCGTTCAATTCACTTATAATAACGTGCACATGTTCAAATGACTTAGATTTCATACAAGACGTGCTAGGGAGATTCACATCCAAAGTTACTTTCACTGCAACCAATTTCATCAAAGGATGTTTGAACTTCTTTTCTCATAGTTTTCTATTTATAATGCATAATTTACAATCCGTATAAACATTTTACACGGTCATCAGAATTGCATTTGAATGACACAGTGCCGCCCTCGCTTCCAATACGACCATCCTTCGTCTATAAATGCTTGTAATGTGCATCTATTATCTTATTTTATTCATTTCATAAAATGTAATTTAAACTTTTCTGTCACACTAAAGGATTTATGTAAAATAATTAGCATGTGGCTTACCCAGGTATATAACGCTACTTATTCAACAGAATACTTTCCTCGTCGAGTATAGATGTATTAGATCTTACGCAATGTCGCTTTAAAACGTGGCATTCAAGGGATAGCGTTATGATATAATTCAAATGCCTAAAGAGAATTACAATATATTGTTTCCTGTAAGCAACGAAGATAGTTCTCCTATTCTCTGATTCCAATGATAATCTAGTTTTAGTTTACTCTATCTTCTAGTGTTAATACTGACACAATATTTGACAACCGTTATATAAATACGTTAGTTTACTATTTATTCTCTCTAATCCAAATTTTATTTCAACTTCAGATCTGGAAATCAAAGACAGATGAGGACAGTTACATTTGTATTACCTAAAAAAACGTCGCAGTTTAAAAGTGCAGCAATATCACAACATACAATTTTCCTCGGCATTATACTATTCGGAAGTGGGAAAGATGGTCTTGTGTATCGTATCTTCCGATGAAACACGTCACGTTCCGACAAGCGAATTTTACACGACCATAGATACAAGAGATATTTGTTCTCATGCCTTACATCTTCTTAGAGAGCCGTGATACAAATATTCCTTGTAACCTGAAGCGCTCTTCTTCGTGGGTAAACGCCATCAATGTTTCTATATTAATTTCATCTTAAACGATCTATCATATCATAAAATAACGATTAACGGTGTTCCTTACGCAAACAGTTTGTAAACCGTGTTCCTCTTATTTTCGTTGTGTTTCTCCGTATCTCCTCTTAAATTCCGGATTAGTTATATGTTACTAAAGTACATGTATTTATATGCATGTAAAATATTACCTTATTTCCAGTTTGTTAGTATATATGCACGTCTTAATTAAATGATCGCTTTAACTTAATTACGTTTTCTTCAATATTGCTCATTCATAGTAATAAACTAATACGAATGGTGTTCGTCTTACTGATACATTTATTTTTTACGGACTCATTAGATTTATTTTATCAAAATAAAACTATCGCGTGAAATTACTTATATGGATTCTAGTAGTGCCAGCATTTACCTTTTAAATAGTTTTATCAATACAACTTGTGTCACTACATCATTATGCATAAAATATAAAATATTGCATGTGTACATATACTCGTACACTAGTTTAACTCCTAGATGAAACTCGCATTACTTTTTACTTGGTAGAAATAGTTAGCAAAAGTCCTCATTACGCCATGAGGAACAAAATACAGGTGAGCCCTCACATCAACTCGCGAAATCCCTTAAGCAGGATATCATATAAATGTGCGTCTATGCATTCGAATGTACATGGAACCCTACAATAAAATCAAGAAAAAAAAATAGGACCTCACAATAACTGTCTACGGGGTATTCGAACTAATACGGGAAACAACAGCAACATTAAGGTTTTTCCTAAGGATCCCAACAGCAACTAACGATCCGGAATATCGAACTTACACCACCACAACGACTGATGACCTATATAAAGTAAGGGGGTTTTGAGACCTAAAAATGAACGTCAAACCTTGCAACGATGTATGTTATGTTTTCTTTTGGAGAATCTTCAAACCCGAAAAATGTAGACCAATAAACGACAAATTTACCAGCGTCTTAGTTCTAAAAATGTGCTTCACAAGAGTGCAAATCACGTAAAAGACAAACTTATATTATCACATTTTAAAACAGCTCAGTTTTTGTGTTCATTGTTATTCCGACACTCTTGTTTATTTTAAACAATATGGGGCTAAATGGTTTTCTTTTCTCTCCAAAAAAGACAAACCCTACTGCCGAAAGAAAGAAAGAACAATTAAACCGTATTTTTTATGTTTACTTACGTTCCGATCGCATATCCTAGGGTTAAATGGGAAGCGAACAAAACAGATAGAACTTAATTTTTGAGTCGAAAAGAAAAAAGGTGTTATACAGTTTTACAACTAGAATTACGTTTAATAGCATGAGATAAAAATAAATAATATCCAAAAAGATTTATCCTAAAAAGGCACATATTAAAAAGGGAATATGATCAAGGAGGTAAAGCTTTAAATGCCACAGCAGCATAAAACGGAGAAAAGATTTCGAAAGTTTCTACTAAAAAAATTAAACTAGCTTTTGGAACAAAAAAGCAACCGATGAAAAACCACTAGTTCAAAACACAACCCAACGAAACACTTTTATTACGAAAAAAAAAACGACAAATATTTTCTAGAACAAAAGATAGAAACAGACAAAAATATTGAAGTATTCATGCAAACAATATCGATTAGGGGTCCTCGTAATGAAAACGATAATGACGTCTTGCCGAATGCAGTTTAGAGTGCAATTGACGATTTAACTAATTCTCCAGACGAAAATGAAACCATTGCTTCATACTTTAGATAATATACAATTCTATATGAACAAAATTGTGAAAACTGGGCAGAACCTGCTCCAAAACATACTAAATTTGTAAATTTCATTCAGCCCTGAAAAACGAGCGAATTGATTTTTTTTAAAGCTGTGATTTGTTTTACCGAATTATTTAGCCCTACAGCTTCTTTTGTTTCAAAACGTTTGGAAATATTTGAACATGATGAAATATATAACGAATATTATTCAACATTCGCACTCATCGTCACTAAACACTCTGATTATGTAAAATTAGCGCAACTAAGCCTAGATAATTCTAAATGCTTCGTTTTTGTACAAGGATTGGTATCTGGAAATAGGCTGAAATCATGGTGATTGTTCTGACAAAATTGAACGAGAACCTAACATAAACCAACATACATTAGCTGAAGGCTGTCATAACTGTATACGTTTAACAAAGGATTAAAACGACATCGACATTGCACACGTTAGAAACATACGTCAAAATCGAAATTCAACTCTCACTAAAATGAATTCTAAACAAAGAGTTATTTGTCAAGCATCTACACAAACAAGCCAGCACGTCGACCCCTTGTTTTCGCTGTGTACACCTTCACTAGGTAACACGTTACCCATATCGTTTTAAAACCTGTATACTTGTAAAAAGGTCGGACACAAGAATACCCATAGCAGAACAAATAATTAAAATTCAACTCGTGTGAAATTCACGAAAACGAACAAACATAGCAGCAAGAAAATATGTTGAGGTAAACATCTTAAATAAAACAAAAAACGTAACATTACAATGAACTTTTGTTTTAGTCGTGTCGATTATGAAAATGAAGACATGAAGCAGATTAGGAACACATACACACCTAATAACCAACACACTAGCTACAACAGTGACTAGGGGAATAATACATTTCGAGTGTGGAATAATTACAGGCATTTCTTTAAACAGTAAAATTATTCGTATTAAGAAAAACATCAATGATTTATTTGGCGTAGACCTATTGCATCTATTCAATGTCTGGTCTTACAAACAAATATTTGTTTCGAGAAAATAAAACATCCATCGAATGAGTCAGACAAACGAAAAAGTATTGTTTAACCATTACAATCGTATGAAATGAACACACTATTAATGCTCGCCAAAATTGAAGATACAACATTCAAGCTGCAAATAGCTAATACTAAACTTATAGAAGTTAGGTTAAATATAGTGAATTCATGATCCAAGAGCTGGAGTCGTTAACGTGTCAACTCAAAGTGGTTTCATTAGAGCTAAAAACTATGAAAGATAAGCTGGGTTACCGTAAAGTTAATTGTCGAAGCAAAAAACACATTTTTTTTCAAAATTGACAGGATGGACTCCGAAATCAGAAGTCTAGTATAAAAAAGGAGGATATATATGCATTTGATAAAGGCAATCAGTACCCCAGAAGAGACACGTAAACTAAAGTAGGTAACGATTATCAAAAGAAATAGACAGCACACCCATGGAAAAAGGTATACTTAGCAGATACAATGCTTTAGACATACAGCTTCTCCAATCACCCTAACATAGCGACAATCTAAAGAGAAAACGATACTATGACTCCTGAGGTGTTAAGGGTTTGAGGGAGTGTTATGGTACCTTAACAATAACGAACTTTAGACTCTTCCATTCGCAATAAATACTAGACGCATCTGCTTCTCGGGGCGGAACAACTCCAGCCCGTTATGTCCTTAATTAATTTCAGTAATTGGGAACTTTGAAATGAGGTAAAACCAGTCGAGCATTCGTTATCAACGATCAGTTCAGTTACATTTTATCTCTTGGGGTGATGTATACTATCATTGCTTTTCTTAGGAGGACCTTATCTCCCTTTCTTCGGATTGGGGTAAGTATGTTGCTTACTACCTTCGGTGCTCTGGCCGTAGAATACCGACGGGGCTGCATGGTCACTGTCTGTATAGGGCAGAGTGATCCATATGTAAGGTCGCTAGATTGACGCACCCCACTTGTCGATCTTATGTTACATATTCCTGCGGTTGGAAGGAATTATATAGCTTAATCAGACCCAGTCAATATTGTCAGTTATGAATCACAAACAACCACTTTTCTTACTATGCCCTATTATATATATACTTCCAATATAATTTTTGTATCTAAATCCTTAGTTCATGTTTTCATTTCGACCCCTTTACAGGGCCACAATATTCACTATGCAGAGTTGTTATCCTATCAGACATATAGGATCTGTTAGGAAATAAGTTCCCAACTAACAAATTATTTAGCTTTGATACGTTTATAAATGAAGTGGTGGATTTACTCACCTAGAATTAACGAGACATATAGACCAATGCAATAATCTGTTATTTATTATTACTGATCTTTATACATAATTTGCCGAACCATATTCCAGATAATATGATGCTATGTACCAATTCGACACAATTGCCTACGCCAAACTTGTAAACATATATTTATTCTTACAGTTCGTGGAAACTTCTTTTTTATATTTGACACTTAACGCTATCCTATTTGATTTTACCACCAACGGTCAGAGCTTTGAATCACCCCTTCATAAGTTATGCAAATTGATACGCACTTCCCGGGAAAACTGGTTGGGTCATTCTCTCACTTCTGAATGCACATTACTGCTTAGACGATTCATTCTTGAGTAAGAGTCAGATAGGGAATCATTTAGATTGGTGCTGCCACTCAGAACGCTTCTTTTCTTGTCAAAATCAACGGCGCTACAAAGGTGTAGATGCTCTCTTCTCTTTCCTTATAGTCCTTTTCTAACCCTAACCTTTACCATACGGTTTTCTCACATGAAATATGTTATGTTTCCCTATTCTATTACTGTTATTCAGTTCCGTTTTTTTTTAGTTTTACAGCAAGAATTCGAATTACAACGCAACACTTTTCTTCATTCTTTCTATGTGCACTTAAAAAGAAACATGGGTTCAATGTTTATTATTTATAACGAATAAACTCTAATTCGTGGAACACATTGCTGTTGAAATCATTCTCTACAGACTAAAACGTGGTAACCTTTAAGTGCAATGCCAACTAATACGTGTTAAGCCGTCTCCACTTTGTTTTATGTTTTTATTTATTAATTTATTTGTTTCTTTTTGTTCGTTTTAGATTTTAGATTTTAGATTTTAGATTTTAGGTTTTAGATTTTATTTTTTTTATTTTTGTCAAAATTATCATATATCAAGCTCTTTTTGATATTGAGCACTTTATATATACCAGGTTGGCATTCTTTGGATTACTACCCTGTGGATGTTTTTTACCAAGAGTATTACCATTATATATATATATATATATATATATATATATATATATATATATATATATATATATATATAAGTATATATTTACGGCATTGACAAGTACTAAAACTATGATAAAGACGTAGAATGTAAACAACGAGTTGTTATTTCATGTGTGTCCAGAGTAGGGGGGCACTCCTTAAATACAGTTTCATATAATTCCAC
>OY744526.1:140719007-140741507 GCA_963556195.1 Sepiola atlantica
TCTCATTAACTTTTATTATTTAAGATACATGAATTTTCATCAGTTGGTTTTCGGTAAGACGAAGTTATCAATACATCGTTGTTAGTATCAATGAGTACACATCAAACCAGAATTGTTATTAAGATTAAACTAAGATTAAAGTAAGATTTGGTTATTTTAAACAAAATTGCACATCTTTTTTTCTTGCATCGTAAGTGTCTGCTTAAATAAGGATACCATCGGTGTCACATGTATATTTCGGGAGTTTAATTGAATATGTAATATTTTGTTTTAAATCATGGACATGAATATTTGTCCGAAAGACAAATGGAACATGATAATAACCATTGAAGTATTTTGCAATTAATTTAAATGGGGAAAATGCTATGTAATAGTCCACCAATAATTATATCAGTTTTTTTTAAAACTAGTGCGTTTACAAATACTATACATTGTCAGCTAAGTATATAGTTGATTAGGTTAGTCTTGTTTCCGTTATATGTAAGCTTTCTGGCGTGAATCGCCCACTGAGAGTGATCTTTTTTGTGGGTGTGTGTTAGTCCAAAAACAACACAAATAATACCACTACCGATTAAGACACGATGATGCGAAACTGTCTTAGTGATGTGATTAATAAATTTGAATAGTTATATATTACGATGATCGCCAACAAATTTTACAGTCGATACAAAGTTACTATTTTACGTCATAACAACACACAGCAACAGCTTTAAGTATTCCATCACGAACACACGTTAGACATACATGAAATTTCGTGTCAACACCCGACCAAAATAACACAGGAGAAATCAGACATTTATTCTAGAAAATAAACAAGATATGCCGCAAATGCTGTAATTTAAGTTCTACTGCTGTTAGTTACAATACTTATATTTATTTGCTTACACATCTAATCAAAATACGTATGATAAAAAAACAAAGATCTATTATAAACTTAACTCTCAATTTATAATGCTGAAAATAACCTCTGGAATCATGCAAATATTATGATCAAAACATATGATACACATCTGGTATATAGTTCTTAAATAAATCTCACTATTTCACAAAATTACACATGATATTTAATGACCACACGTAATTAAAATATTACAAAAACAACATGTTATATTACATTCGTATGCGCTTCCATACGTGCTCCCGGAGCCGGACGTCGTTTGCTGACGTGTATACAACTGGCCATATCTGCCACCATTTTGTATTCCTCTTTTTAGTTGAATAAAACTTGATTTCCAAGTAACACGTGTTTGTTATTACAATTTATTCAACTAAAAAGAGGAATACAAAATGATCGCAGATATGGCCAGTTTTATACACGTCAGCTAACGACTTCCGGCTCCGGGAGCACGTATGGAAGCTCATACGAATGTAACATAACATTCTTCCTTGCTAGAAAGAAAAAAAGTATCTTCAATAATTTAAGTTTACCAATAATGTATCTTAAAACTGCAAACCAATAGCTGCCAAATCCAGACGTTTTAGCAAGGACGATCGATATTCATTGCAGAGGAAGTTAATAATCTACTCTCTGACGGCATCATCGAAACCAGCATATAACCATAGCGAGCCCAAGTAGTGGTAGCGAAGGACCCCACTCACCGACATAAAAAGAGGATGTGTGTGGATTATTCACAAACAATTAACCAATACACAGAATTAGATGCCTACCCATTGCTAAGGATAGACGACATGGTGAATGATCTTGCAAATTACAAGGTATTCTCCACTTTTGATCTTAAAAGTGCCTACCACCAAGTTCCGCTGAATGAGGCTGATAAAAAGTATACCGCGTTTGAGGCAAATGGTTGCTTGTATCAGTTTTGTAGGATTCCCTTTGGAGTTACAAATGGGGTCGCTGCCTTCTAACGGGCTATGGGCAGTATAGTAAAAGAGGGGAACCTGCGTGGTTCTTTCCCGTACCTTGACAATGTAACAATTGCAAGACATACTCAGGAGGAACATGATGAAAATGTAAAGCAGTTCCTAGAAACTGTGGGTCGGAGAAACCTTACTCTTAACCTATCAAAGACTGTAAAGTCCTTGCCTTCTATTAACGTGCTGCGGTACTGTGTTGGGAATGGTGTCATCAAGCCTGATACAGAGCGACTTCGCCCATTAAAAGAAGCTTCATCCACTTAAAAGGATAGTTGGAATGTTTGCGTACTATGCAAAATGGATACATAAATTTTCTAACAAAATTGAACCGCTAAAAAACGCCAGAAAATTCCCATTGGAAGAGAAGGCCTTGAAATGATTCAACTTGCTGAAAATAGAATTAGAAAAGGCTACTCTGCAGACGGTGGATGGAATTTTGCCCTTTGAGGTAGAGAGTGATGCGTCCGATGTTGCGATTTCCGCCGTTCTTAATCAAGGAGGACGACCGGTGGCGTTTATGTCTAGAACACTACAGGGCAGTGAACTAAAATACCACATCGTAGAAAAAGAAGCGACTGCAATTATTAAGGCAGTACGTAAATGGAGCCATTATCTGGCACGAAGCCACTTTACTTTGATTACCGATCAGCGGTCAGTAGCCTTTATGTTTGATAGTAAAAGATGTACGAAAATTAAGAATGCAACAATCCAGGAATGGAGACTGGAACTTGCCGCATTAAGCTACACTATCAGGTATCGTCCTGGTAAAGATTATGTGGTCCCTGGTACATTTTCTCGGGCATACACTTGTTCAACCTTTAATACATCTACACTCGCTGATCTCCACAATGGACTGTGTCATCCGGGGATAACTCGACTGCTTCATTTTGTAAGAGCAAGGAATCTTCCTTTTTCTACAGAAGAGGTAACAAAGATGTATGCTTCTCGTAGGATTTGCGCAGAGCTAAAACCTCAATTCTATCGCTTACCAAAAGGAAGTCTTATAAAGGCAACAAAACCTATGGAACGACTTAGTGTTGATTTCAAAGGTCCTCTGCCTAGTGTATCGACTAATTGTGATTTATTAATTCTAGTTGATGAATACTCTCGTTTCCCTTTTGCTTTTCCATGTCCCAATATGCATGCAACAACAGTGATCACATGTTTAGATTTACTATTTAGCCTATGTGGAATGTCAAGTTATATACATTCATACCGAGGCACATCTTTCATGTCCAAGGAGCTGAAATTTTATCTCCTCCAGAAAGGAGTTGCCACAAGTAATACCACTCCTTATTATCCAACCGAAAACGGACAAGTAGAGAGAATTAATGGCATTATATGGAAAGCGATTCGTTTAGCTCTTAGATCGCGTAACCTGTCTGAAAAGCTTTGGGAACTTGTACTTGCCGAGGTGCTCTACTCACAGAGATCGTTGTTGTGTACGGAAACTAACGCCACACCGCATGAACGCTTCCCTTTTGGATAATGACTCCTGAACCCGTACTGCTAAGAAGGTTTTAAGGAACAAAAACGAACCCTATGTAAACCAAGTCCAGCTCCTTAACAGTAACCCGACCTATGCATACATTAAGGTACCCAGATGGACGACAATCTACTGTGTCTGTTCGTGACTTAGTAGTTTGTCCCGAAGCCCAGACAATTGTAAGATCTCCTATAGAGGAACAAGAGAGAGGGAACCACTTTGTACAGGATAATATACAATGCCATAAAAGAGGCTATGACACGTTGGCCCAGCCTGAACTAAGGGTATCCAGTCAGGATCCAAATGCATGTCATAACGGGGCCTATGATGATACATTGGCTCAGCCTGAACTAAGGCGATCCAGTCGGGTACTAAAACCTCCCAATCGATATGGAGATTTGCTGGAGTAGCAAGTAAAACAACAAAAAAAAGTTAATTTCTTGTTTTACTTTTTTTTAGTGATACTTAATTCGATCATGAATTTATTAAGAAAAAAAAGACTTCGAACAAGTTCATTTCTTGTTTTACTTTTTTAGTAATACTTAATTCGTGCATGAATTTATTAAGAAAAAAAGACTTCGAACAAGTTCACTTTTTGTTTTACTCTTTTATTAATACTTACTTCGTGCATGAATTTATTTAAAAAAAAAAGACTTCGGACAAGTTCACTTTTTCTTTTACTCTTTTAGTAATACTTAATTCGTGCATGAATTTATTAAGAAAAAAAAGACTTCGAAAAAGTTCATTTCTTGTTTTACTTTTTTTAGTGATACTTTATTCGATCATGGATTTATTTAAAAAAAAGACTTCGAACAAGTTCACTTTTTGTTTTACTCTTTTAGTAATACTTAATTCGTGCATGAATTTATTAAGAAAAAAAAGACTTCGAAAAAGTTCATTTCTTGTTTTACTTTTTTTAGTGATACTTTATTCGATCATGAATTTATTAAAAAAAAAGACTTCGAACAAGTTCACTTTTTGTTTTACTCTTTTAGTAATACTTAATTCGTGCATGAATTTATTAAGAAAAAAAAGACTTCGAAAAAGTTCATTTCTTGTTTTACTTTTTTTAGTGATACTTTATTCGATCATGAATTTATTAAAAAAAAAGACTTCGAACAAGTTCACTTTTTGTTTTACTCTTTTAGTAATACTTAATTCGTGCATGAATTTATTAAGAAAAAAAAGACTTCGAAAAAGTTCATTTCTTGTTTTACTTTTTTTAGTGATACTTTATTCGATCATGAATTTATTAAAAAAAAAGACTTCGAACAAGTTCACTTTTTGTTTTACTCTTTTAGTAATATTTAATTTGTGCATGAATTTATTAAGAAAAAAAAGACTTCGAAAAAGTTCATTTCTTGTTTTACTTTTTTTAGTGATACTTTATTCGATCATGAATTTATTAAAAAAAAGACTTCGAAAAAGTTCATTTCGTGTTTTACTTTTTTAGTAATACTTGAAAAATGAAAAAAAAAGGTAAACTTAAATTATTTAAGACACATTTTTTTTCTTTCTAGCAAGGAAGAATGTTATATTCCATTCGTATGAGCTTTCATACGTGCTCCCGGATCCGGAAGTCGTTAGCTGACGTGTATAAAACTGGCCATATATGCCACCATTTTGTATTCCTCTTTTAAGTTGAATAAAGCTTGGCTTCCAAGTAACACGTTTTTTTATTACACAACACTAATCAATAAAGTTAGCACATGCTTTACAGCTGATGATGCAATACATTATGTTGTACATGATAACCAGAAACTCGCTACGCTAAGTAGTAGTAGGTCGACATAACTATCATTTCTGTACTATAATTTCTCATGTTAGAGCTTTTATACAAAAATACACAATGAACACTTCTCTTTAATATACAAAGTAATGTATTAACGCAAAAACGAGTTTGCTTCAATCGCTTACTGAGGGGAATGCACTTTAGTCGAGAAACAATTGTTAGTTGAGTGTGGGTGGAACAGCATACACATGTACTTGTTCGCCATCCAAGTTTGGTTTACCTAATTCATCGATGTATGTATTTACCATTGATGATATTGTTAAGGGATTTTGAATTAATAGTATTGTCAAGGTGCTACATTTCACAGATTTGAACTTTTTGTCGTAAACAAACGTGTAATATCATTGTATTAGTATATATCAATATTCATGTTAGCCTACAGTAGACATTTTTATTTAATGTCTGTCTGTAATTTTCACATGAGAAGATATTTATTTCTAATCTAACTAGACACGAATCCTAGCTTCTTTAGTGTGACAAAAGGTTGCTAAACTAACTTACTCTATGATTATATTGTTAAGGACATTACAGTATAATATCAAGTTGCTTAAAGACAGGAGAATATTCTGTATCTTTCTAAATAAACTCACTGGCGGAAATACGATCGAAAATGTATTTCTATTGAAATAATCTTGCACATAGTAGCGATGTGTGTACATCATATTTCTTTTATACCGCAGTTTTATTAACTTTCCATGTATAGTAGATTTTTATATGCTAAAATGTGTGATTATTATCTTCATTTAATATCTTTATTTTGTCGTCCGAGAGCTGTTTGCCTGTTTGTCTTAATGATTACACTCATGAGCTCTACATTTCTGAACAACAGACGCAGAGTTCTGATTACAAATGATTTTTAAAATACACTGCATCTAGTATGTTGGTGTTTGCTGAACATGTTTACGTTTTAGGACAAAATGTATCTTATAATTTATAAGTTTTAAATAGGCAATACTAAAATTAAATAATGGTTACTGTGATATTTGGTAACGTGTCGACACATTAAGAAATTACATTTTGTACGGACTTTCTAAACAACCTGATGTACATACATATATATATATATATATATATACATATATATATATATATATATATACATATATATATATATATATATATATAATGAGAGAGAGCGAGAGAGATGTGTGTGTGGAGGTATGTATATATATAGAAAGCTAATAGGTAAATAAAGATATAATGTATACATTTCGCTAAAACCTATCAGGAAATATGTGATTATTGATGCATGATCAGTCTAACGCCTTTTCACGGCTCCATCACTAATACTTGGTGCTTCTTTAAGTCACTTGCTTAACTTTGAATGTCAATCTTAAAAACGGGCATCATACTTCTGCGTGTTGCCATTTTTGATCGGTTTTTGTTCTGAAAAATTCTTACTTTCATACAAATTTGTATTCCGTACTATGATAACTGTATATAGACAAACGGGAGTACTTTATATGTATTTTAATGCACCCATTAGTTTCTGAAGTTTTGCACTGTAACCTATCTTCAACAGGATTTTGAGGACATATGATGTGTTCTTGCTTCTCCCAAATTCTAGGGACTTTAACACCATTCCTGGATTTACTATTATTTAACCTGATGCTACAAGTTTAGCGACGCATTCAGAGGTTAACATTTTCTCTGCATATACTTTTTACATTTATCTGAAATGGTATTATTTTTTAAGTTTTAAATCAATGTTTATTTAGTAATTCTTTGCCAATTATCTTCATTTATTCAACTTAAATGTTATTTCTCAATTTGTAATTGGTACTATATATATATATATATATATATATATATATATATATATATATATATATATATATATATATATTAAAGATGTACTCAAATATGTTTTATGACATGTAATAAAATACTACATTTTAAAGTGTCTAGTTATAAATGTAGACACATCTCAACTCGCCGGATGAGTTTAATGGTTGTGTTTGTTTGACTTAAACAATAAACGCTCACCACACTATCATTTATATATATACATATATATATATATATATATATATATATATATATGTATATGTATGCATATATGTATGCATATATATATGCATATATGTATGTATATATATATATGTATATGTGTATATATATGTATATATATATGTAAATACATGTATATGTATGCATATATGTATGTATATATATGCATATATGTATGTATATATATATGTATATGTGTATGTGTATATATATGTATATATATGTGTGTGTATGTGTATGTATATATATGTATATATATTTATATATATATATATGCGTATATATGTATATATATATGGGTATATATATGTATGTACATACATATATATATATATAAGGATATATATATATGTGTATATATATGTATGCGTATATATATATGTATATACACGTGTATATTAATGTATGTCTATATATATATATATATATATATGCCTATATATGTCTCTCTCTATATATATATATCTATATATGCATACATATATGCATATATATATATACGCATATATATACATATATATATATATATATATATATATATATATATATATATATATATATATATATAGATGTATACAACAAACTAGAGTGTTTATTGTTTAAGGTTCGATCTCTTTCTTGCTATGTGTGCTCGTCAAGTAATACATGCACACTTGTTTATTTGAGTTACTATACATGACATTGAATAGAGTAGTGTCGCTCAATTGTATTGTTTGCTGCTTGTCTTGGGTAATGTAAATCACTTTGTATATAAACAGAACAGGCACTGTTAAAGTGTCGGTCAAAGAGACATTGGATATATCATTTACGAGTGCCCGCCCCGTGACCCATTGATGAGGACGTAATACTATAATTAGATTGTTGGATATTTGATCTCTAAATAAAGATAGGTACAAATCCATGCAAACTCAACTGACGTGATACATCGAACAATTGTTTATTTGGATAACTATATATGTAAAACTGCACTTGTGGTAAATCTCTTTTCAAAACACGTGGTCTATAGTATTCTTATTTGAAGGTCGAACAACTTCCGTGTTGTAACATTCAAAGATTGTGACATTTGAAATATTTTGTATATAGAGATAGTTATAAAACTGGTTTACAAGGTGATATTAAAATTGAAAACTGATGTATGAGTATGCATTCCACACAAACCATCAGAATATTTGATGGAGTGTAACATTTCGTTTCTTATTAATACTGTATTGTTAACGTGATCAGAGTACGAATCCATAAATGAACTGGCTGTTGGATGGTACATATAATAATGTGTAGGTTATTATAATTATTTGGATTCTGTTAACCGTTAGGAAAACGAAAACTAACTCACTTAAATGGAGATGTCTAGAAGAATAAGGAATCAGCAGGTTGATACAATGTTTAAAATGAATGCTCTCGTCACTCGGGATTATAATTCGCTATATGATTTGAGTTCAGGGAGTATTTATATAGTATCGATATTCCGTGTTTTTATTTCGATCTTTCATATATATATATATATATATATATATATATATATATATATATATATATATATATATATATATAAATATACATATATATGATCAGTCAATGAAAATAATTGACCTGGAAATGGCCAAATTGCTGGTCAGAAAGGTAAAAGGCATATTCTAGTGGATTCACGTAGGGTTTTAAAGTTTATATTGCATAGAGATAAGTATCTATGGCTAGTGGTCAGGGTAGATCTGGCTAAGATAATTAGATTATTGGGAGTAAATCAGACATACATGGCGGTAGGGCGAGGGAGATGATATGAATAGATAATAAGCCGGGAGGAAAACTGGGGACTAATGGGTCGTCGAAGTTATGGGGGTGTAAAAGGTTAAGGAAAATAGCTGGTGTCGCTAGTTTAGTTAATCAAACAGGTAAAGGGATGTGTCTTCGTTATTATGAGCACTATGAACACTTTAAGATCTCAATAGATTTCTTTGCAAAGAAAGAAGTTGGTGCCAAGAGAGAGACTTTAAACGAAATGTCATTCAATAATTAAATCGACAATGTAGGTGGTCAAAATGGAAAAAAGGGGAAGCGTGTTTAAGAAAATACAGAGCAAATTAATAAAAAATAAAAAGATAATAACATTTAAAAAATAAGAATGAATAATAAAAAATAGAACATTTAAATTAAAAATAAAAATAAAAAATTAAAATTAAAAATTAAAAATAGAAAATAGATTTTAAAAAAGGGGATAAATAGGTATATAGTTACATTGCTGCCTCCACCGGCCCGCAGAAGAAACCTTCTACTCCTTACATCATTGAGTATCCCCTACAATCGGACATGAAGTGCACATAAAGCACGTGAACATAGTAACACATACATACAACTGCATGCATAAAATCAACACATATATATACACATACATATAGATATACACATGTGTATATATATATATATATATATATATATATATATGCACATATACACACATAAGCACCTAAGTGTCGCCAGCACAATTGCACCGAAGACAGACGCATATACACATATCCGCGATACCAATACATACATTCTAAATCTAACGCAACCACATACATATACGACATGCACACATGTATAAAAAGTAATTATTCGCATATCCGCAGCACTAATAGATATACTCGAAATCTTAGGCAACTAGATACATACACACATGTACACATTAAACACGGAATGAAGAGAAAAGAACCCAGACAAAAATACGACAGTTAAGTAACGAGGGAAACAAATACACAAAAAAAAGTGAAGCGATATGTATATGTATATATATGTATATATATGCATATATGTATATATATGCATATATGTATATATATATATGTATATATATATATGTGTATATATATGTATGTATATATTGTGTATATAAATATGTGTATGTGTATGTATATATATATATGCGTATATATATGTATGTATATATATATATATATATGTATGTATGTATATATATGTGTATGTGTATGTATATATATATATATGCGTATATATATGTATGTATATATATATATGTGTGTGTGTATGTATATATATATATATATGCGTATATATATATGTATGTATATATATGTGTATATATATGTATGTACATATATATATATATATATATGTATGGATATATATGTGTATATATATGTATGCGTATATATATATGTATATATATATACATGTATATTAATGTCTATATATATATGCCTATATATGTCTCTCTCTCTATATATATATATCTAGTATATTATAGTCGATGAATGAAGTAATTCATCGACTATAAGAGACAAAACAGAAATACACAAATGAGAACATTATGGTAACTTACACACACACATGGACTCACAAGGAAATTCATTGTTTATAACGGGATAGTGTGACGTTGGAGCGGCGACTCCTTGCATGTTTACATGGAACTATTAATGGCAAAAAACTGTAGTGCATGAGTGGTGACGAGAAAAGAGACAGTAACAGAGAGAGACCGAAATAGAGATGTTAGTGAGTGAGTAGATGGCTAGCGTTGTGAAAATAATAAGTGGAAATTAATACTAAATGACGAAAGGATGTTGAGAAAATACATTTCTATATTATGATATTTAACTGTTTTTCGTTCATAATGATGGCGATAATTTAAGGAGTACATTCTGAATGTTAATGGTGACTTACGTGTGTGCTTTCCAGTGTGCAGATTTGACGAAACTGTAGCTTCTCCCAGCTCCGAGAATGCAGTTCCACATCAGATGAATTGCTTGTGGCAGCTATCATGAAAGTCAACAAGACAAGAAAGGCGTAGTCGCGTTGTGTGGCGTTCATCGAAGATTGCCCACAGAGCGTTCCGCTTAAAACTGGAATATTGTTATTTTAGTACAATGACGAGATTACAATTATTAAAATAAGTATTGTTTTAACAGATGCAGTCAACATATCGGAAGCTTCCGTGTTTATGTAATTCGAGATGGTATACGAGTAGGACATGGTCTTGTTTTCGATATCGGATGCGTAACACTGTTGGTGTTTGAAAGAAAATGTTCCTTTTTAACGTGTAGTTAGATACATACTATGATGCAAATTTCGGAGTTAGCGGCCTTGAGCATACGAGAGTGTAACTACAACTTATGCGTTAGGGAGACCTTGCAGTGCAGTATTTCAGTCAGATCTCGAAAAGTCATATAGATACACCTTAAAGATACACCATGTGCCTCTAACATTAGGCGAAACAAGTACTCCCTACTATAAACACTTCTGGCAAGAAGCGTTTCTCGGAGAAACGTCACAATAGACCACTGAAACAAGGCATTATTGCATGTTGTACATTGTCAACTGTTCTCTTATTGTTGTGAGTGAACATGCTATGAGCAGCAAATGATGTCGCATTGTTTGAATCAGGTGAGCGTCAGTCGATGATATAAGCTTACATTGACGGGTTAATCATGACAACATCACTCATGGAAGGTGCATTGATTTTGATAGGGGTTGGAAGAGAATATGACGGTGCCGACTAAATTTTAAACCAGCAAAGTCGAGGTGGCTGGTGTTGAATGAAGGCAATTCCAATTTACTATCGCAAGGGCAAGACATAAGAGCCTGTCACGAGCTTCGGAAAGGCTTTCAACAGTAGGCTTACTGACACAACAACAATTACACAGACTATTAATGGCATAATAGGGATTGCGAGAACGAGTTTAGGCATGACATTTCTACACACAGTGTCACCTTAGAATAATGACATTGCTCCTATATGATTTCATTACCTCCATGGAACAGATGCATAGAACCATCAGTAGTCTGCTGACACGATGGCTTGACATACTATTTTTTCATGCAGTTCGTCCTTCTATGGTAAAGCCAACATCCGTTTAGAAGATTCGCGGAATAATTTAAAGTAACAAAAGCAGACTTCGGTATTCAAAATCCCGAAATCCCAAATGGTGCCATCTCGTATTCTGGCAACGTCACCAGTAAAGGGAGCGTGGAAGTATAGTTTCAGTTCCTGAAGAGAATGTTGAGCCCAACGCTATGTTAGGTATAGTAGTGTATGTATACATGTGAGTCGATGTGCATTTTAAATTAGATATATATATACACGCGTCTATCTATGCATGTGTGTGCCTGTGGGTATGTATATATATATATCTATATATATATATGTATATATATATATATATGTATATATATATATCCATATATATATATATATATATGTGTGTGTGTATTTGTGTGTGGGGATGTGTTTATATGTATGTATATATGTGTGTATATGTGTATATCTATGTGTGGATATATGCGTAGATATGTGTGATTATTTTACTTTACATATGTATATATCTATATATATGTGTGCATGTGTATGTGTGTTCTTGTGTACCTATATATATATATATATATATATATATATATATATATATATATACATATATATATATATATACATATATATATATGCGAATGTTTGTATGTTATATTAATATAAGATATTTATGTTTAAAAATGTATGTGTGTAGATTAAAACCTTGAAGTGTTAAATGGAGAAGAAAGGGATCAAACTGATTTACACCTATTGAAAATAATACACTACATTCACTATATATTGTATATATATATATATATATATGTATATATATATATATATATTAATATATATATATATATATATATTAATATATATATATATTAATATATATATATATATATATATTGATATATATATATATTTATATATATACATATGTATATATATTTATAGGTATGTACATATATATATATACATATATATACATATATATATATATATATAGTAAAAACTAATTTTTCGTCTGAACCTTTTGAAAAGAAAAAGAAAAATAAGAGTCTTCCGAATCAAAGTTAAACATGCGAGGTCATGACTATGTGATTTCTTTATAAATAAACGGATTACTATAATACGTAATATATCCTGTTTATTCGCATAACTTTTTAGTATGATGCATTAGTTGGCATATTCAAATGTAACTGAAAAGATGACTCTTTGCACATATTCTAAACATGCAATTTTGATGAACGTATTTAAAATAACAGAAACGATTACGTTAACCTTTAATACATACACAAACACACGCTTGTAATTAATATTTCGTGAGTACATAACTCTTGTTCAACACCATTACACATGTAATCTTCCAGGTGTTTTATTTTCTAGACACAAGTAATACTCTCTGTAAGATCTAGTCGTAAATTTAGTTTGACAGGCTTTCCATTTTTAGGAGGGAGACGCTGCTAAGCGGCGACCATATAATCATACGTCAGCATACTCGTGCCCCGACTAAACAAGATGTTATGTTGCAAACGCAGTTTACACTTGTGTACCCAATGCACAATATAACAAGGCACTGTTATTCTAAACAAAAGACATTGTGGACACAAAATAAAATGCTACGTTTACCCATTCTACATCTCAACGCTAAACTTATATTTAACTCTTGTGCGAATCAGACAACTAATATCGACCGAAAACGAAATAAGACACTACCTGTGTATAAAAATATAAAATTCGGATACCATCGCAAAAGAATAAGAAACGTTCAACACCGAAACACGTGTTAATTCATATCGCTTAGCTGGATACATGTGTGTAAAAGAAGAACAAAGAACTACACGGTGTTATTTCGTTTTTTATGTGTTAACAAGTGCGCTACACAAGAACAATCACGACTCGAGTGTTTTTGTGACAACGCAGATCTAAATAATTAGGTTATACACACACGAAACACTAACGCATGACATCATCATTTACATGTGACCAGATGGTTTAAATAAAAAAAAATACACACATAAAGCATAAAAAAGACAAAAACACGATTACTTTAAAAAGTAAATTATTAAAAATATACAAGTTCTCTTTTTATCTGCCTATCATTCTCATACAAAATATAATTAAAATGTACGCAATAGTTTTTCAAGTTTTGATTGATCATATTATTTTTCCAGTTTTTTCTTACCCATGAAATAGCTCAACGATTTGGTATATTATAATTAAACGGATAAATAACAATAACCCCGATATAACACGACTTAAACTATCCAACAATCAAAACAGAAACAAATATACGCTTGTCTATGACAGAGTAGAATAACAATTTCGACAAACAAACACTATTTCTTCGAAATAAATATTCGACCGTCTATTCATAAAAAATCTCATTTCTATTTCCAACACTGTGAATATACTGATAATTATTGCTTAATGTACATTGTAAAATGAAAAACAAAAGGTTATAATAATATGTTCAATTTTTTGTACTTGAAACTAAAATTAGTATCGTAAACACTAACACAAGAAGTAATAAATAAGTCTAGGCAAGGAGACGGTGGCTGAGTTGTAACGCATGCTGGGTGTGACGGGTTTGAATCCGGTTTGTTGAACCCGAACCTTCTTATAAAAATACACAATACCTCTGTGCCTTACCTCATCGAGAAGAGGCAAATAATGAAGATGCATATGCTCGCACAAGCACCTGCATGTGCATATATATGTTAAATCTACGCCCAAATAAATATAGAGAGATAAATGAATGGATACATACCGATATGTATTTATGCATGAGAATACTTACATATATATATATATATATATATATATATATATATATATATATATATATACGTAAAATATATGCATTGTTATATATATATATATATATTACAACATATATTCATGATCATGTTTATGTACTTTAACGTACACCCACATCTATATATATATATATATATATATATATATATATATATATATATATATATATATATATATATACGTGGATGTAAAGTTGTGTAAATATAGATGTAACGGTGTATATAAGCGTACCTTTATTAGTAAACGTGTATATATATATATATACGTATATATATACATATATATATACATATATACATATATATATATGCATATATATATACATATTATATATATACATGCTTGTAAATTATTTTTGATGATAAATACATGAGTGTATTTGTTTTACATATACTGATATACATACACAAGTGTAGGTGCTTGTATGTGCTAATGTGTGTTATATACATATATATATATATATATATATATATATATATATATATATATATATATATATATGTATATAAATATATGTATATATACATATATCCATATATATACATACGGGTATCCATATACATACACAGCCATATATATATATATATATATATATATATATATATATATATATATATATATATATATGGCTGTGTATATATATGGATACCCGTATGTATATATATGGATATATGTATATATACATATATTTATATGTAAAGATAGATAAGTAGATAGATTATGCATATAATAATATGCAAATGTATATGTAAAATTATATGAACATCCCAGCCTATGTGAGCGTATGTATGTATAACACTCCGTCGTCTCATAGAATCATCTTTAATCCTACGTCATAATAACACAATTATTCAAAAACCAGGATTCTATAATATTTCTACATCTTCTACCAGATCGATTCTAATCGAAATGAACCTAAACCAATATGATAACGGATAACTTCTTCAACTTTTAGTCCGTCTTCCTCCTCTTTTTCGGTTTAATTCCTTGCTGGCATACATTTAAATTACTACTAATCGTTCGTCCGACTTTATTTACTTACAGCGTTTACCATCGGCGTTTATATTCTAACTGCTGATTTTTTTTCTTTCTGTTACACCGGCCGTTCTTACACAGGAGAAACAACACCGGTTGGCACTATAAATAGTGCGAGTAACCAGAGACACATATAAGACAAAGCACAGTGTAGTAACTGTCTAGCCAAGAGCTAGTCAGTTTCTTACTTTGTTAATACACTTGTTAAACCAACCCTCGACTTGACTTCCTTTATTTATTATTTACTGTGGAACAACTTCACAACACTTTTATTCCCTTTTTTTAACATTTCTTTCTTTCTTTCCCCCTTTCTACTGTTTATTTCACGTGACTAATCTTTTCAAAATTGCGTTCTTTGTATAAATTTGAAAACTCTTCTGCTTTACTTGTGGTTCTGCTACTAATTGATGATGATTGTATTTTAAGAATTGAAATATGTTAGTAGAACTATTCAACATGAGTTTTTGAGTTTATTTTTGCTAGTTGTTGATTTGCTTTATTTTTATTGTTGAGATCCTTTATTCCATTTTAAGTTAAACATATATATATATATATATAGTAATGTAAATATATATATATATATATATATATATATATATATATATATATACATGTATATAAGTGTGTGTCTTTTATTGTATGTATTGCACGTTAATATATGTACACCCTTTTGGTAATGATTGTAAAAGTATACGCGTGATATTCGTTTCTATCTTTTATTTTATGATGCATTTCATAAGTATTAATGCATTAACTAGCATCACGAAGCCAGTTCTATTTTCTATCCTGAAAATTCAATTACGAGTGAAAATCATCAATATTAGCTATGGGCATTACATCTCCACACATAGCGAATACCACAGAATACATAAAAGTATTTTTCGATAATGATGTTAAACGTACTTTAAAAGCATCCGAACCTTTTCAATTTCGACTCGATATTTAAAATCACTGACAGATATGATTTTATTCTTCAGTGTGTTTGTTTTATGTTTAATCAATAGAAACTCACATCAATTCGCCACAAAATTGTATGCATTACAGTTTTATACATTATGATTCATATATGATAAATGCTGAAGAACAATACGTGTATATATATATATATATACATATATATATATATATATATATATATATATATATATATGTGTTTAATTTAAATACATTTTAAGTGTAATGCAAATTATTACAGTATAATGGGAATTCGTATAAGATTCTATGTCTTAGATATATAATGGAAAGTGTATGTATTATTAAGACCGTTATATGTACAGAAATAATGCAGGTTAGAAGTCAGCTCTATGGTCGATATGTTGATCACTCAGGACTATTATACAATAGTTTAAAACAAAATAGATTTATGACAGTCGTTGATATATGTTCCCTTAATTCAACTTACACAATAGTTAGGTGTACAATCGTTTCGGATACAAAATAGAAATGTATTGAAACTAAATAAATGAATTGCCACAGGTTATAGATACAGACACTCATAAGTCAAACCAAAACATAAACATTAGAGTATTATTGACCATAAAAGAAACACTTATCTGCGAAAACGAAAGTAAGAAGATATTACAATGTATATCTTTCTTCGTATCAATACACGTACAAAACTCATATTAACAAAAGACAATAAGACTAAACTATAACTTTACTATTTATTAATGATACTAATAACATTATATCATAAAAGGAATTAGGATGAAGGAAATAGACAATACCAACACTTAGAACAACATATAAGTAGAATAAAAAAGTGTTTATTGAGATCGCTGATGTATTAGTGTAAGATAATGAAGAGTGCCACAAATTAATCGCAAGTGCGACGTCTAGAAGGAAAAGAAAGCGACTTATAACTGTAAAAAAGCAGAAGGTTTTGAAGTGCAAGCGAGACTTGAAAGGCGGCGGATTCAGAAACGCGAAGAGCCGGAGCGTTTGGTGATCCGAGTATCGACGTACCGAGAAAATGCGAGTGTAGCGAGGTTTATGGCACCGTTGAAGCTTTATTGGCTATGGTACCCCAGCTCGTCTTGCTGTTAGGTTTTCGTGTCCGCTGACTAAACTTGCGACTGATAAGTAAGGTAGTACTTTGAAAGAATCCACTAACTTGTGTTTCAGCAAACATACAATTGGAAGTGCTTTTGGAACAATTGTTTCAGTTCACGCTCGGATAGACAACGTAAAGTAAATTGGTTTCCAATCGGAAGTATGAACGAGTTTCTAGCGGAAACCAAGTCTGTGGCCTCAGCAGGAAAAACCCTTTCCTGAGAGAAAATGATGTCAAAATATGTTTCATATGCGTGAGCGTATCTGGCGTAAACCATCCGATGATGGGAAATAAAAAAAACCAACGTGCTTCTTATCACGTTCTGTGCTTTGTCATTCCTGGTGTATCTTACCCGAAAGAATTGGCAATGCCACATTAGTACTATCCACGTAATATATTGTTACTATAAACAGAGGTTGTCATTAGTGCCCGGACAATTAATCCGAATCCGAATAAGGAACCGGAAAATTCGTACTTATTAGGCATCGGAATCGGACATTTTTAGCCAATTTCATTTCCAACACAGTTCTGTTAATTTTAAAAAAATGTTATCTCCCACTTGCTTTACTAACGTTTGTAATTACAATAACATCATCAATATATGTTGTGTTTAGCCTTCAATAAAACTGAAATCTCTAGATCATAATAATATCAACATTCGATGTACATTTAGTTGATTACCGTAAAACAATGAAACTGTGCATGAATTAGCAAAGTAACCTTTCAATTAATACAGTTGGTTTACAAATGTTTTAAAAACAAATTTGAAATCAAATCAAACTTGTCAAGAAAAATACTGGCAAGCATAATTGATAATAAAATTAAAAGTAAGATATCATGTAATATCTTTTATATAGTGGGCTTGTATCAGGCGATTCTTTGTCCGGTTTCCGAGCATTTGCAAACCTTACAAATAGTAGCCAACAATTGAGAAAGACAAACACCTATCGGAAATGTCCAAAGGTTTAGTTTAAAGTTTCATAAGGTATACATGAATTAGTGAATTTAAAGATGTACACGTCTCTGTGGGAAAATATATGTTTGAGCCACTGTTCCTTTGATTTCGAGTTTTTATGGTTGTGAACTGTTGACAAACCTAACACTGTAAATATAACACAATTGGAATTGCTATTGATATAGAAGGAAATAAAATCAAATTATTGAAAATACATCGCACTTATCGTCTTACATTTTTCATTTTACTGACAAAACACAAGAACATCACGTTAAGACATCTCAGACAGAAAGTGAAAATTTAAAAATATTAAAATGTAGGTGTCTGTACTCCAACTATACTTTTTAAAAAAAATTTTTTTAAAGAAATTGTAAATGTGTTGTAGGAATAACAACCTAATTACTAAGACGTTTGATTAGAAGAATACCAACCGTATTTTACAACAACCCGTCTTATTCGAATCTAAATTTAACCCCTCACGCACACATATGTAACCAACACCCCATTTTACACAAATCACGTCCTACGTGATCCCAGGCGTGACCGAATAAGTCCCACCATTCCTGAAGATGTTTATCAGCTGACGATAATCGGGATCAACCTCCCGCTTTGAAACCGACGGTACTGATGTTACATTGAATTTCTGTATTTTATAAATAAATATTTACCCTCTTAATCCTTCGAAATCTCGGATTTCTTAATTAATCGATCACTCTGCTGGATTTTTCCTGCCCCACCACACAGTACTTATATATATATATATATATATATATATATATATATATATATATATATATATATATATATATACCTGCTCTATCCTGGATATTGAGCTGTATATTCTTCACAATAGGTTTTACCTTTTCTAAAAGTTCGCTTTTAGTACACCACTTTATATATATATATATACATATATATATATATATATATATATATATATATATATATATATATATATATATATATATATATATATGTAGGTGTGTGTATTTGTGTGTGCGCATATGTGTGTTTATGTGTGTGCGTTTTTGTATGGGTGGGTGTGTATTTCTGTGATTTCACACATACAACACCGTTAATCTAATACATTTGGTGTTATGTAATAAGTGTGTACCACTACACTACTAGTGTACCCATAATATTTATATTGTGACATAGTTTTTAATTATTCAGCTCAACAAATACTTTTGAATACTAACTTTATATGTGCATTAGTTTTATTTGATGTTTGATTCGTTATACTTTTCTGTACCTCTTTCACACTCTATATGTATGTATATTTCTACATCGGGATTTCTTACTATGTCCGGAAGTAACCTGGCGTAAATAAGATGTCAGGGTTATTACTATTTAGTGTGCGTATATATGTGCGTATTTGATTTCATGTGTATGAGTGTGGGTGTATCAACTTCCAGAATATTGCAAATCTATTTCGTGACGGTGAGTTTAATTCTTCTAAAATGTAACAGCACTCCTCCCGCGATCATGAAACCGTAAACATGAATCGTGATTTAAGTTTCACTCAGGTCAGACTAGAAGACCACAGCTAGAGTAACTTCTATTGAATTAGTACCAGCTAAATACATCCGTGTCTGCTTTATCATTTCTATGATTTCACCATCATTTCCCGAATACCTATTATCGTGTGATATATTTGATACTGCTTGGGAAAAGACGTTAGCCGCAGTCAAGTCTAATATGCGCGTTTCCTGATTCGAATTCTATTTAACTCTTGACGTGACAGACTGACAACGCAACGAACGGATGTACACATGAATTCAAGAAGATTAGCTGACGTATCTGCAAATTATCTTTTTAACCTACACATCCAAGAGGGCCGAAAGCGCTATATCTACCTTACCTTTTACAGTACGACGTCCGACTTAGCTAAGGAGCACTTGCAAATGTTGAAATCTCACAATGAATGTGAATTTAAATCAACTTGTTGTATATGACAATATCACAAATATAATTATCTGTCTAAACCATGTAAACATTTTCTACATTATTTAATAGCATTATACAAGATTACTTTGAGTTCCGGGTTTATAAGCGAAACCCAAGTTAAACAAATAAATATATATAAGGATGCATAATACGTTTGCAGATGATATACAGTATTACATATATAATACTAATTGATGTAGAGGCAGCTAGACTTCCGCAAATCATTAGCGTTGAAAAAAATTAAGAATAAAAGCAATCAGATAACGCAAGCGTAGAGTACGATATACTTCACACGGTTACTGAGAGAAACTTATTAGTTTACATCGTAAACTGAAGCCACTCATAATAAGTTATATAAGGAACGAATGCATTAAGACCTATGTCATAAATGTATGTGTGGTATGATATGTTATTCGACTCTTGTAACATACTATTTTAAAAAGATAATCGTATGCAAATAAATAAAATGTGGATATGTATACATGTCTAAGAAATATATTGAATACATACTCGTAAACGATGGGTATTCGTTAAATAAGGTACACCATAGAAATAAATATGTGAAATTATGTTTGTAATTTGTTGTATTTCTTTTAAAAACGTGAAGCGTTTTAAGTTGTGATGCACTATTATTTGATCCAGCATGTGTCACTTTTCTATGTGCAGTTTGTCAGCGGCGATTATTCGCTTGTTATTTTATATGTTGTTTTGATTCTTCATCATATTCTGACACTATTTGTATTTTCTATTGTATTTTCTTATGGGCCAATTTCTTCTTATATCGATGTATATGTGTAGTATCATAGTATAGCTCGATTTATACAATTTTCTACACTAATACATTGACGTTTAAATGATATATAAAAAGGGACTAGTTTATGTGCGACAAATTAGACTGTCAATTTTATATCTGTCCTGTGAAGATCTGTCACATTTCGGATATCTCGTTTTAAAAGGAACATCACGAATTCTACTACTCAAATGTTAATATTTAGTTACAGTCTGACAAATAAACATTTCCTAAACCAAACCAAATAATACATGGGCGACATCGCCGACAGAGAGCTTATCGTATCGACTGAGAGAGACTTACGGAAAATAATTATATTTATAGATGTGTATGTTATATTATTTCAGATATGCTCGAAAACGCTTAAAATAAAAACTCTATTAAAATGTCCTACTCCGCAATGCCCATTATAGCACAAAACATCATCACCTCTAATAACAAGAAAATTATCTGCCCAGCAACCAGCACCTACGGTACACCCTACTAATAATTGCAACTGCCAGAAATCTAGAGAATGCCCGTTAAATGGTAATTGCATACAAAATAACATCATATATGCTTGTACTGTTAAACAATTCCCCCAAAACACCATCATGCCAATAGACACCCACATACACATTTTCCCCTCACCTTATAACTCTCCACTTCCCCAACTCCCTGTACCACACAACACTCTAAATAACACCCTTACACTAACCAACAATCCCCGCAAACAAAGAAATAACGGGGACCTCACACCGCAAATTCTTCCATTTTAACCACCTATCAATTCCAACTTAACTTTGACCAAGAACTTAAACATACAACCCCAAAACATCCCCAATACTATAAATAACCCAAATACTATAATACCACCCCCATACAAAATAAATACTTACATTTCTACTCTTTCAAACATAATAATAACAGTGTCATTGGCACCTCCATATCTAATCTAATAAGAAGTTTTAACAGTAAACG